>CM029013.1:126664195-127053422 GCA_016801055.1 Panax notoginseng
ATTCACTTACCTTTTAGTTATGCCTTGTTACTTGCTTGATAATTGCCTGTTTCTCCAGGGTTTTGTGATCTGGATGTATTCTGAACTCCTCCTTGATGGATGGACAATGAGATGTCGAAGGATTTTCAAAATGGATTGTTGATTTGTGTGTATTCCCTATCATCTTTGATGTCTTGGGCCTGGTTTCTGTATATATTTATGGATAGGAGTGTGTTTATTTTTTCTGTGGTGAAACCGGACCATAAAGATGGCTGCCTACGTACTCCCATATATTAGAGAGATTAGGTCGACGTAGTTCACCCTATGTATAGGGCGAATTACAGGTGAAAAGTTTAATCCTATGTACAGGATAAATTGAAGGTGTGAAAGGTTTAATCCCTTGTGGGATAAACTGAAAGTGTGAAAGGCTTTGAAAACCTGTGGGGAATGAAGGATCTAGCGATCTGAAATTAGGCTGCTAGTTAGAAAAGTGTTTTTGTCCCTGATGGGGCAGATGAGTGTGAAGAAAAGTTATATGTAGTGAAGGGTTAGAAAACCTGAAATGACTGGGTATCTGGTGATCCAAAACTAGGATGTTTGCTTGATGGTAACTTCAGACATAGTACCATTTCACGGTGTCCAAGTTGATGAGTTATAGAAATTCATCACCGTCCATTTCCTGTAATCTGAAAGCGCCTCCTGTCAATACCTCCTTGACAATAAACGGGCTTTCCCAGTTTGGAGCGAATTTTCCTTTAGATTGAGCTTGGTTGTCAACGATCTTCTTTAAAACCAAGTCGGTTGTTTGAACTTCCGTAGTCGGACTTTTCTGTTGTAGGATCTTCTTCACAAGTAAAGGGCCGCTCATGTGTGGGCCACATACTCCCCCATGAATTTCATCTATGAGCCTCTAAGCTTGGTCCTCGTCCAGACATCTGAGGAGACCTCGTTCTGCATCTCTTTTGTAGAGTGCATCTTCGCTCAGGGAGAATTTCATAGCAAGTCGATGGATCCGCCTTTTCTCAGTCGGGCTCGGCTCAGCGGGTGTAGATCCATCTCGTAAGTACTCCTTGATGTGCCAATAACAAGGATGCTGGATGGGAGGTAGTTCATCTGATACTTCTCCAATGTAATTCCTATAGGCTGGAGCCTTTGTCGGGCAAATGTGAGGGTTGGCATGTCTTCCTTGTCATGTATGTTGATCAAGGAGGCTAATGTTGCTAGCGCATCCGCAAAATCATTCATATTCTGAGGAATGTGGAGGAAGGATTTTTCTTCAAACTCCGAAGCCATCTGTAGAACCTGCCAATGGTAAGGCAGCAACTGTAGAACCCGTTGAAGAGCTTTTTTCTTTTTCTTTTTTCTTTTTTTTTAATTTTTTTTTATTTTTATGCATTAGATCGTGGAAAAGAGCCATATGGCTCACTGATAGGTAGCTCAGGCATTGATGAGGTCGAATGACAATCGTCTGTAGCAAAAGGTTCCCTAAGGAGTGATGAATGTAGTTTTCTCACGATCCTCATCAGCAACCATAATTTGATGGTACCCCACAAATCAATCAGCAAAGGTGTACATGTTGTATTGAGCTATATTATCAATGAGTATGTGGATGAATAGCACGGGAATGCTATCTTTGAGGCAAGCTTTATTCAGATCCCTGTAGTGCACGCAAACTCGCATCTTCCCTCCCGATTTGGGCACAGGGACTATGTTGGATAGCCATTCAGGATATGTTGACACCATGATGACGCCTGCTTGAAATTGTTTCATAATTTCTTCTTTAACTTTTAAACTCCACTCAGGTTTTAATCGCCTGAACTTCTACCTGACTGGCTTGAATCCTTCTTTGATGGGGAGGCGATGAATGACAATGTCAGTAGACAAACCCACCATGTCTTCATGAGACCATGCAAACATATCCTGAAATAGGGTTAATAGAGTAACCATGTCATTCCTTTGGTTTGGAGTGAGGTCCTTACCAATCTGGATTTGTTTGGGCTTTCTAAGGTTCCGAAATTGAAAGAGGTTGTTTGATCAAGGTTTGGCTTGGGTTTGTCTTCGACCCATTCTTTGATCTCCTGAGGTATCTCATAGTCATCTTGTATTTCCATCAAGTCTGAGTCCAACTTTACATCAAAGTTACAGTCCTTGTGGAGAATAGGCGTCTCATCAGCAAGTACATGCACATCTAACTTTAGAGTCTTGAAACAAAATGCTTTCACCTAATATATGAAAATGTTCAATCACACAAAGTGTTAACATGTAATGACAAAAGTAACTACTAATACTGTACAGAAAAAGTAAGCAGTTATTGCTATCTACAGGGCAGAATAAGTTTTTACCCGTTTTACCCTTGTCAACCAATGAAAGGAGTGCTACTCCAATTGGCAAGGATGAAGTCCGGGTGGACTATAGTGATGGAGGGGCTGTCATCGTCCTCCTTTTCCCGAATGATGACCATTACGTCTGGACAATCATCGTTTGGGGTGTATTTGTTTTTATGTTCATCATGGACAATGATGCGTACGTTGGACATCATTCTGACGATGTCTTGTTTAATTCTTCGTTCCTCTTCTTCCAATGCGGGATCTGAAACTAGGATTTCTTTCTCCTTCACCGGTATCGGTTTAGGAAATAACATAGTCATTACATGGGCAAGCACCTTTACCGGAGACCGTACAGGCTCAGGTGAAAGTAGTATGCACACAAGCTAATTATGTTTGATGATAAAGCATATACTTTGTAACAATCTTATTCATTTATTAATAAAAAGTATTAATTAATTAAAGGCTTTTAATTATCTACATGATGCTGTTTTATAATATGTGATAAACTCATAGTTTTGAGCAATGCTTTTAGAATAATGATGATGATCATTCTAATGAGATCTAAATTCTTAGAAAGCTTAAAACTAAAGTAGTTTCCAATCGTTGGATTACTAAATTGGGGATTAGTGAATCCGGATAGATTGGTACATATGTTGCGTGCTCATTGGATGAGGATGATTGATCTCATGATCATTTGTGTAGAGACACTAAAGCAAGTATGTATGTGCTTATTAGAGAATAAGTTCACTGAACGTGGCTCGCTAAGGAATACCTAATGGAGTTTTACTTGCCTGTCAATAGAAATTCCTGTAGTGATAGTAGTATAAGTGATCCTTGGACTTGAGATCATCATAGTATCTTGTGTATGATGAGTTATACTTTGACTTATTCCTTAAGACCCTTAGGATATATCAAAGGTTATGCTTTGGTATAATAAGTTGTACATGGATATAATGTATGATCAATAAAGAATCTACCACTTCTAGTAAAGGAAGAAAAATGTCCTATGTTATTCGATAAATGGCAACCCAGTAGTCCTTGGCCAAGGCAGAATAAAATTAGAAAGGAGTTTCTAATTTATATTATTTGGAGTTGTGCATTTAAGAGTCGAAATACATATAATTAAATAAAATAAGACTTGACAGTAATTTCATGTCTTATATTTAATTGGGACATTGTATGGTGGAAGGATTGAATTGTACGGTAACTATTTACTCAAAGGTTCTTTTATGATTAATGTTGAAATCTATATTATCTGAAAAGTCGTTGATCGCTAGGGAGACTTATCCCTATTGTAGAATAAATATTATTTATTTAAATAAATTAATAGTTTAATTTATTTATTTAAATAATATTAGAATTGTTCTAATTGATTTATTCACAACCGGTTTAATATGGAGAACCTAAAAGGTCACACCATAAAAAGAAGAATAATTATTTAAGAAGTTAATGGCATAATCGTAATAATATGTTAAGTGTATTTAATTTAATCTATGGTGATAGAATAAATTAAATAGCTTAATATTTATTATTTAATAATTTAGAAATATTAAATATATAAATTAATAAGAGGAGTCTTATTAATATTATTACAATTATTATTATTTTAATTTCTAAAGAGTTAGAAATTAATTTAATATTAGTACTCTCATTTATTCCTAATAAGATTAGGAGGCTAATTAATTAAAAGAGTTTAATTAATTATTCCTAATAAGATTGGGAGTCTAATTAATTAAAAGAATTTAATTAATTAAAATAAAAACTAATTCCTTAATTGTTAAGGAAGGTTGCCTACATCTATAAATAAGAAGAGTCTTATTATGGGTGTAGAGTTGTGGTTGACTTTTTGACAACAAACGTAATTCCAATAGTTGGGAGAGTACATCTTTTCTATGAGAGATAGAAAAACTAGGATTTTGCCAAACACCCATCTTCTTGAATCTTTCTTCTTCCTTGGTGGATCACCTCAAACACTTGGGTGACTAATGTTGATCAAAGGAAGGAATCAAACTCGGTAGATTCAAGTTGAACGCGAAAAGGATTGGAGGTGAACTTGTACCTGAGGAAGCTCGAATCTTTAAGGGTATGATTCTTGTTCTTCATATTTTCGTTTAATTAATAATTGAGCATAAAGGATGATCTAGATATATGGTTTGTAAAATTTTTAAACTCTATTTTATCACGTTTCCGCTTCCTTTGTGCAATTTGATTGCGTTCATGAATATTACAAACCTAACAGTGGCATCAGAGCTAAACCTTTATGCGAATTATTAATTGCTTAATTTAATATGTATTTTGATATGTGTTTAGAACAATTTAATTGGGCATAATTTTATTGTATAAAATTTAAATAATAATAAAAAAAATCGCGAAGCATTTTTTTTTAAACAGCGCTGAATCCCGTACCTGCTCATTCGGAAAAGTATGAATCTGCATGATTATATATTACTTCTATTTATATGTGAGATCCCAAATTTTATGAAATGAAAGTATTCAATTTTTTTATAATTATTATTTTATTTCGTAAATGGTTAAATTGATAAAAGGTTAAAATTAAGGGTGATATGTGAAAAATTTTCAAAGTAGACAAGTTGTCATAAAATACCCAGTTACTATTCACTCTAGTATTGTTCACTCGAGTATTTGGGACACTTTTTATGTCAGAGTACTATTCACGAGTTACTATTCATGAGTTACTATTCACGAGTTACTATTCACGAGTTACTATTCACCCGTAAGATATATTTCTTTTTTGTCCAAATTATTTTTGGGTACAATATTATTCCATGAGGAGATGTGCTAATTTTTCAGACCGTTGGTTAAAATTATATTAGTAAATCAATATGAATCGCTGGTTTAAAGTTTTAATAGTGAATCAGTATGGACCGTTGCTTTAAAGTTTTAATAGTGAATCAGTATGGACCGTTGCTTTAAGTTTTAATAGTAAAATCTTTTTATATAAAACAGGATACTTTTATAAAGTTATTCTATAAATAGAATATATTATATTTTATTATGCATAGTATTTACATAGTGCCTGCATAGTATTTGCATTGTAAAATCTTTTATAAAGTTATTCGTTTTATTAGATTATAAATAGAATATATTATACTTTATTTAAAAGATTTTGCTTTAAATATGGACCGTCAGATTAAAGTAAATCAATCTAAACCGTTCATGAGTTAGTTACTATGCAGTCCATTTTTCTATAAATAGAAACTCATTCCTTCATTATTTTCTTACAAATTCACTGAAACTCTAGAGAGAGAAATTATAGAGAGAAAGAAGAAAAATATTCTGCTACTGTACTACTCATATATTCAGTACTCTTCTTCTTAAGGTAAGGGATATTATTTGTTGTACCCGTAAGGGGTATTATTTCTTTTGTATTCATGAAGAGAACTTCTGTTATTCCATTATTTATTATTCTGTTGGAATAACCTGTATACGCGGCATACCTTATACATAACCTGTATATGCTGCATACCCTATACTTGGTGAAATCTCTCTGTTATTCCATTCTATATTATTATGTTGGAATAACCTGTTTATGCGAAGTACCGCATACATGGGGAAATTCTTCTATTATTACGTTCTTTATTATTTTGTTGGAATATCCTGTCGGTGCGTATTACGCCTGACCTGGTTCCATTAATTATTCTATTGGAATAACATGTCTGTGCGGTCTATCGCATGAATGGTGATTTCGCTTGTTATTCCATTCTTTATTATTCTGTTGGAATAACCTGTATACGCGAATTACCGTATACCTGGTGATTTCTGTTGTTATTCCATTTTTTATTATTCTATTGGAATAACTTGTATACGCGGATTACCGTATACCTGGTGATTTCTGTTGTTATTCTATTCTTTATTATTCTGTTGGAACATCCTGTCTGTGCGATTGCGCATGACTTGGTTCCATTATTTATTATTCTGTTGGAATAACCTGTCTGTGCGGATTACGCACGCATGGTGAAATTCTTATGTTATTCTATTCTTTATTATTATGTTGGAATAACCTGTCTATGCGAAGTACTGCATACATGGTGAAATTCTTTTATTATTCCATTCTTTATTATTATGTTGGAATAACCTATCTATGCGAAGTACTACATACATGGTGAATTTTTTTTATTATTTTATTCTTTATTATACTGTTGGTTATTGGTTTTGCAGTTGTATGTCTTTGGCCTGTAGTGCAAAGATGATAAGTTGTTGAATATCTTTGGCCTGTAGTGCAAAGATGATCTGTTGTTTGATAGCTTTGACCCGTAGTGCAAAGATGGACAGGTGTATGACATGATCATGACTATTAGTGATACTAACAAATATCCTTAGCCGTAGTGCATAGATAATTCAATATGTGATTGGCAGGATCATGACCATTAGTTAATAGTTGAATGTCTTTGGTCGTAGTGCACTGACAGGCAATTGATTGGTATGATCATTACCATTAGTTTTACAGTTGAATATCTTTGGCCCGTAGTGCAAAGATAGACAACTGATTGGTATGATCATTGTTATTACATTTGAATATCTTAAGCATTTGGGGTAAGAATATTGAGTAAACGTTCTATTAAGCCTTTATGGCATGAAGGAACTGTTAATTCACATTATTATAAATATGAATTGTGAATTTAACTAACATCTTTGGTGGTTCAGGTGAAGATAAGTGTTAAAAGTTCTATTTGTCTTAAGTATAACAAAGAACTGTTGATGAGTATTACAGGAATAAAATATCAACAATGGACTTTTAATCTAGAAGAGATAGTAGGCATTATGTTCTACTTGACTCTTCTAATGGATTGTTGATTTCGCTGCAATTATGGTTGAAAACTTTTATTATCTTCCATATGTTCTAAATCTCTGATTTATTCTGATAAAGGCTGTTGATAAATTAATTATCTTAGCCATGATATTCTTTATTGAGCTATTTGTGCTCACCCTTTTGCTTCACAATTCCTTTCAGGTAAAAAAAGTGTAGCTGGGTCGATCGGAGTATTAAGAGGATTAGAACGGTGGTCTCTAGCTGTGGAGGTTCTCCCTAACCAGTATAGAAAAGTTCATTTAGTAGTTATATTTGGTGAATCCAATAGGGTGAGGTGAACCGAACTTTGTAAAGGTGTTTTGTCACTACCATACAAGATGTCTAATGACATACAACTTCTTGTTATCATAAGACATGGTTGTGCACATCCACTTGCTGAGTATATCTATGAGCACTTCCCAAAGATTTTAATTTCTAGAACAATCATTGACTGTACCTTTATGTAAGGTAACATTGTAAGGTCTTATGGTCAAGGCACCACGAGAGTATTATATATATTTGTATTAAAACTCACAGCTTATCTGTTGTCGTGCTCTGCACGACAGTTCAACAGTTGTATAAATGAAGTTTATATTTGATTTTTATAGTATGATATCTGGCGACTCAGAATGGGTCGTGTGGACCTATTTTGGGGGCGTCACATTATATGATTACTTTGTTCATTAATTTCATATGTATATACATATCACTAGCATATGAATAAAACATATTACTTGGTTCCTGATCATGGTAATCATTATATCTCCTGAGATTCACAGTTAGTAATATATATATTATAATATATAATTTGCATAAGATTCATTCTTCTGGAAAAGTAATGATACACGGATTCATGCGAATATATATATATATATATATATATATATATATATATATATATATATATATATACATTTTAATGATTTTATAATTAAAATAAAAAGTTTATTTTAATATTAAAATTAGATTTCATGCTAACTAATTAGAGTTTGAATTAGATTCCATGATAACTAATTGGAGTTAAAATTAGATTCCATATTTCCTTAAATAAAGGAGTTTATTTAGATATGAAATAAGATTTCATATTATTCAAAATAAAGAAGTTTATTTGTGAATAGAAAAAAGAATCTGAATTTTCTTAAATAAAGGAGTTTATTTAGATATGGAATAAGATTTCATATTATTCAAAATAAAGGAGTTTATTTGTGAATAGGAAAGAGAATCCGTGTTTCCTTTATTAAAGGGGTTTTTTTTTACTTGGAATTGGATTCCATAATTAATTAAAATAAAGGAGTTTATTTTGATTAAAATAAAATAGTTTATTTTATTCAAAATTAGATAAATTAAAGTTAAAGAGGTTTATTTTGATTTAAATTTGGATTAAAATAAAAGAGTTTATTTTGATTCAAAATTATATTTTATGCTAACTAAATTTGTCCATTAAATGATATCAATATATATATATATATATATATATATATATATATATATATATATATATATATATATATATATATTAAATATTTATTATTCATGAGATGAATATTGTTTATTGATGCATATGGTGATGTGTATGATAATAAATGTGATTGATTATGGACTATTGACCAATGTGATTGGATTTTATTTTAGTTGGATGCATGAATGTATTGATTTTATTAAATGGGGTCTGCGTACCTCGTCTTCTCTAATTATTTTCTTAATGTAAATTCTATCTCCCTCCTATGTACTTCTCCTTGACTGCTGATCAATGTTTCTATTTATTTTAAATAGTTTTGTAATAGGAATAGTTAGAATTAATTTAGAAGAATTGGAGATCAAGGAGCAAGGAGCGCGTGAAGACCCGTTTGTAATGGAGCCTGGGTTTAAATGTAATAGTTATATTTAAATATTAATTCTTGCACCCCTAGAGTTTGACCTTTTGGTTCACTTGGTGGCTCTAGTGAACCAAACTAGAATAAAAGTCCATAATCAATCTAGGTAGAATATAGTATTCTATATGTGCATGCTTATACTATATATATTATATATTATGCAAACATGCTTCGCATGTTAATTAATATAACGCGTATTTTATATATATATATATATATATATATATATGTGTGTGTGTGTGTGTGTGTGTGTGTGTGTGTGTGTGTGTGTGTGTGTGTGAATGCGCGCTAAACAAGATGAGACAAATTAATAATAAACCCCTCAATTTTTTTATATTAAGTCCTAAGCGTTCAAAAATATTTAGAATATCGAACGTCGCCTTCTAGTATGATAAAAATAATAGAGTATCAATTAATTATTATAAGTTTGTTGTGTCACCACAAGGCTTATCTTAATTCTATCACATTTGATGCTTGTAAAGAAAATTGAACAATATTATTTTGTTGTGTCACCAGAAGGACAATATTTTTATTTTTTTAATATATGGAGTGCTAGGTTGGACTTAACTTAAATCATTTTAGTTCAGATGTGCACACACTTGACCATTATGATCTAAGAGACAAAATACAAAGAGTTACACAGTTGATATAATTGATAAGAGTTGTCTACCTATTTATTTATATATAGTTTGTTGTGTCACCACAAGACTATATATATTTGAAATTGGATCCTTATTCTCACTAGCAAATCTTTAATTAGATTTTGCCGAACTATATAAGTGAGGGTAATATAGTTTGATAAAAATAGTGGGAGATACCAATTTAAAATAAGACCTAAATTATTTTGGTAATTAATAAAAGAATGTATGCTAAAATATTGTTAAGAATAAATTCATTTACAGAATTTTACACTGTCTAAAATTACTATCACTGCGTAGCATATTAGATGCTAAATTAATCAGACCGAATTAAACGATTTGGTTAAGGAATTTGAGAATAGTTCTCATGACTAAAAAAAATTAATAAAAAAAAACTATCTTATGTCCTTAATACGCCTATCCCTGCAATGGTTGCAGACAATATCTCTAAGGAAGAGATTGCTACTTTTAGAAAGTGGCAAAATGATGCACAGTTGGCTCGATGCATCATGCTCGCATCCATGAGTAACATGCTTCAGCGTCAGCATGAAACTATGGATGCTCCTACTATATTCCTACACATCTAGTAGTTGATGGTGAGGAAAGTGAGACTGATAGATATCAGATATCTAAGGAGCTCTTCCGATCTAGAATGACCGATGACATTACAGTACATATAAAAATCCTTAACATTATCAATTTGATTGATCAATTCGGACAACATGTTTTGTTATAGATGGAGAGTTGAGCCAAGATTTGATCTTGCACTCACTCCCGGACTCCTTTCATAATTATTGTGATTTTTTCATATGAAAAAGCTAGATATCAGCTTCGCTGATTTGCTTAACATGTTGAAAATGCTGAGTCACTTTCCACCAAGAAAGACCAAGTCTTATTAGTAGGGGCCAAAAGGATCTTCTGAAAAGAAGAACGATTCTAAGAAGGTAAATAGAAAAGGCATAAACAAATGATAATAAGAACAAAATTGATACAGATAGTAAATGAGTTTGCTTCCACTGCAATAAGCCTGAACACTAGAAAAGAAACTATGAGAAGTATCTTGTAGAGGCTAACCAGAAGAAGCTTAGTGAAGCTTCGGTTACAAATATTATTTTGTTCATGATTTAAAATAAATTTTTCTTTAAGTCAAGGTTCTACTTGGGTATTGGATACCAACTTTGGTTATCATAAATATAGATTTATGAAGGGACCAAGCAGAAGTAGAAAGCTAAACAAAGATAAGTAGTCATATGGCAAAATGAAGCAAAGGTTGCTACATTAGCCATATGAACTTATTATTTAGCATTGCCTACGGGCAAGTCTATTAAGTCAATAAGTTGTTATTGTATTCCAGTTCTCGTTAAAAATATTATTTTTATTTTGTTGTTTGACAATGAAATCTTTGATATTATATTTAAGAACAATTGTTGTTCTATTTATAATAACAATATTTTGTATAGAACTGGAATATTACTTAATGGATTTTGTATACTTGACTTACGTAAAAAATTATTTTACAAATTGAACAAACTAGTATAAGGAAAGGAGATGATCATTCAAAAAGTTGAATGAGTGTATTTGCTGAAATATAATTGTGAATTATTTGAAAGGTTCAAAGAATTCAGAAATGAAATAAATTGGCTAAGTATTAGGATTCTTTGATCGGATCAAGGAAGGAATACTTGTGCAATAAGTTTCTAGATCATCTCAAATAGTTTTCTCATAATAGACGCCTCCTGATACGCAATAAATGATTGATGTATCTGAAAGAAAAAAATCATACCTTGTTAAACATGATACGATCCATAATGATTTTACCGACATTCCAGTATCCTTTTGGGGTCATGCCCTAGAAATGGCAGCATATCTACGAAAAAGGTAACCTCAAAATCCGGCCCCAAGACTCCATAAAAGTAATGGATAGGGAGGATTCCTAATCTTAAGTATGTTAATATAAGGGGTTGTCCAACTTATGTGAAAAGGTTTCAAAGGATAAGCTTGGGACAAGATTTGACAAGTGTCAATTTATGGGACATCTTAAAGTAAGTTTAGGGTATATGTTTTATAATCCTACTTAGCAAAAGGTGTTTGTTGTGAAACACGCTACCTTCCAAGATAAAGGTGTTTATCATTGAAGGGGCTAGTGGGAGGATAATAGATCTTGAAGAGTTCAAGAACCACAAAACACTATAAGTCAAATAAGAGAAACCTGTAGATAGACCTATTGTACCACAACTGAATCGTAAATCTGGAATAGTACCGAAGATACCTGGGAGGTATGGATTCATCATGGATGATGATGATGAGGTACGTATCATAGAAGATGATGATCCAGTTACATACGATGAGGTAAGAGTTGTAGACACTCAGAGAAATGGATTGAAGCAAGCTTCTCAAAAATGGAACATTCATTTTGATAAGACAATCAAAAGAGTTTGATTTTATCAAAAATAAGAATGTACCTAGTGTGTACAAAAGGGTCAGTGGGTGCGTCGTGACATTCCTAATACTAAGTGTTGATATAATACGGATAAGGAATGACATACCAATGCTACAATCAGTAAAGATAAAGTTGTCTAAACATTTCTCCATGAATGATTTGGGGAGAGTGTCTAAATTGGGGATACAAATCTATATAAATAGATTTAAGAGGATGCTCGACTTAACCTAAGGAACGTATATTCATTTGATGCTAAAGTCGTTTAGCATAGCAAACTCCAAGAGATGTCTCATGTTGATGAGCCATGGAGTGTATCTCTCTTAATAGTCCTCACAGACTCATAAAAGAGAGATCGCATGAGTAACTATCATGTATGCAATGAAATGTACGAGACCTGATGTTGATCAGTCATATTCTGGAGAAGTTCACTATGAGTCAGTGAAAAACATCTTAAAGTACTTACCTGGCACTAAGGATGTGATCATCATATTCATGGTGGGCCTAAATTAAAACTAGAGAGCTTAACAAACTCAAGTTTTTCAAACAGACCAAGACGACAGAAAATCCACTTTAAGGTAAAGCATTATCTTGAACAGTGGTGCAGTGAATTGGAAAGGTTCCAAACAGCGAGGAGTTGCTGGTTTAGTGATAAAGACAAGGTATATAGCTGTAAATGAAGCTGCAAGTTGATTGTTTGGATGAAAAGTTCATTACAGAACTAGGAATAGTTCCTAAGTCTCATCTTGGATCTAAACATGTGTTGTGGCACTTTCACTTGATTATAAGAATCATTGAAAGATGGGAAATCACTATAGAGTGGTGGACTCTCAAGAACAACATTACATATCCATTTACTGAAGCTTATCCAACAGCAGGATAATCGTCACTTAGAGAAGAAGAGTATGAGATACCATGACAATTGGCTTTAGTGCAAGTGGGAGATTGAAAGTAGTATGCACACAAGCCAATCATGTTTGATGATAAAGCATATACTTTGTAACAATCTTATTCATTTATTAATTAAAAGTATTAATTAATTAAAAGCTTTTAATTATCTACATGATGCTGTTTTATAATATGTGACAAACCCATAGTTTTGAGCAATGCTTTTAGAATAATGATGATGATCATTCTAATGAGATCTAAATTCTTAGAAAGCTTAAAACTAAAATAGTTCTCAATCGTTGGATTACTAAATTGGGGATTAGTGAATTCGGATAGATTGGTACATATGTTGCTTGCTCATTGGATGAGGATGATTGAACTCATGATCATTTGTGTGGAGACACTAAAGTAAGTATGTAGGTGGTTATTAGAGAATAAGTTCACTGAACGTGGCTCGCTAAGGAATACCTAATGGAGTTTTACTTGCATGTCAATAGAAATTCCTGTAGTGATAGTAGTACAAGTGATCCTTGGACTTGAGATCTCATAGTATCTTGTGTATGATGAGTTATACTTTGACTTATTCCTTAAGACCCTTAGGGTATATCAAAGGGTATGCTTGGGTATAATAAGTTGTACATGGAGATAATGTATGATCAATAAAGAATCTACCACTTCTAGTAAAAGAAGAAAAATGTCCTATGTGATTCGATAAATGACAAGCCAGTAGTCCTTGGCCAAGGCAGAATGAAATTAGAAAGGAGTTTCTAATTTGTATTATTTGGAGTTGTGCATTTTAGAGTCGAAATACATATAATTAAATAAAATAAGACTTGACAGTAATTCCATGTCTTATATTTAATTGGAACATTGTATGGTAGAAGGATTGAATTGTACGGTAACTATTTACTCAAAGGTTCTTTTATGATTAATGTTGAAATCTATATTATCTGGAAAATCGTTGATCGGTAGGGAGGCTTATCCCTATTGTAGAATAAATATTATTTATTTAAATAAATTAATAGTTTAATTTATTTATTTAAATAAGATTAGAATTGTTCTAATTGATTTATTCACAACCGGTTTAATATGGAGAACCTAAAGGGTCATACCATAAAAGGAAGAATAATTATTTAAGAAATTAATGGCATAATCGTAATAATATGTTAAGTGTATTTAATTTAATCTATGGTGATAGAATAAATTAAATAGCTTAATATTTATTATTTAATATTTTGGAAATATTAAATATATAAATTAATAAGAGAAGTCTTATTAATATTATTACAATTATTATTATTTTAATTTCTAAAGAGTTGGAAATTAATTTAATATTAGTACTCTCATTTATTCCTAATAAGATTAGGAGGCTAATTAATTAAAAGAGTTTAATTAATTATTCCTAATAAGATTGAGAGCCTAATTAATTAAAGGAATTTAATTAATTAAAATAAAAACCAATTCCTTAATTGCTAAGGAGGGTTGCCCACATCTATAAATAAGAAGAGTCTTATTATGGGTATAGAGTTGTGGTTGACTTTTTGACAACAGGCGTAATTCCAATAGTTGGGAGAGTACATCTTTTCTATGAGAGATAGAAAAACTAGGGTTTTGCCAAACACCCATCTTCTTGAATCTTTCTTCTTCCTTGGTGGATCACCTCTAGAGGCCAAACACTTAGGTGGCTAATGTTGATCAAAGGAAAGAACCAAACCCGGTAGATTCAAGTTGAACGCGAAAATGATTGGAGGTGAACTTGTGCCTAAGGAAGCTCGAATCTTCAAGGGTATGATTCTTGTTCTTTATATTTTTGTTTAATTAATAATTGAGCATAAAGGATGATCCGGGTATATGATTTGTAAAATTTTTAAACTCTATTTTATCACGTTTTCGCTTCCTTTGTGCAATTTGATTGCGTTCATGAATATTACAAACCTAACATCAGGAACTGTAGGTGGAGATAATCGTCGTGTGGCTGAAGCTGAAAGAATCTGTCTGTGCTTATAAGGACTCCTGCGACTGGAACTAGCAGTATCCGGACCTTGGGTTACTTCTTGTACGGAAGATTCAGCATGTACGGGTATCCTTGTACCCTGAGTAGATTGGTGTAGTTCTTTAAGCAGAACAACCAAATCTGTGATTTGTTTACTTAATTGGTCGAATTCTTCACGAGAAACTTGATTAAGATCAGTCTGGTCAGATGAAGACATAATTGGCTGTAGGCTCGTGGCCTTTTTGGATTTCGAACGGGTTACTGGACCAATTATATCCCTGCAAAAAGACTTATGTAGTTTAGTCTTAGTGAATGTAGCAATATTACGTAATGTGTCCGTTTAGGAGTATCGTCCTGTGAAACGGATGTTAGTTGACAAGATAACATGTCAGGTTTTGATATAAAGGGAAGGCATGTACACATATTCCTTCATATTTTCCATTACATTGAGATTTACATGGAAATAAAATTACATGTAATTGAATTTACAAGTAATTGAAATGTGAAAGTATGAAGAGACTTTCCTCCGCGTTTGGTTTATCAGAGGCTGACATATCTTAGGTTACTTTCGCGGTTTTTTGGCATGAAGGTTCCCAAATTATCACAATTTACTTGACGGGAAGTTAATCCGGTCTTTCAACTGGAGCGAATTTGGGTGGTGCCTTTCCTGAGCCTCACTGGAATTAGTATTCCTACGAGTCCAGTAATCAAACACCGACATGATAGCCTGCTTGTGGAGGAACCACACAACATACATTCATATACATCGCGTCTCTCCGTATGGAAATGATGACATGTGCGAAGCACTAATATCACAAGCAGATATGGTGCGAAGCACTAAGTGCAGTAAGTAAATGCATTAGTACAAATTCATTCAAATGTAAATGCAACATCCACACACAAGCAGATAACAGTTTTGAAAAGTTTATAATAGCGACTTAAGTCCTCTTACTGGAGTCCCCAGCAGAGTCGCCACCTGTCGACGTCGGGATTTTTATTTGTCCCTTTTCTGTTCTTTTTCTTTTGTGTTCTCATGTTATGTGAGATTTATTTGAAAAAACAAGTAAAAAAGGTCCGACATGTATATGTCGACGATTGGACTATAAGAGTCTCCAGTTAATTTTTTAACTGGTTGTACCAACACAATCGAGAAAAGGTTTACACATTGACCCAGTGATGTGACACTGCTAAACGGGTCTGTGAAACCGAGATTCATTAGGGTTCGACGACTTGCTTATGCGGAGGTAAGGTGTTAGGCACCCTCCAACATCCGTGTTGCCACGGTGACCGCCACTTTTCAAGAAATTGTTATATGGATGTGTGTGTGTGTGTGTCAATGTGCTGTTATTTGGAAGTAGTGTTATGCCTCATTCGCACCTATATACACATGGTTTGAATTTCTGTAAAAATTCAGTTTTAAACAAGATATAGCAATGAGGTTTTATAAAAGAGATTTTTCAAACCCTATGCTCAATAGTAATTGAGGCTTTTGATACTTCTATTTTATTATTAAATGTTCGGCTTGATTGCTTTTATTTTCGAGATGCGAAGCATCTTCGAGAAAATAATGTACAGAGCAGTGCCGAACTCCTTATGGGCATGAAAGCCATCCAAGGAAATCTAAACACCGTGACTAATTTATAAGCTGCTTACAGCTGAAAATGTCCATCACGGGAACCGAATCTAAATTCAGTAGACTGAATCTGTGATCACATGATTCCTAGGCTCACATGATACCGCATTCTATATGAAAGATGTAAGCAGTTATATATATAAAAGCTGTAAATATATATATATACATGATCAACCACCACGAACCACCTCCATGGGGGATCAAAAATGTAAATATATAAAAGCGATAAATATATATATATTGACATGATCAACCACCACGAAGCACCTCCATGGAGAATCAGAAATGTAAATAAAGCAGTAAAACTAGTCAATCGCCACGAAGTAAACTCCAGGAAGGACGAAATGTAAATAAATCAGTAAAAACGGTCAACCGCCACGAAGTAAACTCCAGGAAGGACGAAATGTAAATAAATCAGTAAAAACGGTCAACCGCACCGTTTATATATGAAATATATATATATATATATATATATATATATATATATATATATATATAAAAGCGATAAACGCACCGGATGTAAAATTCAGGCTCAATTAAACAGAGTTCGACCACAGTTTATATATATGTATATATATAAAAGCAAGTAAACGTTCCGGATATAAATCCAGGCTCATCGAACAAAGTCCGACAACAGTTTATATATATATATATATATATATATATATATATATATATATATATATATATATATATATATATAAAAGCAAATAAACGCTCCGGACGTGAGTCTAGGCTCAATCGAGGCATAACTCGATAATGTTAGTCCATATATATATATATATATATATATATAATATATACAAAAGAAATAAAAGCTACGGACCGAAGTCCGGGCAAACACACGGAACACAACTCTCAACGTGAAAAACGGTGTGTGCAAAGATGAAAAGAAAGACTTTAAAGTTTGTACTTACAATGGACTACCAAATAAGACTTCTATAACTTTAAGTGAATGAACACTCATCTACCGCCAGTAGAAAAGTAGCTATATATGAGCTTACAAGTGTTTAAAATGAGAAAGCACTCAGCTTATAGTGTGTACAAAGCAAATTGAACAGGGCTTCCTCGCCTTTTCTCTTACAAATATGGTCACCCCAATCCCTTTATTTATAGAGGGGGGTGCCGCAGGTGTACCTGCGTCAGCAGCAGGTGTACTTGCGGCTGGCCGGGGTGCCCCGGGCAGTGTGGGTCCCGCTGTCTCAACGTACGTGCACTCGGACAACGCGCTGTTCGCTCGAACCTTCATAACTTTCAATCCGGGAGTCCGATGGAAGTGTGCCATACCATTTCAGAAAGCTCTTTCCGAGAGCTACGCAATGACATATAATTTGCCCTTTTTTGATTATGGGAATATTGGTCCATGACCGAAATGACATTTTCGGGTTTCCGTCAAGCAGTCCGTTGAGCCGTTTTGCGTAGTTTGCGCTTGAAAGTTAAGATATAGTTTTTGTGGGACTTCTATTAAAGTAATTTGAGTTGAATTGAGTGTATTTGATGTGAGTTAAAGTTGAGTTGGCAAAATGATCATTTTCCCCTCTCGGGGTAACCCCCGATTTTTGCACAGTTGTAGTAGTCTTTTCTCATGGTTATCTTTGAGGTTGACTTGATGTTGACTTTGACTGTCATCAGGGTTATCTCTGGGGTTGGCTTGACCTCCCGAGGTTGACTCCGGGCATTTGAAATTGATCTCCTGGGGTTATCTTCGGGGTTGAAACTGACTTTTCCGGTGTTATCTCCAAGGTTGGAAACTGATTTTTCGGGATTATCTCCGGGATTGGAAACTGGACCTCCTGAGGCTATCTCTAGGGCAATAATTGATGGTGTGTTCCTCCACGGTTATCTCCGGAGTGTGAAAAAGACGTTTTTGCCCTCCTGCATAGTTGGTAACAGAAAAAGAAAATTTCAAGTGTCTACATTACTCATTTTTGAAAAAAAATAAAAGTTTCTAATAATTTTTTCTTATTATAATAATTATCTTCATAACTTTTTTAAAATAATATTTTATTTGAAATATAAAAATAAATATTATTTTAAAATATTAAATATAATAATTAATATTTTCAAATTATTTTTTAAAAATTAAATTATTATAAAATATTAAATATAATTATTATTTTAAAATTAATATTTTCTTTTAAAATATTAACAATAATAATTATCTTTTAAAAAAATTATTTTAAAATATTAAATATAATTATTATTTAATTTTTTTAAACTAATATTTTATTTTTAAATATTTAAAATAAATATTTTTAAAATTATTATTTTATTATAAAATATTAAATACTTATTATTTTAAAAGTAATAATTTATTTTAAAATATTAAATATATATATATTTTTTAAATGTTAAATATAATTATTATTTTAAACTTATTTAAAAATAATTTTATATTTTAAAATATTAAAATTTTGGGATGGGTCGGGTTGGGTCAAAATTTGGCAAAATGAGTAGGGTTGTGGTCAAATTAGGCTGAAGGAACAGAAACACCAACAAAATGCCATTTGAAGGACCTAACTGACAAAAATTAAACTTTAGAGACGAATTTAAAAGTGGATGGTAACTTGGAGGGACATAAACGCCATTCAACCAGTTAAACATGGAGAACATAGTGTAGCTTTTTCATATATGACAAGACATTCAAGAAAGTAGATGTTACAAGAGAAAAATAAAAAAAAATCAAATAAATAATATAATTTTAATGTTATGAAGTTGTAAAAATAACAAATATAATCATAAATAAGTTAAAACATACTCCCTCCGTTCCTAAAAGATTGTCGTTTTAGAAAAAAAAATTTATTCTAAAAAGTTTGTCGTTTACAACTTTTAAGGAGAATAAATTATTTATTTTTCTATATTACCCCTACCTTCTCTCATTGTCCCAAGAAATTCTCTCCCTTGTATTGATTGTTTTAAACTTCTCATAAAAGGGTAGTGATAGAATTTCAAATAAATTTTACTTGATAAATGATACTTTCTTAATCCATGTGCCAAAATTTTAAACGACAATCTTTTAAAAACAGAGACAATAGAAGATATAAGAATTCTCGAGAATTCTTTATAATCAGAGTATTTAGTACTGCAAAAGTTTGTCGGATTGGGGGAGGATCGGTACAATATGTACCGATCATTAATACGGTCCACACCAACTAGGCAACTAGAAGTACAGATGAATGGATAAAGCGAACTCTTCTTTCTTTCTTCTTCATTACGGAGACTTCAAATTAATTTGTGAAACAATTACTAATTATATATTATCTTAATTAATTTGTCTGATAAATAAGCTAAAACTCTTGATTCCCATTAAATCACATTAATTATAAATCACATTAATTATAAATTAAAAAATATTTTCTATAATTTTATCACCTATTAGAATTCATATAATTTTTTTTGCACTTTAATGGGACTATGTTCTGAAAACATATTAATTCTCTCTTCTTTTCTCATGTAATTTGTTTCCAAAAAAAACAAACAATGGGTTAAGAATTATAAAAATCGAACAATCTTTCATTTAACCAGAAAAAATCTTTGTCTATTGATATTAACAGAAAAAAAATTATAAAAATCTATTGATATTAACAGGAAAAAATTATAAAAATCTATTGATATTAACAGAAAAAAATTATAAAAATCGTACAATCGTTAATTTATTAATTGAAATTATTTTCGTTCATTATAGGAAGTATGTTTTCTATTTATGTGAAACTTTTTTAATTGGTTATTGATATTATAATAGTAGTGATGCAGTTGATTATAAAATTATATTGTATAAACTTCAAATTGATATGAATTTATTTAATTTTAGTTGATAAAATTATTATAATTGTATAATATATAACAAAAAACTTCTAGTCACAAATTTATTTTATTATAAACTTTTATGAGTCAAGTAATTTTAAAATTTAATATACAATCGTGAAATTATATTTTTAATTTTAAAATGAAAATAGTAATTATTAGTATTTATCTCCTAAAATATTACTACTACTTTATAATATTCCCCCTCCCTCTCCAAAGAAACTAAATTTAAAATTATAATCTAAATGGTGAGTAATAATCTAGCTGGATTTTCTCATCCTAATCCCCATTAGGAAGCTAATTATAAAATTGGAAAGGCGTGAGATTTGACTTGCAAAGAAAGAATGAAGGAAGGAAGCTGTAAAAGGGTTTAATTTTTGTCAGTTAATTCTTAAAGTTGCATTTTGTTGGCATTTTTGTTCCTTCAGCCCAATTTAATCTCAATCCGACCCATTTTAACCAAAATCCGACCAAGTTTGACCCAACCCAAATTTTTAATATTTTAAAATATAAAATTATTTTTAAAATAAGTTTAAATAATAATTATATTTAATTTAACATTTAAAAAAACAATTTAATATTTTTAAATAAATTATTTTTTTTAAAATAATAAATATTTTAATATTTTAAAATAAAATAATTGTTTTAAAAATAGTTCTTTTTCATATTTAAAAATAAAATATTAGTTTTTTTTAAAATAAAATAATAATTGTATTTAATATTTTTAAAAAAATATTTTTTAAAATAATTTCAAAATAATTATTATTTTTAATATTTTAAAAGAAAATATTAATTTTAAAATAATAATTATATTTAATATTTAAGTAATATATATTTTAAAATATTTTCAAAATAATAATTATATTTGATATTTTTAAATAATATTTATTTTTATATTTAAAATAAAATATTATTTTAATAAAGTTATAAAGATAATTATTATTCTAAGGAAAAAAAATTAGAAATTTTTATTTTTTTCAAAAAGGAGTAAAATTTCATAAAATATAGATTAAATCTTAATTTTTAGAAAAAAATTTCGAAATAATTAAGATTGAATCCCTAAATTCTTACTTATTTCTAAATTTTTTTCCTGTACATAATAATTATTTTAAAAATTATTTATTTATTTAAAAAATATTGAATCATTTTTTTATTTATCTTTTACTGTTTTTTGTATTTTAATTTCTATTTTTAGTTTTTATTTTTAAAAACTCTAATATTAAGAAAACATATAATAATGGTAAAGATATTAACTTTTTTTTTCTGAAAATAAATTTTTACATAAAAATTGAAAAAAAATTTACTTTTTTTAAAAAAAATTAAAGTTTTATTTTCTTATGTAATGTTTTTGAATCTATATTTTATGAAACTTTACTCATTTTTGAAAAAAATAAAAGTTTCTAATATTTTTTCCTTATTATAATAATTATCTTCATAACTTTTTTAAAATAATATTTTATTTGAAATATAAAAATAA
Source organism: Panax notoginseng (assembly GCA_016801055.1). Classification (NCBI taxonomy): domain Eukaryota; kingdom Viridiplantae; phylum Streptophyta; class Magnoliopsida; order Apiales; family Araliaceae; genus Panax; species Panax notoginseng. The sequence continues at coordinate 126,686,056 of CM029013.1, forward strand.
ATATTATTTTAAAATATTAAATATAATAATTAATATTTTCAAATTATTTTTAAAAAATTAAATTATTATAAGATATTAAATATAATTATTATTTTAAAATTAATATTTTCTTTTAAAATATTAACAATAATAATTATTTTTAAAAAAAATTATTTTAAAATATTAAATATAATTATTATTTAATTTTTTTAAAACTAATATTTTATTTTTAAATATTTAAAATAAATATTTTTAAAATTATTATTTTATTGTAAAATATTAAATACAATTATTTTAAAAATAATAATTTATTTTAAAATGTTAAATATATATATATATATTTTAAATGTTAAATATAATTATTATTTTAACCTTATTTAAAAATAATTTTATATTTTAAAATATTAAAATTTTGGGCTGAGTTAAAATGGGTCGAGTTGGGTCAAAATTTGGCAAAATGAGTAGGGCTGAGGTCAAATTGGGCTGAAGGAACAGAAACGCCAATAAAATGCCATTTGAAGGACCTAACTGACAAAATTTGAACTTTAGAGACGAATTTAAAAGTAGGTGGTAACTTGGGGGGACATAAGCGTCATTCAACCAGTCGAATATGTAGAACATAGTGTAGCTTTTTCATATATGACAAGACATTCAAGAAAGTAGATGTTACAAGAGAAAAATAAAAAAATCAAATAAATAATATAATTTTAATGTTATGAAGTTGTAAAAATAACAAATATAATCATAAATAAGTTAGAACATATAAGAAAAAAGAATTCTCGAGAATTCTTTATAATCAGAGTATTTAGTACTGCGAAAGTTTGTCGGATTGGGGGAGGACCGGTAAATATGTACCGATCATTAATACGGTCCAAACCAACTAGGCAACTAGAAGTACAGATGAATGGATAAAGTGAACTCTTCTTTCTTTCTTCTTCATTACTGAGACTTCAAATTAATTTGTGAAACAATTACTAATTATATATTAGCTTAATTAATTTGTCTGATAAATAAGCTAAAAATCTTGATTCCCATTAAATCACATTAATTATAAATTAAAAATATTTCTTATAATTTTATCACCTATTAGAATTCATATAATTTTTTTTGCACTTTAATGGGACTATGTTCTGAAAACATATTAATTCTCTCTTTTTTTCTTATGTAATTTGTGTAAGACCCCAACTTTTTATAAATGAAACTGAATTTTCTCTATTTATTATTTTGAAATAGTAATGGTTGATTTGATTAATGTGGTAAGTTATGGGTAAAATGCGTAAATATCTTAAATAAGCAAGTGGTTATAAAATATTCTTGTTGTCGGAAAATATTCGTTTGGTCGTGGAATATTCTTACTGTCGGGGAATATTCGTATGACGGCGCAACCTTGTGTGGGCCCCATAACGGAAAGGGATTGGATGAAGAAAACGACAAGTATGAGTTTTTTTTATAAATAACGGCGTAGTTATTACCGTTAACACTGTTGAAATACCCAGTGGTTAAAATACAGTAATACACGGTGTTGCACAGTAGCACACGGCATTGCACCAATTATTGATTCTTACGTAAGAAGGCACTACTCAATAATTGTTACAGTAATTACTGTTTAATATTTTATTTTATTGATTCAATAATTGCTACGTTGATATTTTATATTATTGTTGTTTCAATAATTGTCACTGCACAGTATTTTTATTATCAGATCAATAAATTATATTATTTTAATAATATTATTAGATAACATTATTGGTAATGTCTAGAAAGTTCTGTCTAAGGAGAGGTTTGGTCGCCTAATTACGCGCCAGTAAGGAGAAATCCTTATTGGAAAACCCTCTCTTTCCTGAGAACGGTCTGGTTGTCAGTATTGTGATTCTGTAATATTATTTGTGAATAATTAATTATTAATTTATATGATAAGAAAAATATTTATTTATGTGGATATAAATGGAGGAATTTTTAGAAAAGTGACAATTGTTAAAAATTGATATTTTATCTTTTCTAATAAAATAATTCATTTAAATATATTATTATATTTTAATAATAATGATATTTTTACGATGAATGTGTGATATATGAATAACTGAGGAGAAAGAGTATTTTTGTTGCAATAAATGATAAAAACATGTTAAACATGGCGGTGGACCCAATTTTTGACTGAAATTTGATTATAGCCTGTAAAATCATCCGTATATGGATTTCGATCAATTTCTGCTTAGAATTTGAAAAAACTTAAACTTACAAAGTTGTAGAGAATTAAATTTCCTATGGAATGGACATAAGATTTGAATTTTTCTGATAAAAGGACTATTTATTATAAATTATTGAAGTTCCAGAATAATTAATTTTTGAAGTTTTAAATATTTTTTAAAAGAAAAATGTTTTTTTTATTTTGGTGGGACCCACATGTGTGGTAAATGAGCTGAATTCAGATGTCTAAGGTGTGCGTAGGAATTTTATTAAAAATAATAATATTTTATTAAATTTTTTACTTTGGTGTTCTAAGCATTTTCCTCTAAATAGGGTGCTTAGGTTAGAATTAAAAATCACACCAGAAACTGAAATTTTCTCTCTCTATATTATCGAGCGTACTTTTGTGAGTATTTTGATACTTTGAGTGTTGCTATACGGTACAAGTCTCATTCAGCACTATATTTAGTATTCCAGTCAGAAGCACTGTCCTTTTTGAGGTAAGGGATGTTATTTTTTTTAAATGATATTATTCCTTCTAATATCATTATGCCGAAATATTGATATAAATTTTATTGTGGAATTTCTATTTTTTTGTGTCGGGGTTACTATTCACGTATACGCCACTATTCACGAATACTACACTATTCACCGAAAAATAAAATTTTCTCTTCTTTATCCCAGATGTCTATTTTTGTTACTATCTTTGATTGTATCCATATTTTGATCTTTATTCTTGAATTTTACTCCATTATGGTATGTTATGGGGTATTTTTGAACATGGATAAACCGAAGTACGAATCCTTAATATTTGTTCTTTTATCTCACTGGATTCGTTTTCTTTAAAATATTTTTTATCATCCTCAGTCCTAAATGATGATATTACTTAATATCTTTGGACTATAGTGCAAAGATGAATGATTAACTGATGAATATCTTTGGCCCGTAGTGCAAAGATGAGCAGGTGTTTAGATGAACATTACCAATTGGTGATACAAATGAATATCTTTGGCCTGTAATGCAAAGATGAATATTTGATTCAAGATGTATATTGATTGATGTTACATGGATAAAATATTGATGATGAACTTTTAAATCTTAGAAGATAGCAGAATTCATTCTCTACTTAACTCTTCTAATGGATTGCTGTTTTCGCTGCAGTTGTTGATCTAAAATTTGTTGTCTATTATATTCTATTAGATTTTTTCCTGTTGAAGACTAACGATAATTTGTTTTATATTAACTTAGTCATAATATTTTTTACTAGGCTAGTTGAGCTCACTCTTTTCCTTTTTGTTCTATTTTTCTTCTCTGGAGGCGAGAATGTAGCGAGTACTAGTCGGGGTATGGAATGATGGTTCTAGAAAGTTGTTTTAGTAGTCCTCATTATTTTTGTAAAATAATGTATCAATAATTTTAATGAGGACTTATTTGAGTGTGAATATTGTCTAGAAGATAATATTTGTATTTAAACTCACAGTTTATGTGTTGTCGTATTTTGGACAACAATTGTTAATAAAGTTGTAGTTAATTCTATACCATGTTTTGGCGACTCAAAATGGGTGACGTATACCTGTTTTGGGGGCGTCACAGTTGGTATCAGAGCTTAGGGATATGGTCTTTGGCGGAGATCGGAGAATAGAACTAGGAGGGAAGAAATGAGTAAATCCTTCGCTAGTGTGTTCTACCTAAGCTTATTTGTTGATTGGTCAGAATATAGAGATATTATGTGATATGTTAATTTCATTAATTAACCCTTGTTTTATGGCAGTATTTGAGAATGACAACTGAGAATGTTAACAATGGAGTAAGTAAGACTGTGGAGACACCTTTAATCATCAATCAGGAGAATGTGCAATGGGACAACAATGTTCCTCCTATAAACAACACCACTGATCAGACGATGAACGATGGGATGCTTAGAAGCTTTTTGTAGTTCATGCAAAATCAGACGAGGGAGACTCGTGTACAAAATACGGGTGGAAATGATAACAGCGCGCAGTTTATCACAGCCAAGCAGTTCAAAGAGTTGGGACCACCAGAATTCTGGGGAAAGCCGGATCTGATTAAGGCGGAAACGTGGGTCAAGCAAATTACCAAGATATTCAATGTCTTGGGATTTACGGAGGAACAGAAAGTTCCATTCGCCACCTTTATGTTCCATGGTGAGGCAGATTACTGGTGGGAATCTGTGAAATGTACCCAGCCTGCCGCACTCAACATGTCTTGGGAAACATTTCAGAAACTGTTCAATGATAAGTACTTTCTTGAAAGTATTCGTCATATGAAGGAGGTAGAGTTTATTAGACTGGAACAAAACAACATGACGGTGTCCCAGTACGAGGCGAAGTTCGTAGAGTTATCCAGGTTTGCACATAATTTGGTAGAGAATAAGGAACAAATGACACGGATATTTCTGAGAGGTCTAAAACCCGAGATTCGACAATATCTTATCTCTCATAAATTTTCTTTATATTCAGATGTTGTCAACATGGCTCAATTATTAGAGCGAGATAATGAGTACGTTCAACCGAGGGACCACAACTAGGGTCATACTGGTGACAGCAGTCATCGGAGCAATGATAACCCATGGAGAGAAAAAAATACAAACAAAAGCGGTAACCACTCTGGTGGTAATCGTGGCCATGATAATAGGAGAGGCGAGTCAAGTGGAAATTTTAAAAAGAGGAGATTCAACAATGACAATATGAAGACGTCAGCACCAGTATCAACTGTTTCTAAGGGAGGAGAACGACCACCGGTCGTGTGCTATAAATGTGGAAAAAAGGGACACATCAGCCCAAACTGTCCTTAACAGTTCAAGGTATGTTATAATTGTGGAAAGGAAGGATATATCGCTCGAGATTGTACTGTAGGAAAATCAAGTTCAGCTGGGATGGTGACTAAAAAGGCTGTCCCAGACAAGGCAAAGTTAGCGGTTCCTGGAATAGCGCTTGTCGTGACTGGCCAAAATGCGAGGAACCCGAACGAGGTGATCACGGGTAAGCTAATCATAAATTCTTGCGAAGTTTATACCTTACTAGATACCGGTTCTACCCATTCATTTATCTCTCCTGCTTGTGCTCAACGTTTAAACTTGACTCCGGAGAAATTAGACTTTGACTTATTTGTGGAGACTCCGTTAGGAAAAACTTTCATTACATCCATTGTTTATAAATCTTGTTTGATCCAAGTTGGCAGCATCACATTACCTGTTGATCTTATCTCTTTAAAGATACTTGCTTTTGATGTGATTTTAAGGATTGATTGGTTAACTACTCATCATGCCAAAATTGATTATTTTCGTAAGGTTGTTAGTTTTCATATTCCTAACCAACCTGTTATGCGAATTCAAGCAACCAAACCATTAAAGTCAATCAGTGTCATATCAAGCCATAAAGCCATTCGTTTATTAAAAAATAGATGTCAAGCTTTCTTAGCCCATGTCATGGACTTGAACAAAAATACATCAGATTTGAATAATATTTCTGTTGTTAGTGAATTTCCTGACGTATTTTTTGAAGAACTTCCCGGTCTACCCCCAGAACGTGAAGTTGATTTTTTTATTGATCATGAACCTGGCACAAAACCTATTTCTAAAACCTCATATCAAATGGCTCCTATTGAACTTCAGGAGTTAAAGGTTCAACAACAGGAGTTATTTGTAAGACCCCAACTTTTATAAATAAAGATGAATTTTCAATAAATATCATTTTTGAATATTATGGAGTTAATTTGATATAATATTATAGTTGTGGGTAATATTTATAAATTTTGTAAAGTACGCAAGTTGTTATATAATATTCGATTGGTCGGGGAATATTCGTTTTAACAGGGAATATTCGTACAACGGCACAATCATTGGTGGACCCCACAACGAAATTATTGTCGGATTGAGAAAACGATAAAAATATTTTATTAAAAATAACGGCGGAAGTTTTACCATTGATACTGTTGAACTACTCGGTAGTAAAAGTACAATAACACGTATGGTTGCATAGTAGCACACGGTATTGATTATTAATGCTTATGTGAGAAGTCACTCAGTTTGATTCAATTATTGTCAGTTAATAATATGAATTATTTAGCGATAATGAAGTTTTATTTTATTCGTATTATTAACGTAATAAAACAGAAATATCTTTTTATATAAAACAGAATACTTTATTAAAGTTATTCTATAAATAGAATATATTATATTTTATTTAAAAAATTTTCTTTAAATATGGACCGTCAGATTAAAGTAATCAATCTGGACCGTTCATGGATTAGTTACTATGCATTCCATTTTTTTATAAATAGCAGCTCATTCCTTCATTATTTCTTACAAATTCACTGAACTCTAGAGAGAGAAACTATAGAAAGAGAAGAAAAGTATTCTGCTACTTAACTACTTCCTTATTTCAGTTCTTCTTTAAAACGGTAAGGGGTGTTATTCTTTCTTATTCATGAAGAGAACTGTTGTTATTCCATTTCTTATTATTCTGTTGGAATAACCTGTATACGCGGTCTACCCTATACTTGGTGATATTCTTCTATTATTCTGTTGGAATATCCTGTCTGTGTGTTTTACACCGGACCTGGTTCCGTTTTTATTATTATTCTGTTGGAAAATCCTGTCTGTGTGTTTTACACCGGACCTGGTTTCGTCTTGTTATTATTCGGTTGAAACATCCTGTCTGTGTGTTTTACACCGGACCTGGTTCTATTATTTATTATTCTGTCGGAATATCCTGTCTGTGTATTTTACACCGGACCTGGTTCCATAATGTATTATTCTGTCGGAATATCCTGTCTGTGCGTTTATGCCGGACCTGGTTCCATTATTTATTATTCTGTTGGAATAACCTGTTTGTGCGGTCTATCGCATGCATGGTGATTTCTTTTGTTATTCCATTCTTTATTATACTCAGTTGGTTAAGTTTTAACTTCTATTCTCCACGAAATTTGTGGAATATCCTTGATAATTGCGGTTCATCCAGTATCTTTTCATGAAAATATTCTTCTAAGCATTCTTAAATTTTACTCCACAAAGCAGTATCATGTTGACAATTTGGACGTTGTTAATTCTTGGATAAATTAATTCTTGAACTTGTTTTATTGAATTCTTATATCATTGTCATCATCCTCATGTTTATAAAATGTTGAAAGTCATCTGTGGCCTGTAGTGCATAGATAGACTTGGTATGATTATGACCAGAGATTATTCGTTATAATCATAACCGTAATGTTACAAATGATGTGGTAAAAGTCCTCATTGGCCGTAGTGCATTGATGGACAGTTGTTGGCATGATCATGACCATTAATAAGTACACAAATATTCTTGGCCCGTAGTGCATGGATAATTGTGGTCATGATACTAAAGAATATCCTTGGCCGTAGTGTAGGGGTGATTCGATGATGTGAATTATTTTATTAAGCTGAGTCCCAGTGATAACAGTGTTGAAAAATCTTTTAAATCATAGAAGATAGTAGATTTTATTCTCTACTTGACTCTTTTAATGGATTGCTTGTTCCGCTGCAGTTAAACTTGATGTTCGTTATATTTTATCAGTTTAACACTGTTGAAGGCTAATGATAATTTATTCTGCATTATCTTAGTCATAATATTTCTTACTGGGCTAGTTGAGCTCACCCTTTCTTTCACTGTTCTCTTCAGGAAATGAGAATATAGCTGGGACGAGTCGAAGAACGGAGTGATGGACCAGATGATAGTATTAGTAGTCCTCACTATTCTATTAAATAGTGTGACAATAATTGTAATGAGGACTTCTTTTGAGTTTGTATAGTCTCTAGTAGACAATAATTGTATTCAAACTCACAGTTATGTTTTGTCGTATTGTACATGACAGTTGTATTAGTAAGTTGTATTTGTATTCTGTACCATATATCTGACGACCCAAGATGGGTGATGTATACCTAATTTTGGGGGCGTCACAGTTGGTATCAGTGCTTAGGGATATGATCCCTGGCTAAGATGTGAGAATAGAACTAGGAGGGGAGAGACGGGGAATTCCTTCGCTAGTATGACCTACCTAAGTTTATTTGTATGGTATTTAATTGGTCGGTCAGAATATAAGGATAATATATGACATATCAATTAACTTTTGTTTTGTGGCAGTATCTGAAAATGGCATATGAGAATGTTGAGAATAACAATGGAGCACAGGCGACTGTTGATTCACCACATATCAATAATCAGGATAATGTGCATCAGAAAGGTGACAATCCTCATGTAAACAACAACACTGACCAGATGATGAATGATGGAATGTTCAGAAGCTTTATGCACTTCATGCAACAGCAGGCGAGAACGGCTCCTGTCCAAAATGTAGGTGAAAACACTGAAAACTCTCGGACGGTCACCGCTAAACAGTTCAAGGAGCTAGGACCACCGGAGTTTAAGGGAGAGCCAAAACCACTTATAGCGGAAACATGGATAAAGCAGATCACCAAGATATTTGATATCTTAGGATGCTCTGAGGAGCAAAAGGTTACCTTTGCCGCCTTTATGTTGCGAGGAGAGGCAGATTACTGGTGGGAATCGATTAAGCGTACTCAACCTGCCGCACTGAAGATGTCTTGGGAGAAGTTCCAAGAACTGTTCAATGACAAATACTTTCCTGAAAGTGTTCGTCACATGAAGGAGGTGGAGTTCATCAAATTGGAGCAGAATAATATGACCGTGTCGCAGTATGAGGCTAAATTTACTGAGTTGTCCCGGTTTGCGTCCCACTTGGTGGATAATGAAGAGCGAATGACGCGAATGTTTTTGCGAGGTTTGAAACCTGAGATACGTCAACATCTTATTTCTCATAAACTGTGTTTGTATTCAGATGTTGTGAATAGGGCTCAGTTAGTGGAGCGCGATAACGAGTCAACGCAACCAAAAGAGAGCAGTCGGCAAAATGATAATACCAGTGAGAGCAGTCACCGAAGCGGTGACAACAAGCGTGGAGGGAATCAACAGGCCAGATATGGTAACCACTTCGGTGGTAATCAGGGCCAAAACAATAAGAATGGTCATTTCAAGAAGAGGAGATTCAACAATGATGGAAAGACGTCAGCACCAGCACCCGTTGTTAAGGAAGGAGAATGACCACCTATCATATGTTTCAAATGCGGAGGGGAGGGGCACATCAGTCCAAACTGCGCGATGCCGTCTAAATCATGTTATAATTGTGGAAGAGAAGGTCATTTAGCTCGATTTTATCGTTTACCAAAAACAAGTTCAGCCAGGATGGAGACACCAAAGGCCGTCCCAGAAAAGTCAAAACCGGTAGTGCAAGGGAGAGCGTTTGTTGTGACCTCTCAGAAAGCAAAGAACCCGAATGAGGTCATCACGGGTAAGCTTATCATAAACTCTAACGAAGTCTATACTTTATTTGATACCGGTTCTACCCATTCTTTTATTTCTCCTACGTGCGCTCATCGATTAAATTTGACTCCGGAGAAATTAGACTTTGACTTATCTGTTGAAACTCCATTGGGAGAAACCTTCATTACATCCACGGTTTATAAGTCTTGTTTGGTTCAAGTTGGTACCCACACATTACCTGTCGATCTTATTTCATTAAAAATACTTACATTTGACGTGATTCTAGGGATTGATTGGTTAACTACTCATCATGCAAAAATTGATTGTTTTCGTAAGGTTGTTAGGTTTCATATTCCTAATCGACCAATTATGCGAATTCAAGCAACCAAACCATTAAAATCAATCGCTGTCATCTCAAGCCATAAAGCTATTCGTTTATTGAAAAACGGATGCCAAGCTTTCTTAGCTCATGTCACGGATCTAAACAAAAATACGTCAGTTTTGAATGATATTTCTATTGTTAATAAATTCCTTGACGTATTCCCTAAAGAACTTCCTGGCCTACCCCCAGAGCGTAAAATTAAATTTTGTATCGATCTTGAACCCGGTACAAAACCTATTTCCAAAGCCCCATATCGAATGGCTCCTATTGAACTTCAGGAGTTAAAGATCCAACTGCAGAAATTGTTAGACATTGGCTTTATTCGTCCTAGTACTTCTCCTTGGGGTGCTCCTGTGCTATTCGTGAAGAAGAAACATGGAAGTATGCGACTTTGTATTGATTATCGGGAGTTGAATCATGTCACCATCAAAAATAGGTACCCATTGCCACGTATTGATGACCTGTTTGACCAGTTACAAGAAGCACAATTCTTTTCAAAGATCGATCTTCGTTCTGGATATCATCTGCCGAAGGTTAGAACTGAGGATATTCCAAATACGGCTTTCAGAACTCGGTACGGGAATTATAAATTCCTAGTCATGTCCTTTGGATTGACTAATGCTCCTGCTGCCTTCATGGATATGATGAACCGGGTTTTCAAGGAATATTTGGATCACTTTGTGGTCGTCTTTATTGATGACATTCTTATTTATTCCAAAAGTCGTGAAGATCATGAGCAACACTTGAGGCTGGTACTCCAAAAGCTTCGTGAATACAAGCTTTATGCCAAGTTGAAGAAGTGCGAGTTCTGGCTAGAGGAGGTAGCATTCCTTGGGCACGTAGTATCAAGTCGTGGAATATCTGTTGACCCAGCAAAGATTGAAGCTATTCAAAGCTGGGAGCAACCTAAATCAGTGACCGAAGTACGTAGCTTTCTTGGTTTAGCTGGTTATTATCGGAGATTCGTGGAAGAATTTTCTCGAATCGCTACTCCATTTACTCAGCTGACCTGGAAAGATACAAAGTTCGGTTGGAACGAAGAATGTGAGAAGAGTTTTCAAGAACTCAAGAGGAGACTCATTTCAGCACCTGTTCTAACAATATCATTTGGCTCGGAGGGATTTGTCATCTACAGTGATGCTTCGAGCAAAGGGTTGGGATGCGTTCTCATGCAACATGGAAAAGTCATAGCCTATACATCAAGATAACTCAAGGAATATGAGAGGAATTATCCTACTCATGATCTAGAGTTGGCAGCTGTTGTCTTTGCACTTAAAATTTAGAGACATTACTTGTATGGGGAGAAGGTGGAGATCTTTACGGATAATAAAAGTCTCAAATATTTCTTCACTCAAAAGGAACTCAACATACGACAACGACGTTGGCTTGAACTGTTGAAAGATTATGATCATACCATTCAATACCATCCTGGAAAAGCGAATGTGGTAGCTGACGCATTAAGTAGAAGATCATATGCAAGTACGAGTGCGATATTGTCAACACAAAGGCCCATTTTGTGTGACTTACAAAGGATGGAGATAGAGTTAAAGACTCCAGGGACCCATGTAATGATGACGAATATACGAATAGAACCAACTTTAATCAATAAAGTTAAAGCTGCTCAAGCTACAGACCTGGAGCTGATGCGTATGAGGAAGAAAGTACAAGAAGGTGCTATGCCAGAAGCAAGAATCGATGAAGAAGGAATACTTCGAGTCAACTCCAGACTTTGTGTTCCTAACAACCCTGATTTAAAGTATGAAATCATGATGGAGGCACACAATACACCGTTTGCAATCCATCCTGAAAGTACCAAAATGTATCATGATCTTCGTCATACATTTTGGTGGAGCAATATGAAGAGAGAGATAACGCTATTTATCTCGAGGTGTTTAACTTGTCAACGAGTCAAAGTGGAGCATCAAGTACCAAAAGGTCCATTGCAACCACTTGAAATTCTAGAATGGAAGTGGGACCACGTTACTATGGATTTTGTTACCGGTCTTCCTAAGGTTTCTCAAGGTATAGATGCGATTTGGGTCATTGTTGATAGATTGACCAAGTCTGCTCATTTCTTACCGATACGAGAAACTTATACACTTGAACGTCTTGCTCATATGTACATAAACGAGATTGTAAGACTGCATGGTATGCCAATATCCATTATTTCTGATCCAGACCCAAGATTCACTTCATGATTTTGGGTTAGTTTACAAAAAGCTATGGGCACAGATTTACGATTTAGTTCGGCATATCATCCTCAGACGGACGGACAATCAGAGAGGACTATTCAAACTCTTGAAGATCTATTAAGACTCTGTGTCCTTGATTTCAAGGGAAGTTGGGACAAGTTCTTACCATTGGTGGAGTTTTCCTACAACAACAGTTATCAAGCAAGTATTGGCATGGCTCCATTCGAAGCATTGTATGGAAGAAAATATCGTTCTCTAGTATGTTGGGATGAGGTGGGTGAAGCAACGTTGTTGGGACCAGAGTTGGTACGTATGACTACAGAAAAGATTCAAATGATCCGACAACGTATAAAAACCTCACAAGATCGACAAAAGAGTTATGCTGATCTTCATCGAAAGGACGTGGAATTTGATATAGGAGATCATGTGTTCTTACGTGTTGCTCCATGGAAAGGAGTTACGAGATTTGGAAAGAGAGGAAAGCTCAATCCTCGATTCATCGGTCCATTTTTAATCCTCGATCGAGTAGGAACTGTGGCTTTTAGACTCGCTTTACCGCCAAGTATGTCTCGTGTTCATAACATTTTTCACATATCCATGTTACGTAAATATGTGGAAGACCCGAATCACATTATTGAGTTAGAACCGGACGAAATAGCGGAAGATTTGACGTATGAAGAAGTTCCTGTTCAAATCTTGGATAAGAAGGAACATATTCTACGCTCCAAGGTTATACCTCAAGTTAAAGTTTTGTGGAGAAACCACGATGTTGAGGAAATGACTTGGGAGTTAGACTCTGAAATGAAATCAAGGTATCCTTACCTCTTCGACATACCAGGTACGTACCCTAATTTCAAGGGCGAAATTTCATAAGAAGGGGAGGTTGTAAGACCCCAACTTTTATAAATAAAGATGAATTTTCTATAAATATCATTTTTGAATATTATGGAGTTAATTTGATATAATGTTATAGTTGTGGGTAATATTTATAAATTTTGCAAAGTACGCAAGTTGTTATATAATATTCGATTAGTCGGGGAATATTCGTTTTAACAGAGAATATTCGTACAACGACACAATCATTGGTGGACCCCACAACGAAATTATTGTCAGATTGAGAAAACGACAAAAATATTTTATTAAAAATAACGGCGGAAGTTTTACCATTGATACTGTTGAACTACTCGGTAGTAAAAGTACAGTAATACGTGTGGTTGCATAGTAGCACACAGTATTGATTATTAATGCTTATGTGAGAAGTCACTCAGTTTGATTCAATTATTGTCAGTTAATAATATGAATTATTTAGCGATAATGAAATTTTGTTTTATTCGTATTATTAACGTAATAAAACAGAAACATCTTTTTATATAAAACAGAATACTTTATTAAAGTTAGTCTATAAATAGAATATATTATATTTTATTTAAAAAAATTTTCTTTAAATATAGACCGTCAGATTAAAGTAATCAATCTGGACCGTTCATGAATTAGTTACTATGCATTCCATTTTTCTATAAATAGCAGCTCATTTCTTCATTATTTCTTACGAATTCACTGAACTTTAGAGAGAGAAACTATAGAGAGAGAAGAAAAGTATTCTGCTACTTAACTACTTCCTTATTTCAGTTCTTCTTTAAAATGGTAAGGGGTGTTATTCTTTCTTATTCATGAAGAGAACTGTTGTTATTCTATTTCTTATTATTCTGTTGGAATAACCTGTATATGCGGTCTACCCTATACTTGGTGACATTCTTCTATTATTCTGTTGGAACATCTTGTCTGTGTGTTTTACACCGGACCTGATTTCGTTTTTATTATTATTCTGTTGGAACATCCTGTCTGTGTGTTTTACATCGGACCTGGTTCCGTCTTGTTATTATTCGGTTGGAACATCCTGTCTGTGTATTTTACACCGGACCTGGTTCCATTATTTATTATTTTGTCGGAATATCCTGTCTGTGTATTTTATACCGAACCTGGTTCCATAATTTATTATTCTGTCGGAATATCCTGTTTGTGCGTTTACGCCGGACCTGGTTCCATTATTTATTATTCTGTTGGAATAACCTGTTTGTGCAGTCTATCGCATGCATGGTGATTTCTTTTGTTATTCCATTCTTTATTATACTCAGTTGGTTAAGTTTTAACTTCTATACTCCATGAAATTAGTGGAATATCCTTGATAATTGCGGTTCATCCAGTATCGTTTCATGAAAATATTCTTCTAAGCATTCTTAAATTTTACTCCACAAAGCAGTATCATGTTGACAATTTGGACGTTGTTAATTCTTGGATAAATTAATTCTTAAACTTGTTTTATTGAATTCTTATATCATTGTCATCATCCTCATGTTTATAAAATGTTGAGAGTCATCTGTGGCCTGTAGTGCATAGATGGACTTGGTATGATTATGACCAGAGATTATTCGTTATAATCATAACCGTAATGTTACAAATGATGTGATAAAAGTCCTCATTGGCCGTAGTGCATTGATGGACAATTGTTGGCATGATCATGACCATTTATGAGTACACAAATATTCTTGGCCCGTAGTGCATGGATAATTGTGGTCATGATACTAAAGAATATCCTTGGCCGTAGTGCAGGGGTGATTCGATGATGTGGATTATTTTATTAAGCTGAGTCCCAGCGATAACAGTGTTGAAAAACCTTTTAAATCATAGAAGATAGTAGATTTTATTCTCTACTTGACTCTTTTAATGGATTGCTTGTTCCGCTGCAGTTAAACTTGATGTTCGTTATATTTTATCAGTTTAACACTGTTGAAGGCTAATGATAATTTATTCTGTATTATCTTAGTCATAATATTTCTTACTGGGCTAGTTGAGCTCACCCTTTCTTTTACTGTTCTCTTCAGGAAATGAGAATATAGCTGGGACGAGTCGGAGAACGGAGTGATGGACCAGATGATAGTATTAGTTGTAAGACCCCAAATTATTAATAAATAAAATTTAATTCCTCTATTTATTATTTTGAAATAGTAAGGGTTGATTTGATTAATGTGGTTAGTTATGGGTAAAATGCGTATATATTTTAAAAATAAGCAGGTGGTTATAAAATATTCATTGTTGTCGGGGAATATTCTTGTTGTCGGGGAATATTCGTACGACGGCGCAGCCTTGTGTGGGCCCCATAACTGAAAGCTATTGGATGAAGAAAACGACAAAAAATGAGTTGTTTATAAATAACGGCGTAGTTGTTACCGTTAATACTGTTGGAATACCTGGTGGTTAAAACACAGTAATACGCGTTGTTGCACAGTAGTACACGGTATTGCACCAATTATTATTTTTTACGTAAGAAGGCATTACTCAATAATTGTTACAGTAATTACTGTTCAGTATTTTATTTTATTGATTCAATAATTACTGCGTTGATATTTTATATTACTGTTGTTTTAATAATTGTCACTACACAGTATTTTCTATTATCGGAGCAATAATTCATATTATCTGAATAATATTATTAGATAGCATTATTGGCAATGTCTAGAAAGTTCTGTCTAAGGAGAGCTTTGGTCATCTAATTGCGCGCTAGTAAGGAGAGATCCTTATTGGAAAGCCCCCTCTTTCCTGGGAACGGCCTGGTTGTCATTAATGTGATTCTGTAATATTATTTGTGAATAATTAATTATTAATTTATATGGTGAGGAAAATATTGATATTATGTGGATATAGATGGAGAAAATTTTTTAAATGTGACAATTGTTGTAAATTAATATTTTATCTTTTTCTGATAAAATAATTCATTATTTTAATAATATATTAATGATGATATTTTTATAATGAATGTGAGATATATGAATAAATGAGGAGGAAGAGTATTTTTGTTGGATTAAATGTTTAACACATGTTTTGTGTGTTGGTGGATACAATTCTTGACCGAAAATTTATTATAGACTGTAAAATTGTCCGTTTATGGATTTCGGTCAATTTCTGTTTGGAATTTAGAAAAATTTTCTTCTGGAAAGTTGTATAGAATTGAATTTCCTATAAAAATTCGAGAGATTCGAATTTTTTGATAAAAAGGCTATTTATTATGAATTATTGAAGTTCTGAAGTTCCGAAATAATTGATTTTTGGAAGTTTTATTTATTATTTTGAAGAAAAACGTTTTTTGGCATTTAAGTGGGCTAACATGTGATATAAATGGGCTGAGATCAGATGTCTAGAGGTGGGCTAAGGAAAATTTGATAAATATATTAATATTATATTAAATTTTCTGCTTTGGTGTTCTAAGCATTTTCCTATAAATAGGGTGTTTAGGTTAGAATTGAAAATCACACCAGAAACACAAGTTTCTCTCTATTTCTCTCTCTATATCGAGCATATTCTTGTGAGTATTTGATACTTTGAGTGTTGCTATACGGTGCAAGTTTTCTTCAGCACTATATCTAGTATTCCAGTCAGAAGTACCGTCTTTCCGAGTTAAGGGATGTTATTTCTTCTTAAATGATATTATTTTCTTCAATATCATTATGCCGAAGTATTGATCTGAACTTTTTATCAAATTTAGAACTTTTCATGTCGGGATTACTATTCACGAGTTACTATTCACGAGTTACTATTCACCAAAAAATGAAATTTTCTTCTTTTCGTCCAAATATCTATTCTGGATACTAGCTTTGATTGTATCCATGTTTTGATCATTCTTGAATTTTACTTCACTATGATTATTTATGAGGTATTTTTGGACATGGATAAATCGAAATACGAATCCTTAATATTTGTTATTTTATTTCACTGGATTCGTTTCCTTTAAAATATTTTTCATCATCCTCAGTCCTAAATGATGATATAACTGAATATCTTTGGCCTGTAGTGCAAAGATGAATGATTTCTGATGAATATCTTTGGCCCGTAGTGCAAAGATGAACAAGTGTTGAGATGAACATGACCAACTGATGAATATCTTTGGCTTGTAGTGCAAAGATGAATATTGATTGATGTTACAGGGATAAAATATTGATGATGGACTTTTAAATTCATAGATAATCGTAGATTTCATTCTCTACGTAACTCTTCTATGAATTATTAATTTCCGCTGCAACTATGGTTGAAATTTTTTATCATCTACCATATGTTCTAAATCTCTGATTTATTATTGATGAAGACTATTGATAATTTAATTATCTTTAGTCATGATATTCTTTACTGGGCTAGTTGAGCTCACCCTTTTCCTTGTTGTTCCATTTTTCTTCCCAGGAGGCGAGAATGTAGTGAGTACTAGTCGGGGTGTGGAATGATGGTTCAAGACAGTTGTTTTAGTAGTCCTCACTATTTTGTAAAATAGTATATCAATAAGTATAATGAGGACTTAATTGAGTATGAATACTGTCTAGATGACAATGTTTGTATTTAAACTCACAGTATATGTGTTGTCATATTTTGCACGATAATTGTAATAATAAAGTTGTAGTTATTTTCTGTACCATGTATTTGGCGACTCAGAATGGGTTGGATGGATTGGACCTATTTTGGGGGCATCACATTAGTAGTCCTCACTATTCTATTAAATAGTGTGACAATAATTGTAATGAGGACTTCTTTTGAGTTTGTATAGTCTTTAGTAGACAATAATTGTATTCAAACTCACAGTTATGTTTTGTCGTATTGTACACGACAGTTGTATTAGTAAGTTGTATTTGTATTCTGTACCATATATCTGATGACCCAAGATGGGTGATGTATACCTAATTTTGGGGGCGTCACATTATTGGACATTGGTTTCATTCGTCCTAGTACATCTCCTTGGGGTGCTCCTGTTTTATTCTTAAAGAAGAAAGACGGGAATATGCGACTTTGTATTGACTACCGGGAATTGAACCATGTCACCATCAAGAATAGGTATCCGCTACCTCGCATTGATGACCTGTTTGACTATTTGCAAGGAGCACAATTCTTTTCAAAGATCGATCTTCATTCTGGATATCATCAGCTGAAGATTGAAACTGAGGATATTCCGAAGACTACTTTTAGAACTCGGTATGGGCATTATGAATTCTTAGTCATGTCTTTTGAATTGACTAATGCTCCTGCGGCTTTCATGGATATGATGAACCGAGTATTCAAGGAATATTTAGATCAGTTCATTATTGTCTTTATTGATGACATCCTCATATACTCCAAAAGCCGTGAAGATCATGAGCACCATTTGAAGCTATTACTTCAAAGGCTTAGTGAAAACAAGCTATAAACCAAGTTGAAGAAATGTGAGTTTTGGCTTGAGGAAGTAGCATTCCTTGGGCACGTAGTGTCAAAGCATGGAGTATCTATTGACCCGGCGAAGATTAAAGCAACACAAAGTTGGAAGCAACCGAAGTCGGTGACCGAAGTACGTAGCTTTCTGGGTTTAGCTGGTTATTATTGGAGATTCGTGGAAGGATTTTCTCAAATCGTAACTCTATTAACTCAACTGACTCGGAAAGATACAAAATTCATATGGAGCGAGGAATGCGAGAAGAGTTTTTAAGAGCTTAAGAGGAGACTCATTTCGGCACCTGCTATGACAATACCATCTGGTTTGGATGGATTTGTTATCTACAGCGATGCTTCAGACAAAGGGTTAGGATGTGTTCTCATGCAAAATGGGAAGGTCATAGCCTATGCCTCGCGATAACTCAAAGAATATGAGAGGAATTATCCTACTCATGATCTAGAGTTGGCAACAGTCGTTTTCGCGTTAAAAATCTGGAGGTACTATTTATATAGGGAGAAAGTGGAGATATATTCGGATCATAAAAGCCTCAAATATTTTTCACCCAAAAAGAACTCAATATGCGACAACGACGTTGGCTCGAGTTATTTAAAGATTACAACCATACCATTCAATACCATCCTGGAAAAGCGAACGTGGTAGCCGACGCATTGAGTAGAAGATCATATGCGGGAACAAGTGCGATGTTGTCAACACAAAGGTCCATTTTGTGTGATTTACAAAAGATAAATATAGAATTCAAGACTCCAGAGACCCATGCGATGATGTCAAGTATACGCATAGAACCAACTTTAATCGATAAAGTTAAAATTACCCAAGCTACAGACCCAGAGCTGATGCGTATGAAGAAGAAAGTACAAGAAAATGTTATTCCAGAAGTAAGAATTGATGAAGAAGGAATACTTCGAGTCAATTCCAGACTTTGTGTTCCTAATGACTCTGATTTGAAGAACAAGATTATGATGGAGGCACATAATACACAATTTGCAATTCATCCTGAAAGTACCAAAATGTATCGTGATCTTCGACATATATTTTGGTGGAACAATATGAAGAGAGATATCGCAAAGTTTATCTCGAGGTGTTTAACTTGTCAATGTGTAAAGGCGGAGCATCAAGTGCCAAAGGGTCTATTACAACCACTTGAGATTCCAAAATAGAAGTGGGAACACGTTACCATAGATTTTGTTACGGGTCTTCCCAAGGTTTCTCAAGACATAGATGCGATCTGGGTTATTGTTGATAGATTAACTAAGTCTGCTCATTTCTTGTCGATACGGGAGACTTATTCCCTTGAACGTCTTGCTCGTATGTTGATGAGTGAGTTTTATACTCATAATTGAGTGCGTTTGTGTAAGACTCCGAATTTTATGAAATAAAATATTCAATTTTTCTTATAATTACTATTTAGTAAATGGTTAAATTGATAAAAGTTTAAAGTTATGGGTGAAATGCGAAATTTTTTCAAAATAAACAAGTGGTTATAAAATAATCATTGTTGTCGGGGAATATTCGTTTGGTCGTGGAATATTCTTGTTGTCGGGGAATATTCGTACGACGGCGCAACCATTTGTGGGCCCCATAACAGAATAACTGTCGGATGAAGAAAACGACAAATTTGAGTTTTTATAAATAATGGCGTAGTTGTTACCGTTAACACTGTTAGAATACCCGGTGGTTAAAGTAAAGTAATACGCGTTGTTGCACAGTAGCACACGGTATTGCACAGTATTTTTGAATTATTAATTCTTACGTAAGAAGGCAGTACTCAATAATTGTTATAGTAATTACTGTTCAATATTTTATTTTATTGATTCAATAATTGCTACGTTGATATTTTATATTATTGTTGTTCAATAATTATCACTGCACAGTATTTTCCATTATCAGATCAATAATTCATATTATTTGAATAATATTATTAGATAGCATTATTGGCAATGTGTAGAAAGTTCTGTCAAGGAGAGGTTTGGTCACCTAATTGCGCGCTAGTAAGGAGAAATCCTTATCGGAAAGTCCCCTCTTTCCTAGGAACTGCCTGGTTGTCATTATTGTGATTCTGTAATATTATTTGTGAATAATTAATTATTGATCTATATGATAATAAAATATTTATTTGATGTGGATATAAATGACGGATTTATTTATGTGGTTATAAATAAAGGAATTAATGTTGAGGTATTTTATCAGTATTTTGTCGGATTTGAGGTTTTAAAAGATCAAATCAGTGTTCTTACAGCTTTATTGTGTGAGTTATACTTTTTAATCTGACCGTTGGATCGTTGTGATTTTTGGATATGTTATACATATATAAGTTGAGTATATGTTCACAAATTTTGAACCGTTAAAAATGAACGAATGATTTGTTATGAATTTTAAGAGGTGACTGATTCGGAAATTATGTTTATAAATGATTTTGGTGGAAAATTCTAGAAATGAGTGGGCCCCATTTGGTTGTTGGAGAAGATGGCTGATTTTTGGTGGGTAGAATAGTAGCAGGTAAAGCCATCAGGTAGCAGGTCAAGTCTGCTTCGGCGTGCTAACATTTTCCTATAAATAGAGTGCTAAGTTAGAATTAAAAATCACATCAGAATTCATAAGTTTTCTCTCTTTTTCTCTCTAGATTATCGAGTGTATTTTGTGAGTATTTAGATACTTGGTGAGTTGCTATTCATCAATGCAAGTTTCCTTCAGCGTCATATCCGATATCTAGTCAGAAGTGCTGCTCTTTTGAGGTAAGGGATAGTAAGGGATTTTAAGGGTTGTTATGTTTTTCAGTTTTATAATTTTTCTGACCTTCAAAAATTCTGCAAAAATTTGAAATGATAATTTGATGATTTTTCTTGATTGTGTCCAAAAATGGCGATTTTTGGATGTATAGATTAAGAATTGTGAATTTTATGAGAAAAGACTATTTTAAAAGTAACCGCTTATAACTCCTTGTGGTTAACTCCAAAATTGGTAAAATTTTTATTGAGAGTACATGTATATAATAGAAGTATACTCTGTAAATTTCGAAATTTTTGGATAAAAGTATAATTTTTGATAAATATCTAAATATTCGGTTGTTTTGGCCATATGAAAAATAGTAAATGATTTTTAAAAATTCTGAGAAAAATATATGTTCAATATGGGACTATATTCTACTAAATCTCATAAAAGAAAAATTTGTTTGTATTGATTTGATATTTTTAATGAAAATTAACTAGTTATGAGTAAATGAATTAAATATGTTATGTGAAGTAAGAAAATTGAAAAATAGGATTTTATGGCTTGAGAATCCTATATGAGGTATATGCAAATTTTTGATGAGGGTTTTGGTTATTGGCGATGAGATCTTATGAGTTTGGAATTTTAGGATGATTAAATGCATTATTTAGTAAAGTGTAAACAATTAAAATAAATTGTTCATATGTTTAAAAAATGTTATTTCAATATCATTGTATCGAAATATTGGCATGGATTTTATTGTAAAATTTTTATATTTTTGTGTCGGGTTTACTATTCATGAGTTACTATTCATAAAGTTACTATTCATGGGTTACTATTCACGAGTTACTATTCATGACAAAATTGGTTTCTTTTTCTAACCAAATTATAGTTGATTTATGAATATTACTCTTGAGATAAAATCTAGATGTTTTGATTATATTGATTTTACTATTATATATAACATTTTTATAACCCTAATGATGATATTTCTCTTTGACCTGAGTGTAAAGATGGGTAGATTTTTGGTATGATCATGACTATGGGTTCCCTTTGGCCAGTAGTGCAAAGTTAAATTGTTGACTGGTATGATCATGACCATTGAATTTATAATTGAATATCTTTAGCTTAAGTGCAAAGGTGAAATGATCAACATGGTTATAATTATTGTTTATATAAATTTTGAAATGATTATATATTTCTTTGAGATATTAATATATTTGGCATGTAGTGCAAATATGAACTGTTGATGAATATATTTGGCCTGTAGTACAAATATGAACTGTTGAGGAACATCTTTGGCCTGTAGTGCAAAGATGAATTGTTGATGAATATCTTTGGCCCGTAGTGCAAAGATAACCTGTTGTTGAATATATCTTTGGCCTGTAGTGCAAAGATGGTCTGTTGATGAATATCTTTGGCCGTAGTGCAAAGATGAAATTGTTAGTATGATTATAAACAGGAACTGTGATTTGGTATAACCATGATATTTGATATTTCAGGTAAAGACATGTGATGAAAATTATCTTCGTCCTAGATGCGAAGAGGAATTTAGAATTATAATTATGATTATGAGTTATTCATATAATTGTGGAAAGGAACTGTTGATTAATGTTACAGGGATAAAACATTGTTGGTGGACTTTTAATGTGGAGAAGATAATAGACTTTATAGTCTATTTGACTCTTGTAATGGATTGCTCGTTCCGCTGCAACTATGGTTGAAATTTTTTATCATCTACCATATGTTCTAAATCTCTGATTTATTACTGTTGAAGGCTATTGATAATTTATTTATCTTTAGTCATGATATTCTTTACTGAGCTAGTTGTGTTCACCCTTCTGTTTTAAAATTCCTTTCAGGTAATACGAGTGTAGCTGGGTCGAGCGGGGGTAACAGGGGAATAGAACGGTGGTCATCATTTAGTAGTTATATTTGATGAATCCAATAGGGTGAGGCAAACCCAACGTTGGAAGGGTGTTTTGCCACTATCATACAAGATGTCTAATGTCATACAACCTCGTGTCATTATAAGACAGGGTTGTGCACATCCACTTGCTGAGTATATTTACGAGCACTACCTATATAATCTTGATGTTTGTTTGAAATATAATTCACGATTAAAGACAGTGGAGATAATGATATGTCAAGAGAAGACTCACCATTGGAAAGAATATGATAGTAATCTTCTTGTTTTTCTTTTGGGTCTATTAGGTCAACCAAGGATAATTCTGTGGACATATGATATCTATCAAAACCTGAAAGCATGGCCTCCCATGTACGAAGGTTTCCTTGAGCACTTCCCAAATATTCTAATTTCTAAAACAGTTATTGACTATACCTTTATGTAGGTATCACTGTGAGGTGCTGTCCACTGATGGGACATTTGTCACATTACGGTTGGGACACGAGTCACAGTTGATATATATTTGTATCCAAACTCACAGTATATGTGTTGTTGTATTTTATACGACAATTGTTGTAATAAAGTTGTAGTTATTTTTTGTACCATGTATTTGGCGACTCAAAATAGGTTGGGTGAAATGGACCTATTTTAGGGTTGTCATAGTTTGAGCTTAATCTTTTGGTTGATTTTAAGTGTTTATATCTATTCATGCATGTTTTATGTTGTTTTGTAGGAATTGGGACAAAAGTTATTTGGATCGAAGTTTGGGGTCGCTAGATTCGCGTTTTCAGCTTGGCATTTACATAGTAGTCACTTCAGAGCCAATTTGAATATTTCTCCGGACCTTATTTCGAAAAACTCAAAGAATGAAAGTTGTAAATCTATGTCTCCTCTTTCCGAAACATCTTGAATCATCAAAATCGGAGTTTAGACGAAGAAGTTATGGCCATTTTCCCAAAGGAAGTCAGAGTAGAAAATTTCTAGAATTGTTCCAGCGTCGGGGCGCCCAACTCAAGCTTATTTGCAGTGCCGGGGCGCTAGGGGGCAGTGTTCCAGCGCCATGCCCAGCGCCGGGACACTGGGGAAGAGATTGGTGAAGCTTGGACGCGTTTTGGGGCGAATTTTGACACTTTTCTGACTCCAAATTGGATTGGGTTTGTTCCTAAGCTAAAAATTAGACTTGTAACCTATAAATACATGATGTAAGACATAAAATAAAGAGAGATTACATATATTAGATTAGAGATACACTCCATTAGATTAGATATTAACCCTAGTTCTTATTAATTTTGGAGATTGAAGCAACTTGGAGATCATTGAAGATCAAGAGCAGGAGCAAGATGGGAGCATTAGA
This sequence comes from Panax notoginseng, assembly GCA_016801055.1. NCBI lineage: Eukaryota > Viridiplantae > Streptophyta > Magnoliopsida > Apiales > Araliaceae > Panax > Panax notoginseng. The sequence goes on from CM029013.1 coordinate 126,710,325, forward strand.
TTTGCTGATAACAGATTCTATTCTTTTCTCTTATCATATTTTTATCTTTTAATGTCTATTCAGTTGTGGATTCTTGGTTTCAATTCATTAATTATGAACTAGCTCTTTTATTAAGATTACAATTGAACCTTTTATGTCTATAAATTAATTATTTGATTTATTCTAATTATTTATGTCAAGGTGAATTGTTTATCTAGTCTTGCGCTTATTGATTAATTATCTGATCAGTAATTACCTTGTTACACTAGAAGGAATTGGAAGAGGAATTCTAGGGTTAGAATTGGGCATGATAACATGTGACTTAGTTATTTGCATGGTGAATAATTAGGTTTGTGAATTGAATGGAAATATCTGTTCACCGCATGTAACATATAAGGAATTAGAATTGAAGGAGTTTAATTCAATTGTTTTGCATAGGAATATAGCAAGATTAATCTGGATTAAATAGAAGTCAATTGATCACTTGGAAAAAGGTTTTTGGCATTTGAGAATTCCTGTTAACAATTCAGTAAGCATAATAATTGGGTTAATTGGATAATTGATTTATAGTTCATAATTGGGGATATTGAAGTCTTAATCTTTATTTATCTGAATTCAGTCATAAAGCAATTCAGTTTAATTAGTTAATTTAGTTTTCTTAATTAGAAAAATCATAATTTGAGATTGTTTAAATAAAATTAGTTTGGTCAAGAATTAGTACTTGGTGATTTTTATTAAATAATTCCTCGTGGGAACGATACTCTACTTTCAATTTATTACTTGTTGACCGTGTATACTTGCACGTATTCATTGATTGCGAAATCGACCAACAAGTTTTTGGCGCCGTTGCCGGGAAATTAATTTAATAATTATTTACCAATATTAATTTCAATCAAATTAGTCTTAATTTAAATATTTTTAATTTTTATTTTTAATTCTCTTCCTATATTTCTTTTTTTTCAGGTACCATGGATGACTTTGCGTATCAATGGCCATACACGAACATGACTCAACCAAGGGAAACAGGGATTGATGGACTTAATACATTTTCTGTAGAGCCAATACAAATTGAGGCAAATTCGAAGACGTTAGAGGTTATCGCAGCCCAACGGAGGCGAAGGATGGCAAACATGACTCAACCAATGGAAACATGGATTGATGGACTCGCGACACTTTCAGAATTGGCAGCACAGGTGTCCGCAATAGCTAAGAAAATGGAAACATGGAGTCCACCATCCACGCAGCAAGTAGCTATGGTTTGTAAGTTATGTGCTGGGAGTCATGCTACAGATCAATGTGCCATAAACGCTGAATTAGTCAGTTCGTAGGGAGCTATAGTCGGTCTACCCAACCGTATCCGAACCAAAACGCGTATAATCCGGGTTGGAGAAATCATCCGGGATTTTCTTGGAGTAACAATCAAGCTTAAGTGCCTAGACAGCAAAACACATCCGAATTTTAAAATCAGACTCAACAACAACCAGAGAGGAAATCAAGTTTGGAAGAAGCCTTGGAAAAATTCATTAGAGCTACTGAAAAAAGGAACGATGAACAAGACAAAATATTGAATCAAGTAGAGCTGAATATGAAAAGCCAAGGTGCGTCGATAAAAAATCTAAAAAATCAATTGGGACAGATAGCACATGCGTTAAATAACTGTCCACATGGAACACTCCCTAGTGATACAGAGATAAATCCGGGCAGAGATGAGCATTGCAAGGTTGTGACTTTACGTAGCGAAAAAGAATTACAATAGACTCTCAAGGACACAGAAAAAATGAACAACGCAACAAAGGAACAATTAATCAATGCCTCGAACATTTGTTCTCAATACACTTGGCCCTATGACATGGATTCCGAGACTGATGGTGAGCCCGAACCAAATCTGTAACCGGATGTGCCAAATGCTATAGATGTTAAAAGAGATGAGACACTTAGGGACCAAGAAAAGGAGATCGGCCAAGATCTAACTTTGAGTACCAACGAAGATGAGCTGATTTTGATAGTGACCCACGTACCTTCTCCACCAAAGTTCAAGAATCCGGGTAGTTTTGTAAAACCATGCCCAATTGGCAGCCATGTCGTCGGCAAAGCTCTTTGTGACATGAGAGCTAGCAAAACTTTAGAGCCATGGTGGGACGAGAAAGGGAAGATAGAAGAGGAACCTGTTGTGTTTGACAAGAATCCACGCCACACTCTGATCACAGACACAATGGGGAAAACACCTAGTGGTTTGTCGTATTTAATGGGGATCCTATCTAAAATTAGAATGCTAGGTGACTTAGATTCAATGTCCATTACAAATGGGAACCTACCAAAAGTTATATTTTTTCCGATGGATGGAGGGTTCCTCAATTTTTGAAGGGGAATTGGATAGAGAATTAAAGAAGTCAGGCTGAGACTATAAAATAAGCACTTATTGGGAGGCAACCCAAGTTTAATTTTTATTTTTAGTTTTTATTAGGTTTTATATTAGTAGTTTTGAATTTGCATTTATTTAGAATTTAATAAAATTATTTCTATCATGGTTTACAGGTTATTCAAGTCAAATTCAAGTGTGGTGCCCAATTTGTTCCATGTACCTAGCCTATTCTCCAAACTTAGTGGACAAGGAGGAAGATTGCTATATTTTCAGGGAAGTCCTCTGCTTTACTTTTTTCTATTCTAGCTATTGAGGACAATGTCTAGTTTAAGTTTGGGGGCATTTTAGTAACGTACTGCATATAGTTAGTTATTTGCATTGTAGTTCGTTATTTTTATGTGTTAGCATTTTTTTTAGGTTGCATATAATACATGGTAGTAAATTGCATATGCATACATAGGTTATATTAGTATGTGTTCATGTAGTATAATTGCATTTTTTTTTTGCATGAATCTGTGTGATCGGTTGGTGTGGTCTTAGCTCAGCCTATGATAAGATTGGTTTTGTATGTTAACTTGAACAGTGTTGATAATTGATGATGAGTTCTAATTTTAATCATGATGATAATCTGAACCTGTCTGAAACTTATGTAACCGGTTAGCACTTAAAGTTTAACTGTTTTAATTCACTTGGTTCAAGGGTGTCATAATTTGTTTCTGAGGGAAAATCTTGGTTAAAATTTAAGGAAATTAGTGAACTGGCGGTAAAGGTTGGAATGACGTAAAAGCTTAAGTTTGGAGGAATCTATGGGGTATATATATACAAAATGAAAAAAAAATGAAAAAAGAAATGATGAAAAGAAAAAAAATATAGAAAATCCAGAAAAAGAAAAATGAATAAACACGTGGCATGCTTGTCTAGTTTTGTGGCCTTTTCTACTTGAGTAAGTAAGCCCGAGGGGATTGTCTTTATACCTAGCATCCTAAGGTCTTAATGGCTTGGGAGTCGTTAGTCGAAAGCTCGTTAAGGTAGCACTGAAAAGCCTAAGGGAATAAGACATTGCACAGCCATGAGAAAAATAAAAAAAAATGAATAAAACACGAGAAAGAGCAAAAATGCCCTCGTGGTTGAATAAAAGTATAAATAAATCTTGTATTTATCCTTAGACTTGGTAATTGCTTAGTTTTAATTGGAGTTGTCATGTTCACAAAAGTAATTGAATTGGAACTGCAATTTTCCTTCTAAGAAGTTTGTTATGTGATTATCTTGAACTGTGGTTGGTTAGAATGGTTAACAAGAACACACACACAACATGGGTGATGCCTGGTTTGGATTGACTAATTGGTTAGAGTTATGGATTTTGACTTGATTGGATATATTGTTTAAGTATCAATGACATCTTTGAGGCATGTTGCTATATATCATACTGATTTATTACTGGGTTCGTAGGTATATTAGGAAGTAGATTATGCATATGCATTCATGTAGTTGAGTTCGGTTGTTTATTTTTAGTTCTTTTGTATTTTTGCTTGAGGACAAGCAAATGTTTAAGTTTGAGGGTATTTGATGAGTGAGTTTTATACTCATAATTGAGTTCATTTGAGCTTAATCTTTTAGTTAATTTTAAGTGTTTGTGTCTATTCATGCATATTTTATATTGTTTTGTAGGAATTGGGATAAAAGTTACTTGGATCGACGTTTGGGGTAGCTAGATTCGCGTTTTCGGCTTGGCATTTACAAAGTAGTCACTTCAGAGCCAATTTGAGTATTGCTTCGGACCTTCTTTCGAAAAACTCAAAGAATGCAAGTTGTAGATCTATGTCTCCTCTTTCCGGAACATCTTGAATCATCAAAATCGGAGTTCGGACGAAGAAGTTATGACCATTTTCCCAAAGGACGTCGGAGCAGAAAATTTCCAGAATTGTTCCAGCGCCGGGGCACCCAACTCAAGCTTATTTGTAGCACCGGGGCTCTAGGGGTCAGTGTTCTAGCGCCGAGGCACTGGGGAAGAGATTGGTGAAGCTTGAACGCGTTTTGGGGCGAATTTTGACACTTTTCTGACTCCAATTGGATTGGGTTTGTTCCTAAGCTAAAAATTGGACTTGTAACCTATAAATACATGATGTAAGACATAAAATAAAGGAAGATTACATAGATTAGATTAGAGATATACTCCATAAGATTAGACATTAATCCTAGTTCTTATTAGTTTTGGAGATTGAAATAACTTGGAGATCATTGAAGATCAAGAGCAGGAGCAAGAGGGGAGCATTAGATTTGCTGACAACAACTTCTATTCTTTTCTCTTATCATACTTTTATCTTTTAATGCCTATTCAGTTGTGGATTCTTGGTTTCAATTCATTAATTATGAACTAACTCTTTTATTAAGATTACAATTGAACCTTTTATGTCTATAAATTAATTATTTGATTTATTCCAATTATTTATGTCAAGGTGAATTGTTTATCTTGTCTTGCGCTTATTGATTAATTATCTGATCAGTAATTACCTTGTTACTCTAGAAGGAATTGGAAGAGGAATTCTAGGGTTAGAATTGGGCATAATAACATGTGACTTAGTTATTTTCATGGTGAATAATTAGGTTTGTGAATTGAATGGAAATATCTGTTCACCGCATGTAACATATAAGGAATTAGAATTGAAGGAGTTTAATTCAATTGTTTTGCATAGGAATATAGCAAGATTAATTTGGATTAAATAGAAGTCAATTGATCGCTTGAAAAAAGGCTTTTGGCATTCGAAAATTCCTGTTAACAATTCAGTAGGCATAATAATTGGGATAATTGGATAATTGATTTATAGTTCATAATTGGGGATATTGAAGTTGTGACGTCCCCAAAATAGGTATACAACACCCATTCTGAGTCGCCAAATACGTGGTACAAAAAGCAAACTACAACTTCAATAATACAATTGTCGTGCAAAATATGACAACACATACTGTGAGTTTAAATACAAATATTATCTTCTAGACAATACTCACACTCAAATAAGTCCTCATTACAATTATTGAAATACTATTTTATAAAATAGTAAGTACTGCTAACACAACTGACTAGAAACATCACTCCACACCCCGACTAGTTCCCGCTATATTCTTGGCTTTTGAGAAAAATGGAACAAAAAGGAAAGGGGTGAGCTCAACTAGTCCAGTAAAGAATATTATGACTAAGATAATATACAACAAATTATCATTAGACTTCAATAGGAAAAAAATCTGATAAAATATAATAGACAACAAGTTTTAGATCAACAACTGCAACGAAAAGAGCAATTCATTAGAAGAGTCAAGTAGAGAATGAGTTAAGATTTAAAAGTCCATCCTCAATATTTTATCCCTGTAACATCAATCAATATACATCTTTAATCAAATATTCATCTTTGCACTACAGGCAAAAGATATTCATTTCTATTACCAGTCGGTCATGTTCATCTCAACACCTGTTCATCTTTGCACTACGGGCCAAAGATATTCATCAGATAATAATTCATCTTTGCACTACATGCCAAAGATATTCAGTAACATCATCATTTAAGACTGAGGATGATGAAAAATATTTTAAAGAAAACGAATCCAGTGAGACAGAAGGGCAAATAGTAGGAATTCATATAACAGTTTACCCAAGATCAATAATACTTCATAATAACCAATTGTGAAGCAGAATTCAAAAATAAAGATCAAAACATGGATACAATCAAAGATAGTAACCATAAAAGACATCTGGGACGAAAAAGAGAACTTTATTTTTTGGTAAATAGTGTCGTATTTATGAATAGTACCGTATACGTGAATAGCGCCGTATACGTGAATAGTAATCCCGACACAAAAAGGTAGAAATTTCAGAATAAAATTCAAAAAAATATCTCAGCATAATGATATTGAAAAAAATAATATCATTTAAGAAGAAAATAACATCCCTTACCTCAAGATAACAGTACTTCTGTTCGGAATATCGGTATAAGGCTGAAGGAAACTTGCACTGATAAAAAACTCATAAAGTATCTAAATACTCACAAAATACGCTCGATAATATAGAGATAGAAAGAGAGAAAGCTTATGTTTCTGGTGTGATTTTGAATTCTAACTTAGCCCTCTATTTATAGGAAAATGTTAGCACACCGAAGCAGATTTGACCTGCTACCTGATGGCTTTACCTGCTACTATTGCCACCCACCACATTTGAAATAAAATTCAGCATATTTCTTCACCAACCACAAGTGGGGCCCACTCAATTCTAGAATTTTTCACCAAATTCATTTATAAACCTAATTTCCAAATCAGTCACCTCTTAAAATTCATAACAAATTATACGTTCATTTTTAACGGTTCAAAATTTGTGGACATATACTCAACTTATATATGTATAATATATCCAAAAATTACAACGATCCAACGGTCAAATTAAAAATTATAACTCACGCAATATATCTCAAGAACAGTGATTTAATTTTTAATACCTTCATTCCGACAAAAACACCTCAACATTAATTCTTTCACATAAAATAAATATATCCATCAGTTATATCCACATAAAATAAATATTTTCTTATCATATAAATAAATAATTAATTATTCACAAATAATATTACAGAATCACAATTATGATAACCAGACCGTTCCTAGGAAAGAGGGAGCTTTCCAATAAGGATTTCTCCTTATTGGCACGCAATTAGATGACCAAACCTATCCTTAGACAGAACTTTCTAGACATTACCAATAATGCTATCTAATAATATTATTCAAATAATATGAATTATTGATCTGATAATGGAAAATACTGTTCAACGATAATTATTGAAACAACAATAATATAAAATATCAACGTAGCAATTATTGAATCAATAAAATAAAATATTAAACAGTAATTACTGTAACAATTATTGAGTAGTGCCTTCTTACATAAGAATCAATAATTGGTGCAATACCGTGAGCTACTGCGTTTTAACCACCGGGTATTCTAACAGTATTAACGGTAATAACTACGCCGTTATTTATAAATAACTTATACTTGTCGTTTTCTTCATCCAATCGCTTTCCGTTATGGGGCCCACACAAGGCTGTGCCATCGTACGAATATTCCTCGACAGCAAGAATATTCCACGACCAAATGAATATTCATAGACAAAAATGAATATTTTATAACCACTTGCTTATTTGAAATATTTGCGCATTTTACCCATAACTAACCACATTAATCAAATCAACCCTTACTATTTTAAAATAATAAATAGAAGAATTTAATTTCATTTAATAATAAGTTGGGGTCTTACAACCTCCTCTCCTTATGAAATTTCGTCCTCGAAATTGATGTACGTACTTGGTGTTTTGAAAAGGTGAGGATACCTCACTTTCATTTTTGATTCTAACTCCCAGGTCATTTCTTCAATAGCATGGTTTCTCCACAAAACCTTAACTTGTGGTATAACCTTGGTGCGTAGGACATGCTCTTTCCTATCTAAGATCTTAACAGGTACCTCCTCGTACGTTAAATCTTCGGCTATCTCGTCTGGTTCTAACTCAATTATGTGGTTCGGGTCTTTCACATATTTATGAAGTGCAGATACGTGAAAGACATTATGAACATGAGGCATGCTTGGAGGTAATGCGAGTCGATATGCCATATTTCCTATTCGGTCAAGAATTTCAAATGGACTAACAAATCGTGGATTGAGCTTTCCTCTCTTCCTAAATCTTGTAACTCCTTTCCATGGTGCAACACGTAACAATACATGATCCCTAATACTAAATTCTACATCCTTTCGATGAAGATCCGCATAACTCTTTTGTCGATCTTGTGCCGTTTGTATACGTTGTCGAATCGTTTGGATCTTCCCTGTAGTTATGCGTACCAATTCTGGTCCCAACAACGTTGCTTCACCCACCTCATCCCAACATATTGGAGAACGACACTTTCATCCATACAAGGCTTCAAATGGAGCCATACCTATACTTGCCTGATAACTGTTGTTGTAGGAGAATTCCACCAGTGGAAGTACTTATCCCAACTTCCTTTGAAATCTAGAACACAGAGCCTTAATAGATCTTCAAGAGTTTGAATAGTCCTCTCTGATTGCCCGTCCGTTTGAGGATGGTATGCTGAACTGAATCGTAAATCCATGTCCATAGCTTTTTGCAAGTTAACCCAAAATTGTGAAGTGAATCTTGGGTCACGATTCAAAACTATGGATTTTGGCATGCCATGTAATCTCACAATCTCATTCACGTACATACGAGCAAGACGTTCAAGGGAATAAGTCTCCCGTATAGGTAAGAAATGAGCATACTTGGTTAATCTACCAACAATAATCTAAATCGCATTTATGCCTTGAGAAACTTTGGGAAGGCCTGTAACGAAATCCATGGTAATGTGTTCCTACTTCCATTTTGGGATCTCAAGTGGTTGTAATGGACCCTTTGACACTTGATGCTCCGCCTTTACACGTTGACAAGTTAAACACCTTGAGATAAACTCCGCAATCTCTCTCTTCATATTGCTCCACCAAAATGTATGTCAAAGATCATGATACATTTTGGTACTTTCAGGATAGATTGCAAACGGTGTGTTGTGTGCCTCCATCATGATTCTATGCTTCAAGTAAGAATCGTTAGGAACGCAAAGTCTGGAGTTGACTCGAAGTATTCCTTCTCCATCGATTCTTACTTCTAGAATAGCACCTTCTTGCACTTTCTTCTTCATACGCATCAACTCCATGTCCGTAGCTTGAGCAGCTTTAACTTTATTGATTAAAGTTAGTTCTACTCGTATATTTGATATCATCACGTGGGTACTTGGAGCCTTTACCTCTATCTCCATCCTTTGCAAGTCATACAAAATGGGCCTTTGTGTTGACAATATCGCACTCGTACCCGCATATGATCTTCTACTCAATGCGTCAGCTACCACGTTTGCTTTTCCAGGATGATATTGGATGGTATGGTCGTAATCTTTCAACAGCTCGAGCCAACGTCATTGCATTATGTTGAGTTCCTTTTGGGTGAAGAAATATTTGAGGCTTTTATAATCCGTATAGATCTCCACTTTCTCCCCATACAGGTAGTGTCTCTAAATCTTCAACGCGAAAATGACTGCTGCCAACTCCAAATCATGAGTAGGATAATTCCTCTCATATTCTTTGAGTTGTCGCGAGGCATAGGCTATGACTTTCTCATGTTGTATGAGAACACATCCTAACCCTTTGCCTGAAACATCACTGTAGATAACAAATCCATCTGAACCAGATGGTATTATCAGAACAGGTGCCGAAATGAGTCTCCTCTTGAGCTCTTGGAAACACTTCTCGCATTCTTCACTCCATACGAATTTTGTATCCTTCCGAGTCAGCTGAGTTAACGGAGTAGCGATTCGAGAAAATTCTTTCACAAATCTCCGATAATATCCAGCTAAGCCCAGAAAGCTACGTACTTCGGTCACCGACTTGGGTTGCTCCCAACTTTGTATGGCTTCAATCTTCACCGGGTCGACAGATACTCCATGTTTTGACACCACGTGCCCAAGGAATGCTACTTCCTCAAGCCAGAACTCGAATTTTTTTAGTTTGACATATAGCTTGTTTTTACGAAGCCTTTACAGTACCAGCTTCAAATGGCGCTCATGATCTTCACGGCTTTTGGAATAGATGATGATGTCATCAATAAAGACAACAACGAACTGATCCAAATAATCCTTGAATACTCGGTTCATCATATCCATGAAAGCTGCAGGAGCATTAGTCAATCTAAAAGACATGACTAAGAATTCATAATGCCCGTACCGAGTTCTAAAGGCAGTCTTTGGAATATCCTCAGTTTTAACCTTCAGCTGATGATATCCAGAACGAAGATCGATTTTTGAAAAGAATTGTGCTCCTTGTAACTGGTCAAACAGGTCATCAATACGAGGTAGCGGATACCTATTCTTGATAGTGACATGGTTTAATTCTCGGTAATCGATACAAAGTCGCATACTCCCGTCTTTCTTCTTTACAAATAAAACAGGAGCATCCCAAGGAGATGTACTAGGACGAATGAAGCCGATGTCCAACAACTCTTGTAGTTAGACTTTTAACTCCTGAAGTTCAATAGGAGCCATTCGATATGGGGTTTTAGAAATGGGCTTTGTACCGGGTTCAAGGTCAATAAAGAATTCAACTTCACGTTCTGGGGGTAGACCAGGAAGTTCTTCAGAAAATACGTCAGGAAATTCACTAACAACAGAAATATTATTCAAATCTGACGTGTTTTTGTTCAAGTCCATAACATGGGCTAAGAAAGCTTGACATCCGTTTTTCAATAAACGAATGACTTTATGGCTTGATATGACAGCGATTGATTTTAGTGGTTTGGTTGCTTAAATTCGCGTAACAGGTTGGTTAGGAATATGAAAACTAACAACCTTACGAAAATAATCAATTTTGGCATGATGAGTAGTTAACCAATCAATTCCTAAAATTACAACAAAAGCAAGTATCTTTAAAGAGATAAGGTCAACAGGTAATATGATTGTGCCAACTTGGATTAAGCAAGATTTATAAATTGTAGATGTAATAAAAATTTCTCCTAACGGAGTCTCCAAAGTAGGTCAAAGTCTAATTTCTTCAGAGTCAAGTTTAAACATTGAGCACAAGCAGGAGAGATAAAAGAATGGGTAGAACCGATATCTAGTAAAGTATAAACTTCACAAGAATTCAAGATTAGCTTACCCGTGATCACCTCGTTCGGGTTTCTCACGTTTTGTCCAATCACGACAAACGCTCTTTCAGGAACCGCTGATTTTGACTTATCCGGGACAACTTTTGGAGTCACCATCCATGCTGAACTTAGTTTTGCTACAGAACACTCTCGAGCTATATGACCCTCCTTTCCACAGTTATAACATACCTTGGATTACTGTGGGCAGTTTGGGCTGATGTGTCCTTCTTTCCAGCATTTGTAACATACGACCGGTGGTCGTTCTCCTCCCCTAGAAACAGTTGATGTTTGTACTGTTGTATTCACGTTATCATTGTTGTACCTTCTCTTCTTAAAAATTCCTCCCGACTCGCTTCTTCTATTTTCACGGCCACGATTACTACCAGAGTGATTATCGTTTTTGTCTGTATTCCTTCCTCCCCGCTAGTTAACATTGCTCCGACGACTGCTATCACCGGTCTGACCCTGGTTGTTGTCCCTCGGTTGAACATACTCATTATCTCGCTCTAATAATTGAGCCCTATTTACAACATCTGAATATAAAAAAAATTTATAAGAGATAAGATATTGCCGAATCTCGAGTTTTAGACCTCTCAAAAACATCCTCATCATACGTTCCTCGTTCTCCACCAAATGAGGTGCAAACCTGGATAACTACGCGAACTTCGCCTCGTACTAGGACACCGTCATGTTCTTTTATTTTAGTCTAATAAACTCTACCTCCTTCATATGAAGAATACTTTCAGGAATGTACTTGTCATTAAACAGTTTCTGAAACGTTTCCCAAGACATGCTGAGTATAGTTAGATGGGTACGGTTCACAGATTTCTACCAGTAATCTGCCTCACTACGGAACATAAAAGTGGCGAATGGAACCTTCTATTCCTCCGTGCATCCCAAGACATCGAATATCTTGGTAATTTACTTGACCCACGTCTCTGCCTTAATCGGATCTGGCTTTTCCCAGAATTCTGGTGGTCCCAACTCTTTGAACTGCTTGGCCGTGACAAACCGCGCGTTACTATCATTTCCACCCTTATTATGCACACGAGTCTCCCTCGTCTGATTTTGTATGAACTGTAAAAAGTTCCTAAACATTCCATCATTCATCGTTTGCTCGGTAACGTTATTTACAGGAGGAATATTGCCTTCTTGTTGCACGTTCTCCTGGTTTGTGACTAAAGGTTGTTCCACAGTCTCATATACTCCATTGTTAACGTTCTCGGCTGCCATTCTCAAATACTGCCATAAAACAAGGGTTAATTAAACAAATTAACATATCACGTAATATCCTTATATTATGACCGACCAACAAATAAGCTTAGGTAGGACACACTAGCAAACGATTTACTCGTCTCTCCCCTCCTAGTTCTATTCCCCGATCTCTGTCAGAGACCATATCTCTAAGCTCTGATACCAACTGTGACGCCTCCAAAATAGGTATACAACACCCATTCTGAGTCGCCAAATACATGGTACAAAAAGCAAACTACAACTTCAAAAATACAATTGTCATGCAAAATACGACAACACATACTGTGAGTTTAAATACAAATATTGTCTTCTAGACAATATCCACACTCAAATAAGTCCTCATTACAATTATTGAAACACTATTTTATAAAATAGTGAGGACTGCTAACACAACTGACTAGAAACATCACTCCACACCCTGACTAGTTCCCGCTATATTCTCGCCTCATAAGAAAAATGGAACAAAAAAGAAAAGGGTGAGCTCAACTAGTCCAGTAAAGAATATTATGACTAAGATAATATACAATAAATTATCATTAGTATTCAACAGGAAAAAAATCTGATAAAATATAATAGACAACAAGTTTTAGATCAACAACTGCAGCGGAAATAACAATTCATTAGAAGAGTCAAGTAGAGAATGAGTTCTACTATCTTCTAAGATTTAAAAGTTCATCCTCAATATTTAATCCCTGTAACATCAATCAATATACATCTTTAATCAAATATTCATCTTTGCACTACAGGCCAAAGATATTCATTTGTATCACCAGTCGGTCATGTTCATCTCAACACCTGTTCATCTTTGCACTACGGGCCAAAGATATTCATCAGATAATAATTCATCTTTGCACTACAGGCCAAAGATATTCAGTAACATCATCATTTAAGACTGAGGATGATGAAAAATATTTTAAAGAAAATAAATCCAGTGAGACAAAAGGATAAATAGTAGGGATTCGTATAACAGTTTATCCAAGATCAATAATACTTCATAATAACCAATTGTGAAGCAGAATTCAAAAATAAAGATCAAAACATGGATACAATCAAAGATAGTAACCATAAAAGACATCTGGAACGAAAAAGAGAAAATTTTATTTTTTGGTGAATAGTATCGTATTTGTGAATAGTACCGTATACGTGAATAATACTGTATACGTGAATAGTAATCCCGACACAAAAAGGTAGAAATTTCATAATAAAATTTATAACAATATCTCAGCATAAACAACACTTCTGTTCGGAATATCGGTATAAGGCTGAAGAAAACTTGCACTGATAAAAAACTCACAAAGTATCTAAATACTCACAAAATACGCTCGATAATATAGAGAGAGAAAAATAGAGAAAGCATATATTTCTAGTATGATTTTGAATTCTAACTTAGCCCTCTATTTATAGAAAAATGTTAGCATGCCGAAGCAGACTTGACTTGTTACCTGATGGCTTTACCTGCTACTATTGCCACCCACCACATTTGAAATAAAATTCAGCACATTTCTTCACCAACCACAAGTGGGGCCCACTCAATTCTAGAATTTTCCACCAAAATTATTTATAAACCTAATTTTCAAATCAGTCACCTCTTAAAATTCATAACAAATTATACGTTCATTTTTAACGGTTCAAAATTTGTGGACATATACTCAACTTATATATGTATAACATATCCAAAAATTACAACGATCCAACGGTCAGATTAAAAATTATAACTCACGCTATATATCTCAAGAACAGTGATTTAATTTTTAATAGCTCCATTCTGATAAAAACACCTCAACATTAATTCCTTCACATAAAATAAATATATCCATATAAAATAAATATTTCCTTATCATATAAATCAATAATTAATTATTCACAAATAATATTACAGAATCAAAATTATGACAACCAGGCCGTTCTCAGGAAAGAGGGGGCTTTCCAATAAGGATTTCTCCTTATTGGCGCGCAATTAGATGTCCAAACCTGTGACACCCCCAAATTCGGATTACCTGACCCCTGAGTTTGGTGTTCACGTTCCACAATATAAATAACAGTTAACTACCCATTTAAATATAAATAGGATTATATCAGTCATTAACATAAGTTGTTAATACATAAGTCTCAGGTCCACTAACATTAACATTACAGAAATACCCCTTTAAATATACAAAAAGGGTTTACAATACAATACCACATAATAATATTATTCATCATAACTAATTTATAACTATGCCTTTTCCCTTGTTCTTCTTAACAGCACCTTCTGCAACTTCGTCCCTAGCTGAAAAGTTTTATTTATAGCAAGGGTGAGCAACAAGTTTGTCCCGCAAGTTAAGATATACAATAAAGGTATAGATGTCAATATCAATTGTTCTAACATTCTCCGCAATAATAATCTGATAATGAAATAGTACAACGCTTTCAAGGTTTTCTACAATATTCAATGAATAATCAAGAATTAATTCTACGCAATTACAAAGTGGAATGTTTTTCAAATTTATGCTGAGCGATCCCACCAGATCTTAGAACTTATTTTTCTCGGGTATCTATCAAAGATTTACTTTGATACATACGCAGGAGTATCAGATAACCATAAAGATTAAATCACACCCCTCTACAAGTACTTAGAGCCGGCCAACTCCTTGTACCCTATATTATGCATAATACTTAACAGCGCGCAATGGTCGAATATACGACCCAAAATGTTCCCTTTATATAAAAGGTTGTTCTTCTCAGTCTCATAATCAAGATTTTTGATTTAACAACGAAATACTGTGATTTCAAATTCTATCTACTTATCGATCTAGCCGAAACAACTGGCATCGATCTATCAATAACAATTGATTTCTCTTCTCGTATTTATCAAGTTCTAACAAATGTTCGTCTAGCCAGAATAATTAGCTAAGACATTTCTCAATATAATTTGACAATAAACAGGAATTATCTGTACTGTCAATATTAGTTTCTGCAGATATAAATATTCAACAACAGTAATTCTACGAATATATATTTTCTAAATCAGTAATTCAATTTAAATTTTAATCATGCACTAACTGCGAATAATCAACAATAAATTCCCTGGACATGGTATAATTATCAATAATTAACCATTAAAATAATTGAATGAATATAACTCAAGGTTGAGTTAGGAAACTTGTCTTTCACGTTGATTACAGCTACACAATATAATTAACTACGTTCGTAAGACCTATAATCAACAATGTCGGTCTCACAATTAGCATAATCATTTATAATACGTAACACTGTATTTTACAGTTAAACTTCTCCTAGACTCATTATCACATAGCCACATTAGTGTTTATAACCTATATAAACACTTATCCAGTCTAACTATTTCGGTCTGGTTGGATTTCTGTCCATTCTCGGTGTTCTGGTCATCCTATCCGACAATTAACACAATGATTGTCAATTAAACTTGGTCTCTAAGCTTCAATATTATTTTAGATAAATCAAATATCGTTTATAATATTTTCTGGAAGCTTTTAATAATTTATAAACAATTATTATAATTTATAATAATTTTTCAAACACTTAAATCATTTTTAAATGATTTAGTTATCAAATAATCTTATCATTATTAATATTTAATAATATCAAAATATTAATAACATACTTGTCAAAATATTAAAGTTATTATGAATAACTTAAAATATTTTTAAATCATCAATATTCTACTTAAATGATTTTATAAGTAATTAAAATCATTTTTAAATCATCACCATTAATATTTAAATATTAATGTAATTATTATCAAAATATTAAAAGTCATTAATTAAAACTTAAAATATTTTTAAAATATTTTTCTCACTTTTAAATGATTTTTAAATCAATAAAAATAATTTTTAATTCATTTATTTAATATCATAATTAAATAAATTTAATATCATTAATATTAATTTATTAATAAGAATTCTCCAAAAATATTGATAATTATATTTTATAATTTAAAATATTTTCTAACACTTTATTATTATTTAAAATAATTTTTAAATCATTAAAATTATTTTTAACTTATTTATTTAATTTAGTAATTAAATAAATCTAATATCATTAATATTAAATTATTAATTAAAATGCTCCAAAAATATTAAAAGTCACATTTTATAACTCAAAATATTTTTAAATACATTATTCTTATTTAAAATAATTTTTCATAATATTAAATCATTTTTCTCTAATTTATTTAATACAGTAATTAAATAAATTAAATACTTTTAATATTTAAATAATTATAAATATTAAAGAAAAATATTCCAATTGGTCAAAAATTATTTTTCATAATTTAAAATAATTTTTAAAACTATTTTTGGTAACTTTTAGAATTTACTTCTATTTTTTTAATCATTTTTCAGAAATTCAGAAATTAAAATAATTAAAACCGTCGCTGTAGGTCTTTAGCGACACAAAGCGTCGCTGTTGGTGTTCTTGAGCTCAAGAACACTGACAGCCGGCAATGAAAGGGTCAACGTTTGACCGGCTAAAAATCTCGGATTAAAATCGTTTTTAGGCTAACTGAAACTTTGGTCATGAAGTGGAAATGTAATACTACATTTATCAATCAACAACTCGATCATACGATCATCAGATCAAGAAGTTCTAGCCATCTTAAGTCGCTGTCAGACGTGTCCTGGGTTTTTCAGAAACCCAGGCAGTTCAAACATCCCATTTCGAGCTCAATTATCTAAGTGTTCTGTTCATTATTTATGTAATCTAATGGTCCAAATGTATACTCCTTGCATCAAAGAACAACACCACATCAAAAGATCAAATAAACAACAACCACATCACAAGTTAAATCACGGTCAAAGGCTATCAGAATCAAGGCTCTTACAGTTTCTGGAAAATCCCAGAAATGCAAAGCGTGATCGAATGGCCAGGTTTGACCACTAATTACTTTCCATATGTTTATGATATAAGCTATCTTAAAGGATAGATCTATTTTCCACATAACCAGCTCTATTTATGATACAACAACAACATCATAACACAAAAACACGGACAGATCTGGAAGATTAAAATCGCTGTCAGACGCTGAAATCCAACTTTCTGGGTTACCCAGAATATACTCGGTCATGCCCGGTCAACGGGTTTTGACCGATTATATCTTCGAATCCAGACCTCTTATGACTCTGATAGCTTTTGCAGCTTAAAGACAACATGTCAGGCTACATATAAAAGCTTTAAAACAACTCATAACATGAACACATGAAGATCTAAGCCAACTGACATTTGCTTGTCAGACAACTTTAGAGCTCAAGAACAGATTTTGTAAAACTCATTTTTAAGCCATTTGATGCTATGGATCCATCATAGATCTACATATAACAACTAAAAACATATTATAACATAAGATTAAACACTAAAACACAAAAATTTTCTAAGCAACAAAGATCAAAATTTAAAATTTGATTTATACCTTCTAGCTTTCAATTCTTGATCTAAGTTCTCCAATATGTTATTGATTGATCAAAGGATGAAATTAGGACTGATCTAACTTAAGAAATTCAAAGCTTTAGAGAGAGAGAGAGAGTTGGTGAGAGCAATATGCAAAATGACAACTTTTTGTGATTTTCTCTCTCCCAAATCTATATATATTGCTTCTATGTTGCTTGGATCTGCTATAATTCGGCTGGGAGCTGATATTTTGAGTCACACAAGTCAACAAAGTTGTTCAACAACTAAAGTAGCTAACAATTATGCAAGTTATCAAATTAAATTAAACTAAAAGGGTATTTTGGTCATTATCAAATTAAATTTAATGGCATTCTTGTCAATGACATTCACAAATAATATTACAGAATCACAATTATGACAATCAGGCCGTTCTCAGGAAAGAGGGGGCTTTCCAATAAGGATTTCTCCTTATTGGCGCGCAATTAGATGACCAAACCTCTCTTTAGACAGAACTTTCTAGACATTGCCAATAATGCTATCTAATAATATTATTCAATTAATATGAATTATTGATCTGGTAATAGAAAATACTGTGCAGCGACAATTATTGAAACAACAATAATATAAAATATCAACGTAACAATTATTGAATCAATAAAATAAAATATTAAACAGTAATTACTGTAACAATTATTGAGTAGTGCCTTCTTACGTAAGAATCAATAATTGGTGCAATACCGTGTGCTACTGCGTTTTAACCACCGGGTGTTCCAACAGTATTAACGGTAACAACTACGTCGTTATTTATAAACAACTTATACTTGTCGTTTTCTTCATCCAATCGCTTTCCGTTATGGGGCCCATACAAGGTTGCGCCGTCTTACGAATATTTTTCGACAACAAGAATATTCCACGGCCAAACGAATATTCATCGACAAAAATGAATATTTTATAATCACTTGCTTATTTGAAATATTTGCGTATTTTACCTATAACTAACCACATTAATCAAATCAATCCTTACTATTTCAAAATAATAAATAGAGAAAATTTAATTTTATTTAATAATAAGTTGGGGTCATACAGAAGTCTTAATCTTTATTTATCTGAATTCAGTCATAAAGCAATTCAGTTTAATTAGTTAATTTAGTTTTCTTAATTAGAAAAATCACGATTTGAAATTGTTTAAATAAAATTAGTTTGGTCAAGAATTAGTACTTGGTGATTTTTATTAAATAATTCCTCGTGGGAACGATACTCTACTTTCACTTTATTACTTGTTGACCGTGTATACTTGCACGTATTTATTGATTGCGAAATCAACCAACATATGTATGTAAATGAGATTGTAAAATTGCATGGCATGCCAGTATCCATAGTTTCGGATCGTGACCAAAGATTCACTTCACGATTTTAGATTAGCTTGCAGAAAGCTATGAGCATAGATTTACGATTCAGTTCAGCATATCATCCTCAAACGGATGGACAATCAGAGAGGACTATTCAAACTCTTGAAGATCTATTAAGACTCTGTGTCCTAGACTTCAAAGGTAGTTGGGATAAGTATTTACCATTGGTAGAATTCTCCTACAACAACAGTTACCAAACAAGTATAGGTGTGGCTCCATTCGAAGCATTGTATGGACGAAAGTGTCGCTCTCCAGTATGTTGAGATGAGGTGGGTGAAGCAACATTGTTGGGACCAGAGTTGGTACGTATGACTACAGAAAAGATCCAAATGATTCGACAACGTATACAAACGGCACAGGATCGACAAAAGAGTTATGAAGATCTTCATCGAAAGGACGTGAAATTTAGTATTGGGGATCATGTATTGTTGCGAGTTGCTCCATGGAAGGGAGTTACAAGATTTGGGAAGAGAGGAAAGCTCAATCCACGATTTATTGGTCCATTTCAAATTCTTAACCGAGTAGAAAATGTGGCATATAGGCTCGCGTTACCTGCAAGCATGTCTCGTGTTCATAATATTTTTCACATATCTGTTCTTTGTAAATATGTGAAAGACCCAAACCATATTATTGAGTTAGAACCAGACGAGATAGCCGAAGACTTAACGTACGAGGAGGTACCTGTCAAGATCTTGGATAGGAAGGAGCATGTTCTACGCACCAAGGTTATACCACAAGTTAAGGTTTTGTGGAGGAACCATGCTATTGAGGAAATGACTTGGGAGTTGGAAACGAAAATGAAAGCGAGGTATCCTCACCTTTTCGAAATATAAGGTACGTACGTCAATTTCGAGGACGAAATTTTATAAGGAGGGGAGGTTGTAAGACCTCAACTTTTTATAAATGAAATTGAATTTCCTCTATTTATTATTTTGAAATAGTAAGGGTTAATTTGATTAATGTGGTAAGTTATGGGTAAAATGCGTAAATATCTTAAATAAGCAAGTGGTTATAAAATATTCTTATTGTCAGGGAATAATCGTTTGGTCGTGAAATATTCTTACTGTCGGGGAATATTTGTAAGACCCCAAATTATTAATAAATGAAATTTAATTCCTCTATTTATTATTTTGAAATAGTAAGGGTTGATTTGATTAATGTGGTTAGTTATGGGTAAAATGCGCAAATATTTTAAATAAGCAAGTGGTCCTAAAATATTCATTATTGTCGGGGAATATTTGTTTGGTCGTGGAATATTCTTGTTGTCGGGAAATATTCGTACGACGGCGCAACCTTGTGTGGGCCCCATAACGGAAAGCGATTGGATGAAGAAAACGACAAAAATAAGTTGTTTATAAATAACGGCATAGTTGTTACCGTTAATACTGTTGGAATACCCGGTGGTTAAAATACAGTAATACGCGTTGTTGCACAGTAGCACACGGTATTGCACCAATTATTGATTCTTACGTAAGAATGCACTACTCAATAATTGTTACAGTAATTACTGTTCAATATTGTATTTTATTGATTCAATAATTGCTGCGTTGATATTTTATATTACTGTTGTTTCAATAATTGTCACTACGCAGTATTTTTCATTATCGGAGCAATAATGTATATTATCTGAATAATATTATTAGATAACATTATTAGCAATGTCTAGAAAGTTCTGTCTAAGGAGAGGTTTGGTCATCTAATTGTGCGCCAGTAAGGAGAAATCCTTATTGGAAAGCCCCCTTTTTCCTGGGAACTGCCTGGTTGCCAGTACTGTGGTTCTGTAATATTATTTGTGTATAATTAATTATTGATTTATATGAAGAGGAAAATAGTAATTTTATGTGGATATAGATAGAGAAAAATTTTAATGTGACAATTGTTGAAAATTAATATTTTATCTTTTTCTGATAAAATAATTCATTTAAATATATTATTTTAATAATATATTGATGGTGGTATTTTTACAATGAATGTGGGATATATGAGTATATGAGGAGGAAGAGTATTTTTGTGGCATTAAATGATTAACACATGTTTTGTGTGTTGGTGGACATAATTCTTGACCGAAAATTTATTATTAACTGTAAAATTGCCCGTTTGTGAATTTCGGTCAATTTCTGTTTGGAATTTGGAAAAACTTTCTTCTGTAAAGTTGTAGAGAATTGAATTTCATATAAAAACTCACAAGATTCGAATTTTCTGATAAAATGGCTATTTATTATGAATTATTGAAGTTCTGAAGTTCCGAAATAATTGATTTTTGGAAGTTTTATTTATTATTTTGAAGAAAAACGTTTTTTGGCATTTAAGTGGGCTAATATGTGATATAAATGGGCTGAGATCAGATGTCTAGAGGTGGGCTTAGGAAAATTTGATAAATATATTATTATTATATTAAATTTTCTGCTTTGGTGTTCTAAGCATTTTCCTATAAATAGGGTGCTTAGGTTAGAATTGAAAATCACACCAGAAACACAAGTTTCTCTCTATTTATCTCTCTATATCGAGCGTATTCTTGTGAGTATTTGATACTTTGAGTGTTGCTATACGGTGCAAGTTTCCTTCAGCACTATATCTAGTATTCCAGTCAGAAGTACCGTCTTTCCGATGTAAGGGATGTTATTTCTTCTTAAATGATATTATTTTCTTCAATATCATTATGCCGAAGTATTGATCTGAATTTTTATCAAATTTAGAACTTTTCATGTCGAGGTTACTATTCATGAGTTACTATTCATGAGTTACTATTCACGAGTTACTATTCACGAGTTACTATTCACCGAAAATGAAATTTTCTTCTTTTCGTCCAAATATCTATTCTGGATACTAGCTTTGATTGTATCCATATTTTGATCATTCTTGAATTTTACTTCACTATGATAAGGTATTTTTGGACATGGATAAATCGAAATACGAATCCTTAATATTTATTATTTTGCTTCACTGGATTCGTTTTCTTTAAAATATTTTTCATCATCCTCAGTCTTAAATGATGATATAACTGAATATCTTTGGCCTGTAGTGCAAAGATGAATAATTTCTGATGAATATCTTTGGCCCGTAGTGCAAAGATGAACAGGTGTTGAGGTGAACATGACCAACTGATGGATATCTTTGGCCTGTAGTGCAAAGATGACTATTTGATTCAAGATATTTATTGATTGTTGTTACAGGGATAAAATATTGATGATGGGCTTTTAAATTCATAGATAATCGTAGATTTCATTCTCTACGTAACTTCTCTATGAATTATTATTTTCTGCTGCGAATATTGAATTAAAACTTGTTGTCTATTGTATTCTATTAAATTTTTCCCTGTTGAAGACTAACGATAATTTGTTGTATATTATCTTAGTCATAATATTCTTTACTGGGCTAATTGAGCTCACCCTTTTCCTTGTTATTCCATTTTCTTCTCAGGAGGCGAGAATGTAGCAGGTTCTAGTCGGGGTATGGAATGAAGGTTCTAGGAAGTTGTTTTAGTAGTCCTCACCATTTTTTTTGTAAAATATTGTTCCAATAATTGTAATGAGGACTTATTTGAGTGTGGATATTGTCTAGATGATAATATTTATATTTACACTCACAATTTTTATGTTGTATTAATAAAGTTGTAGTTGTTTCTGTACCATGTTATTGACGACTCAGAATAGGTATTGTATACCTGTTTTGGGGGCGTCACAGTTGGTATCAGAGCTTAGGGATATGATCTCTGGCGGAGATCGGGGAATAGAACTAGGAGGGGAGAGACGAGTAAATCCTTCGCTAATGTGTCCTACCTAAGCTTATTTGTTGGTCGGTCATAATATAGGGATATTATGTGATTTGTTAATTTGTTAAATTAACCCTTGTTTTATGGCAGTATTTGAGAATGTCGACTGAGAATGTTAACAGTGGAGTAAATGAAACCGTGGAGACACATGTACTCACCAACGAGGAGAACGTGCAACAGGCTGGCAATGTTCCTCCTGTGAACAACACCACTGAGCAGACGATGAACGATGAGATGTTTAGAAGCTTTTTGCGATTAATGCAAAACCAGACGAAAGAGATTCCTGTTCAAAATATAGGAAGAAACAATGGCAACGCACAGCTGGTCACAGCCAAGCAGTTCAAAGAGTTGGGACCACCAGAATTTTGGGGAAAGCCAGATCCGATTAAGGCGGAGACATGGGTCAAGCAAATTACCAAGATATTTGATGTCTTGGGATGCACGGAGGAACAGAAGGTTCCATTCGCCACCTTTATGTTCCGTGGCGAGGCAGACTACTGGTTGGAATCTGTGAAGCGTACCCATCCAACCGCACTCAGCATGTCTTGGGAGACATTTCAGAAACTATTCAATAACAAGTACTTTCCTGAAAGTATTCGTCATATGAAGGAGGTAGAGTTTATTAGACTGGAGCAGAATAACATGACGGTGTCCCAGTACGAGGCGAAGTTTGCAGAGTTGTCCAGGTTTGCACCTCATTTGGTGGAGAATGAGGAACGTATGACACGGATGTTTCTGAGAGGTTTCAAACCCGGCATACGTCAATATCTCATTTCTCATAAATTTTCTCTCTATTCAGATGTTGTCAACAGGGCTCAATTGTTGGAGCGAGATAACGAGTACGGTCAACCGAGGGACCACAACCAGGACCATATCGGTGACAACAGTCATCAGAACAATGATAACCAGCGGAGAAAGAAAAGTACAGACAAGAACGACAACCACTCTGGTGGTAATCGTGGCTATGAAAATAGAAGAAGCGAGTCGGGAGGAGATTTTAAAAAGAGGAGATTCAACAATGATAATACGAAGACGTCAGCACCAGCAGCAACTGGTTCCAAGGGAGGAGAACGACCACCGATCATATGCTATAAATGTGGAAAAGAGGGACATATCAGCCCAAACTGTCCACAACAGTTCAAGGTATGCTATAATTGTGGAAAGGAAGGACATATCGCTCGAGATTGTACGATAGCGAAACCAAGTTCAGCGGGGACGGTGACTCAAAAGGCTGCCCCAGAAAAGTCAAAGTCAACGGTTCCTGGAAGAGCGTTTGTCGTGACTGGTCAACATGCGAGGAACCCAAACGAGGTGATCACGGGTAAGCTAATCATAAATTCATGTGAAGTTTATACCTTACTAGATACCGGTGCTACCCATTCATTTATTTCTCCTGCTTGTGCTCAACGTTTAAACTTGACTCCGGAGAAATTAGACTTTGATTTATCTGTGGAGACTCCGTTAGGGGAAACTTTCATCACATCCACTATTTATAAATCTTGTTTGATCCAAGTTGGCTCCATCACCTTAACTGTTGACCTTATCTCTTTAAAGATACTTGCATTTGACGTGATTTTAGGAATTGATTGGTTAACTACTCATCATGCCAAAATTGATTGTTTTCGTAAGGTGGTTAGTTTTCATATTCCTAATCAACCTGTTGTTCGAATTCAAGCAACAAAGCCATTAAAATCAATCACTGTCATATCAAGTCATAAAGTCATTCGTTTATTGAAAAACGGATGTCAAGCTTTCCTAGCCCATGTTATGGATTTGAATAAAGACACGTCAAATTTGAATAATATTCCTGTTGTTAGTAACTTTCCTGACGTATTTCCTGAAGAACTTCCCGGTCTACCTCCAGAACGTGAAGTTGAATTCTTTATTGATCTTGAACCTAGTACAAAGCCCATTTCTAAAACCCCATATCGAATGGCTCCTATTGAACTTCAGGAGTTAAAAGTCTAACTACAAGAGTTGTTGGACATCGGCTTCATTCGTCCTAGTACATCTCCTTGGGGTGCTCCTGTTTTATTTGTAAAGAAGAAAGACGGGAGTATGCGACTTTGTATCGATTACCGAGAATTAAACCATGTCACTATCAAGAATAGGTATCCGCTACCTCGTATTGATGACATGTTTGACCAGTTACAAGGAGCACAATTCTTTTCAAAAATCGATCTTCGTTCTGGATATCATCAGCTGAAGGTTAAAACTGAGGATATTCCAAAGACTGCCTTTAGAACTCGGTACGGGCATTATGAATTCTTAGTCACGTCTTTTAGATTGACTAATGCTCCTGCAGCTTTCATAGATATGATGAACCGAGTATTCAAGGATTATTTGGATCAGTTCGTTGTTGTCTTTATTGATGACATCCTTATATATTCCAAAAGCCGTGAAGATCATGAGCACCATTTGAAGCTGGTACTCCAAAGGCTGCGTGAAAACAAGCTATATGCTAAGTTGAAGAAATGCGAGTTCTGGCTTGAGGAAGTAGCATTCCTAGGGCACGTGGTGTCAAAACATGGAGTATCTGTGGACCCGGCGAAGATTGAAGCAATACAAAGCTTGGAGCAACCGAAGACGGTGACCGATGTACGTAGCTTTTTGGGCTTAGCTGGTTATTATCGGAGATTCGTAGAAGGGTTTTCTCGAATCGCTACCCCGTTAACTCAGCTGACTCGGAAAGATATCAAATTCGTATGGAGTGAAGAATGCGAGAAGAGTTTCCAAGAGCTTAAGAGGAGACTCATTTCGGCACCTGTTCTGACAATACCATCTGGTTCGGATGGATTTGTTATCTATAGTGATGCTTCAGGTAAAGGGTTAGGATGTGTTCTCATGCAACGTGGGAAAGTCATAGCCTATGCCTCGCGACAACTTAAAGAATATGAGAGGAATTATCCTACTCATGATCTAGAGTTGGCAGCAGTCGTTTTTGCGCTAAAGATCTTGAGGCACTATCTATATGGGGAGAAAGTGGAGATATATTCAGACCATAAAAGCCTCAAATATTTCTTCACTCAGAAAGAACTCAACATGCGGCAACGACGTTGGCTCGAGCTGTTAAAAGATTACGACCACGCTATTCAATACCATCCTGGAAAAGCAAACGTGGTAGCTGACGCGTTGAGTAGAAGATCATATGCAGGAACAAGTGCGATGATGTCAAGTATACGCGTAGAACCAACTTTAATCGATAAAGTTAAAGTTGCTCAAGCTACAGACCCGGAGCTGATGCGTATGAAGAAGAAAGTGCAAGAAGGTGCTATTCCAGAAGCAAGAATCGATGAAGAAGGAATACTTCGAGTCCACTCCAGACTTTGTGTTCCTAACGATTCTGATTTAAAGTATAAGATCATGATGGTGGCACACAATACACCCTTTGCAATCCATCTTGGAAGTACTAAAATATATCGTGATCTTCGACATACATTTTGGTGGAACAATATGAAGAGAGAGATTACAAAGTTTATCTCGAGGTGTTTAACTTGTCAACGTGTAAAGGCGGAGCATCAAGTACCAAAGGGTCCATTGCAACCACTTGAGATTTCGAAATGGAAGTGGGAACACATTACCATGGATTTTGTTACGGGTCATCCCACGGTTTCTCAAGGTATAAATGCTATTTGGGTTATAGTTGATAGATTAACCAAGTCTGCTCATTTCTTGCCGATACGGGAGACTTATTCCCTTGAACGTCTTGCTAGTATGTACGTGAATGAGATTTTAAGGTTGCATGGCATGCCAGTATCCATAGTTTCGGATCGTGACCCAAGATTCACTTCAAGATTTTGGGTTAGCTTACAAAAAGCTATGGGCACGGATTTACGGTTTAGTTCGGCATACCATCCTCAAACGGACGGGCAATCAGAGAGGACTATTCAAACTCTTAAAGATTTATTAAGACTTTGTGTCCTCGATTTCAAAGGAAGTTGGGATAAGTACCTACCATTGGTGGAATTCTCCTACAACAACAGTTATCAGGCAAGTATAGGTGTAGCTCCCTTTGAAGCATTGTATGGACGAAAGTGTCGCTCTCCAGTATGTTGGGATGAGGTGGGAGAAGCAACGTTGTTGGGACCAGAGTTGGTACGAATGACTACAGAGAAGATCCAAACGATTAGACAACGTATACAAACGGCACAGGATTGACAAAAGAGTTATGTGGATCTTCATCGAAAGGACGTGGAATTTGACATTGGGGATCATGTATTATTACGTGTAGCTCCATGGAAAGGAGTTACAAGATTTGGGAAGAGAGGAAAGCTCAATCCACGATTTATTGGTCCATTTTAGATTCTTGACCGAGTAGGAAATGTGGCCTATAGACTTGCGTTACCTCCAAGTATGTCTCGTGTTCATAATGTTTTTCATATATCTGTGCTTCGTAAATATGTGAAAGACCCGAACCATGTTATTGAGTTAGAACCGGACGAGATAGTTGAAGACTTAACGTACGAGGAGGTACCTGTCAAGATCATGGATAAGAAGGAGCATGTCCTACGCACGAAGGTCATACCACAAGTTAAAGTTTTGTGGAGAAACCATGCTATTGAGGAAATGACCTGGGAGTTGGAAACGGAAATAAAAGCGAGGTATCCTCATCTTTTCGAAACACCAGGTACGTATGTCAATTTCGAGGACGAAATTTCATAAGGAGGGGAGGTTGTAAGACCCCAAATTATTAATAAATAAAATTTAATTCCTCTATTTATTATTTTGAAATAGTAAGGGTTGATTTGATTAATATGGTTAGTTATGGGTAAAATGCGCAAATATTTTGAATAAGCAAGTGGTCCTAAAATATTCATTATTGTCGGGGAATATTTGTTTGGTCGTGGAATATCTTGTTGTCGGGAAATATTCGTACGACG
Organism: Panax notoginseng; assembly: GCA_016801055.1. Taxonomy (NCBI): domain Eukaryota; kingdom Viridiplantae; phylum Streptophyta; class Magnoliopsida; order Apiales; family Araliaceae; genus Panax; species Panax notoginseng. Next base: position 126,738,096 of record CM029013.1, read on the forward strand.
GCGCAGCCTTGTGTGGGCCCCATAACGAAAAGCGATTAGATGAAGAAAACGACAAAAATAAGTTGTTTATAAATAACAGCATAGTTGTTACCGTTAATACTGTTGGAATACCCGGTGGTTAAAATACAGTAATACGCGTTGTTACACAGTAGCACACGGTATTGCACCAATTATTGATTCTTACGTAAGAAGGCACTACTCAATAATTGTTATAGTAATTACTGTTCAATATTGTATTTTATTGATTTAATAATTGCTGCGTTGATATTTTATATTACTGTTGTTTCAATAATTGTCACTACGCAGTATTTTTCATTATCGGAGCAATAATTCATATTATCTGAATAATATTATTAGATAACATTATTGGCAATGTCTAGAAAGTTCTGTCTAAGGAGAGGTTTGGTCATCTAATTGCGCGTCAGTAAGGAGAAATCCTTATTGGAAAGCCCCCTCTTTCCTGGGAACTGCCTGGTTGCCAGTACTGTGGTTCTGTAATATTATTTGTGTATAATTAATTATTGATTTATATGATGAGAAAAATAGTAATTTTATGTGGATATAGATAAAGAAAAAATTTAATGTGACAATTGTTGAAAATTAATATTTTATCTTTTTCTGATAAAATAATTCATTTAAATATATTATTTTAATAATATATTGATGGTGGTATTTTTACAATGAATGTGGGATATATGAGTATATGAGGAGGAAGAGTATTTTTGTGGCATTAAATGATTAACACATGTTTTGTGTGTTGGTGGACATAATTCTTGACCGAAAATTTATTATTGACTGTAAAATTGCCCGTTTGTGAATTTCGGTCAATTTTTGTTTGGAATTTGGAAAAACTTTCTTCTGTAAAGTTGTATAGAATTGAATTTCATATAAAAACTCGCGAGATTCGAATTTTCTGATAAAATGGCTATTTATTATGAATTATTGAAGTTCTGAAGTTCCGAAATAATTGATTTTTGGAAGTTTTATTTATTATTTTGAAGAAAAACGTTTTTGGGCATTTAAGTGGGCTAACATGTGATATAAATGGGCTGAGATCAGATGTCTAGAGGTGGGCTAAGGAAAATTTGATAAATATATTATTATTATATTAAATTTTCTGCTTTGGTGTTCTAAGCATTTTCCTATAAATAGGGTGCTTAGGTTAGAATTGAAAATCACACCAGAAACACAAGTTTCTCTCTATTTATCTCTCTATATCGAGCGTATTCTTGTGAGTATTTGATACTTTGAGTGTTGCTATACGGTGCAAGTTTCCTTCAGCACTATATCTAGTATTCCAGTCAGAAGTACCGTCTTTCCGATGTAAGGGATGTTATTTCTTCTTAAATGATATTATTTTCTTCAATATCATTATGCCGAAGTATTGATCTGAATTTTTATCAAATTTAGAACTTTTCATGTCGGGGTTACTATTCATGAGTTACTATTCATGAGTTACTATTCACGAGTTACTATTCACGAGTTACTATTCACCGAAAATGAAATTTTCTTCTTTTCGTCCAAATATCTATTCTGGATACTAGCTTTGATTGTATCCATATTTTGATCATTCTTGAATTTTACTTCACTATGATAAGGTATTTTTGGACATGGATAAATCGAAATACGAATCCTTAATATTTGTTATTTTGCTTCACTGGATTCGTTTTCTTTAAAATATTTTTCATCATCCTCAGTCTTAAATGATGATATAACTGAATATCTTTGGCCTGTAGTGCAAAGATGAATAATTTCTGATGAATATCTTTGGCCCGTAGTGCAAAGATGAACAGGTGTTGAGGTGAACATGACCAACTGATGGATATCTTTGGCCTGTAGTGCAAAGATGACTATTTGATTCAAGATATTTATTGATTGTTGTTACAGGGATAAAATGTTGATGATGGGCTTTTAAATTCATAGATAATCGTAGATTTCATTCTCTACGTAACTTCTCTATGAATTATTATTTTCCGCTGCGAATATTGAATTAAAACTTGTTGTCTATTGTATTCTATTAAATTTTTCCCTGTTGAAGACTAACGATAATTTGTTGTATATTATCTTAGTCATAATATTCTTTACTGGGCTAATTGAGCTCACCCTTTTCCTTGTTGTTCCATTTTCTTCTCAGGAGGCGAGAATGTAGCAGGTACTAGTCGGGGTATGGAATGAAGGTTCTAGGAAGTTGTTTTAGTAGTCCTCACCATTTTTTTTGTAAAATATTGTTCTAATAATTGTAATGAGGACTTATTTGAGTGTGGATATTGTCTAGATGACAATATTTGTATTTACACTCACAATTTTTATGTTGTATTAATAAAGTTGTAGTTATTTTTGTACCATGTTATTGACGACTCAGAATATGTGTTGTATACCTGTTTTGGGGGCGTCACAATATTCGTACGACGGTGCAGCCTTGTGTAGGCCCCAAAACGGAAAGCGATTGGATGAAGAAAACGACAAGTATGAGTTTTTTTATAAATAACGGCGTAGTTGTTACCGTTAACACTGTTAGAATACCCGGTGGTTAAAACACAGTAATACACGGTGTTGCACAGTAGCACACGGTATTGTACCAATTATTGATTCTTACGTAAGAATGCACTACTCAATAATTGTTACAGTAATTACTGTTCAGTATTTTATTTTATTGATTCAATAATTACTACGTTGATATTTTATATTATTGTTGTTTCAATAATTGTCACTGCATAGTATTTCCATTATCAGATCAATAAATCATATTATTTTAATAATATTATTAGATAACATTATTGGCAATGTCTAGAAAGTTCTGTCTAGGGAGAGGTTTGATTACCTAATTACTCGCCAATAAGGAGAAATTCTTATTGGAAAGCCCCCTCTTTCCTGGGAACGGCCTGGTTGTCAGTATTGTGATTCTGTAATATTATTTGTGAATAATTAATTATTGATTTATATGATAAGAAAAATATTTATTTATGTGGATATAAATGAAAGAATTTTTAGAAAAGTGACAATTTTTAAAAATTGATATTTTATCTTTTCTGATAAAATAATTCATTTAAATATATTATTATATTTTAATAATATAATAATAGTGATATTTTTACGATGAATGTGTGATATATGAATAAATGAGGAGGAATAGTATTTTTGTTACAATAAATGATAAAAACATGTTAAACATGTTGGTGGCCCCAATTTTTGATTGAAATTTGATTATAACCTGTAAAATCGTCCGTATGTGGATTTTGGTCCATTTCTGCTTAGAATTTGAAAAAACTTAAACTTACAAAGTTGTAGAGAATTAAATTTCCTATGCAGTCGACATAAGATTAGAATTTTTTTTGATAAAAGAGCTATTTATTATGAATTATTGAAGTTCCAAAATAATTAATTTTTAAATTTTAAATATTTTTTAAAAGAAAAATATTTTTTTCATTTTGGTGGGCCCCATATGTGTGGTAAATGAGCTGAATTCAGATGTCTAAGGTGTGCGTAGGAATTTTATTAAAAATAATAATATTTTATTAAATTTTTTACTTTGGTGGTCTAAGCATTTTCTTATAAATAGGGTTCTTAGGTTAGAATTAAAAATCACACCAGAAACTGAAGTTTTCTCTCTCCATATTATCGAGCGTACTTTTGTGAGTATTTTGATACTTTGAGTGTTGATATACGGTACAAGTTTTCTTTAGTACTATATCTAGTATTCCAGTCAGAAGCATTGTCCTTTTGAGGTAAGGGATGTTATGTAAGACCCCGAATTTTATGAAATAAAAGTATTCAATTTTTCTTATAATTACTATTCAGTAAATGGTTAAATTGATAAAAGTTTAAAGTTATGAGTGAAATATGATTTTTTTTTTCAAAATAAGCAAGTGGTTATAAAATAATCATTGTTGTCGGGGAATATTCGTTTGGTCGTGGAATATTCTTTCTGTCGGGGAATCTTCGTACGACGGCGCAGCCATTTGTGGGCCCCATAACAAAATAACTGTCGGGTGAAAAAAATGACAAATTTGAGTTTTTACAAATAACGGCGTAGTTGTTACCGTTAACACTGTTGGAATAGCCGGTGGTTAAAATACAGTAATACGCGTTATTGCACAGTAGCACACGGTATTGCATAGTATTTTTGAAATTATTGATTCTTACGTAAGAAGGCACTACTCAATAATTGTTACAGTAATTACTGTTCAATATTTTATTTTATTGATTCAATAATTGCTACGTTGAAATTTTGTATTATTGTTGTTCAATAATTGTTGCTGCACAGTATTTCCCATTATCAGATCAATAATTCATATTATTTGAATAGTATTATTAGATAGCATTATTGGCAATGTCTAGAAAGTTCTGTATAAGGAGAGGTTTGGTCATCTAATTGCGCGCCAGTAAGGAGAAATTCTTATTGGAAAGCCCCCTCTTTCCTGAGAACGGCCTGATTGTCATAAATGTGATTCTGTAATATTATTTGTGAATAATTAATTATTGATTCATGTGATAAGAAAATATTTATTTTATGTGGATATAAATGAGGGATATATTTTTGTGGTTAAAAAATGAAGGAGTTAATGTTGAGATTTTTATCCGTATTTTTGTCGGAATGGAGGTATTAAAAATCAGGATTTTTGAGATATTTTGCGGGGGTTATAATTTTTAATCCGACCGTTGGATCGTGGTAATTTTTGGATATGTTATACATATATAAGTTGAGTATATTCCCACAAATTTTGAACCGTTAAAAATGAACGTATGATTTATTATGAATTTTACGAGATGACTGGTTCAGAAATTGTTGAATTTTCGGAGTTTATCATTTTGGTGGAAAATTCTAGAATTGGTGGGCCCCACTTGTGGTTGTTGAAGAAATGCGCTGAATTATATTTCAAATGTGGTGGGTGGGAATAGTAGCAGGTAAAGCCATCAGGTTGCAGGTCAAACCTACCAAAATTTTCCTATAAATAGAGGGCTAAGTTAGAATTGAAAATCACACCAGAAACATAAGCTTTCTCTCTTTCTCTCTCTATATTATGAAGCATATTTTGTGAGTTTTTAGATACTTGGTGAGTTGCTATTCATCAGTGCAAGTTTCCTTCAGCATCATATCCGATATCCAGTCAGAAGTACTGCTCTTTTGAGGTAAGGGATAGTAAGGGATAGTAAGGAATTTTAAGGGTTGTTATATTTTCCCAGTTTCGTAATTTTTCTGAATTTCAAAAATTCTGGAAAAATTTGAAATGATATTTTGATGAGTTTTCTTGATTGTGTCCAAAAATGGTGATTTTTGGATGTATAGATTGAGAGTTATGAATTTTATGAGAAAAGACTATTTTAAAAGTAACAGCTTATAATTCCTTGTGGTTAACTCCAAAATTGATGAAATTTTTATTGGGAGTACATGTATATGATAGAAGTATACTCTGTAAATTTCAGAATTTTTGGACAAAAGTATAATTTTTGATAAATGTCTAAATATTCTGCTATTTTGGCCATATGAAAAATAGTAAATGACTTTTAAAAATTCTGAGAAAAATATATATTCACTATGGGACTATATTATGCTAAATCCCAGAAAAGAAATATTTTTGGAACTGATTTGGTATTTTTCATGAAAATGGTTTAGTTATGAGTAAATGAATTAAATATGTTTTGTGAAGAAAGAAAATTGAAAAATAGGATTTTATGGCTTGAGAATCCTATATGAGGTATATGCGGATTTTTGATGAGGGTTTTGGTTATTGATGATGAAATTGTAAGAGTTGGCATTTTATGATGATTAAATGCATTAATTATTAAAGTGTAAACAATTAAAATAAATTGTTTATAAATTTAAGTAATGTTATTCTTTCAATATCATTATACCGAAATATTGGTATGAATTTTATTGTAGAATTTCTATCTTTTGTGTCGGGGTTACTATTCATGAGTTACGAATATTACTCTTGAGATTAAAACTATATGTTGATCATATTATTTTTATCATCATATATAACATTTTTATAACCCTGATGTTGAAATTCTCTTTCACTGGAGTGTAAAGATGGGTAGATTATTGGTATGATCATGACTAGGGTTCTCTTTGGCCTGTAGTGCAAAGTTGAATTGTGACTGGTATGATCATGACCATTGAATTTATAATTGAATATCTTAAGCTTAAGTGCAAAGGTGAATTGATCAACATGGTTATAATTATTGTTTATATAAATTCTGAAATGATTATATATTTCTTTGAGATATGAATATATTTGGCCTATAGTGCAAATATGAATTGTTGATGAATATCTTTGGCATGTAGTGCAAAGATGGCCTGTTGATGAATATCTTTGGCCTGTAGTGCAAAGATGAACTGTTGTTGAATATCTTTGGCCCGTAGTGCAAAGATGGTTTGTTGACGAATATCTTTGGCCCGTAGTGCAAAGATGGATTTGTTAGTATGATTATAAATAGGAATTGTGATTTGGTATAACTATGATCTTTGATGTTTCAGGTAAAGACAGGTGGTGAAAATATTCTTCGTCCTGGGTGCGAAGAAAAATTTATAGTCACAATTATGATTATGAGTTATTCATATGATTGTGGAATGGAACTGTTGAGTGATGTTACATGGATAAAATATTGTTGGTGGATTTTTAACATGTAGAAGATAATAGACTTTATAGTCTATTTGACTCTTCTAATGGATTGCTCGTTCCGCTGCAACTATGGTTGAAATTTTTATCATTTACCATATGTTCTAAATCTCTGATTTATTATTGATGAAGGCTATTGATAATTTAATTATCTTTAGTCATGATATTCTTTACTGAGCTAGTTGTGCTCACCCTTTTGCTTCACAATTCCTTTCAGGTAATAAGAGTGTAGCTGGGTCGAGCGGGGGTAACAAGGAAATAGAACGGTGGTCATCATTTAGTAGTTATATTTGGTGAAGAAAATAGGGTGAGGCGAACCCAACGTTGGAAGGGTGTTTTGTCACTATCATACAAGATGTCTAATGACATACAACCTCGTGTCATCATAGGACAGGGTTGTGCTCATCCACTTGCTGAGTATATCTATGGGCACTACCTATATAATCTTGGTGTTTGTTTGAAGTATAATTCTCAATTAGAGACAGTGGAGATAATGATAAGTCAAGAGAAGACTCACCATTGGGAAGAATATGATAGTAATCTTCTCGTTTTTCTTTGGGGTCTATTGGGTCAACCAAGGATAATTCTGTGGCCATATGATATCTATCATAACCTAGATGCGTGGCCTCCCATGTACGAAGGTTTCTTTGAGCACTTCCCAAAGATTCTAATTTCTAAAACAGTCTTTGACTATACCTTTATGTAAGGTGCCACTGTGAGGTACTGTCCACGGTTGGGACATGAGTCACATTTGGTATATAGTTGTATCCAAACTCACAGCATATGTGTTGTTGTATTTTGCACAACAATTGTTGTAATAAAGTTGTAGTTATTTTCTGTACCATGTATTTGGCGACTCAGAATAGGTTGGATGGAATGGACCTATTTTGGGGTTGTTACATGTTATTTTTTTTAAATGATATTATTCCTTCTAATATCATTATGCCAAAATATTGATATAAATTTTATTGAGAAATTTTTATCTTTTTGTGTCGGGGTTACTATTCACGTATTTGACACTATTCACATATACGGCACTATTCACGAATACGACACTATTCACCGAAAAATAAAATTTTCTCTTCTTTGTCCCACACATCTATTTTTGTTACTATATTTGATTGTATCCATGTTTTGATCTTTATTCTTGAATTTTACTCCACTATAGTATGTTATGGGGTATTTTTGTACATGGATAAACCGAAGTACGAATTCTTAATATTTGTTCTTTTGTCTCAGTGAATTCATTTTTTTAAAAATATTTTTCATCATCCTCAGTCCTAAATGATGATATTACTTAATATCTTTGGCCTGTGGTGCAAAGATGAATGATTAACTGATGAATATCTTTGGCACGTAGTGTAAAGATGAGCAAGTGTTTAGATGAATATGACCAATTGGTGATACAAATAAATATCTTTGGCCTGTAGTGCAAAGATGAATATTTGATTCAAGATGTATATTGATTGATGTTACAGGGATAAAATATTGATTATGGACTTTTAAATCTTAGAAGATAGTAGATTTCATTCTCTACTTAACTCTTCTAATGGATTGTTGTTTCCGCTGCAGTTGTTGATCTAAAATTTGTTGTCTATTATATTCTATTAGATTTTTCTCTGTTGAAGACTAACGATAATTTGTTCTATACTATCTTCGTCATAATATTCTTTACTAGGCTAGTTGAGCTCACCCTTTTATTTTTTATTCTATTTTTCTTCTCAAGAGGCGAGAATGTAGCGAGTACTAGTCGGGATATGGAATAATGGTTCTAGAAAGTTGTTTTAGTAGTCCTCATCATTTTTATAAAATAATGGATCAATAATTGTAATGATGACTTATTTGAGTGTGGATATTGTCTAGAAGACAATATTTGTATTTAAACTCACAGTTTATGTGTTGTCGTATTTTGCACGACAATTGTATTAATAAAATTGTAGTTGTTTCAGTACCATGTTTTGGCGACTCAAAATGAGTGATGTATACCTGTTTTGGAGTCGTCACAATTTGTTTCCAAAAAAAACAAACAATGGGTTAGGAATTATAAAAATCGAACAATCTTTCATTTAACTAGAAAAAATCTTTGTCTATTGATATTAACAGAAAAAAATTATAAAAATCTATTGATATTAACAGAAAAAAATTATAAAAATTGTACAATCGTTCATTTATTAATTGAAATTATTTTCGTTCATTATAGGAAGTATGTTTTCTATTTATGTGACACTTTTTTAAGTGGTTATTGATATTATAATAGTAGTGATGCAGTTGATTATAAAATTATATTGTATAAACTTCAAATTGATATGAATTTATTTAATTTTAGTTGATAAAATTATTATAATTGTATAGTATATAACAAAAATCTTCTAGTCACAAATTTATTTTATTATAAACTTTTATGAGTCAACTAATTTTAAAATTTAATATACAATTGTGAAATTATATTTTTAATTTTAAAATGGAAATAGTAATTATTAGTATTTATCTCCTAAAATATTACTACTACTTTATAAAATTCCCCTTCCCTCTCCAAAGAAACTAAATTTAAAATTATAATCTAAATGGTGAGTAATAATCTAGCTGGATTTTCTCATCCTAATCCCTATTAGGAAGCTAATTATAAAATTGGAAAGGCGTGAGATTTGACTTGCAAAGAAAGAATGAAGGAAGGAAGCCGTAATAAGGTGACCATGTCGATGAGGACTGTACTAATGACCGGTACATATTGTACGGGTCCTCTCCCAATCCAAGTTTGTCCTGGTAATAACGAATCTCTGCAGACAGGTAATTAAGGGTCGAAAGAAAATCTAATAAGGTCCCTCAAAAGAAAATCTCATCATGTAGAGATTGATATATTACACTTTGGCGTTATTGCAGTTTAAAGAAGGTGATTATCTAATTAGGTATGTGTAACCAGCTAGGTTCCTAACCTTCCAGAAGGCAAGCTCTAAAAATATAGATTGCTTATTTCAAGAGAATTTTATTATTCGATGGACCTTCAAAGGTACCTTTTTAATGATAAGAAAGCGAAATAAATTGAAGAGGGAAGTTCAAAAATAACATTATAAAATGGTATAATTTTGCTTAAATTAATAGCACGTTTTTATATTATAGGACTTTTAGGAGTACATTAAAACTGGAAAAAACGTTTATAAAAGCAAGATAATTATGAAGCAGTACTTGGATGAATAAGTTTACGGTTATGAAAATCTAATCATTATAGATTGATATATTGCACTTTTAAGAAGGTGAGATTATCTTGTTTGGTACGTGTAACCGGCTAGGTTCATACCTTCCAGAAGGCAAAGTTCTAATGTTTGACATGATTTTTTTATTGCGGATGTGACTATTTTATTGTTAATTGTATGAATAAGTATTAATATAATTTTTTTTAAAGAGATGTGTAATAAGTGTATTGATATATTTTATAATTATAAGTCGGTATAAATTAGTCACAATATATAACATGACTTTTTAAGACCCCAACTTTTTATTAATAAAGATTTAATTTTCTCTAATTATTATTTTGAATAATAAAATATTGATTTGATATAATGTTGTAGTCAGGAGCGGATCTACCCTAGGGCAGGGGGCACCTGCTGTTAGGTTTGTAATATTCATGAACGCAATCATATTGCACAAAATAAGCGAAAACGTGATAAAATAGAGTTTTTAAATTTTACAAACCATATACCCGGATCATCCTTTATGCACAATTATTAATTAAACGAAAAGATAAAGAACAATAATCATACCATTGAAGATTCGAGCTTCCTCAAGTACAAGTTCACCTTCAATCCTTTTCGCGTTTAACTTGAATCCACCGGGCTGGGTTCCTTACTTTGATCAACGTTAGCCACCCAAGTGTTTGGCCTCTAGAGGTGATCCACCAAGAAAGAATAAAGACTCAAGAATATGGGTGGTTGGCTAAACCCTAGTTTTCTATCTCTATAGAAAAAGAACGTATTCTCCAATAATTGAAATTGCGTATGTTGTTAAAAAGTCAACAACAACTCTATCACCTATAATAAGACTCCTCTTATTTATAGATGTGGATAACCCTCCTTAACAATTAAGGAATTGGATTTTATTTTAATTAATTAAACTACTTTAATTAATTAGGCTCCTAATCTTATTATGATTAATTAATTAGCCTCTTTTAATTAATTATCCTCCTAATCTTATTAGGAATAAATGAGAGTACTTTTATTAATTAATTCCCAAACTCTTTTAGGAATTAAATAATAATAATAGTAATAACAATAATAAAACTCCTCTTATTAATTTATATTTAATATTTCCAAAATATTAAATAATAAATATTAAGCTATTTAAATTATTCTATCACCGTAGATTAAATTAAATATACTTAACTTATTATTACGATTATGCCATTAACTTCTTAAATAATTATTTTTCTTTTATGGTGTGACCCTTTAGGTTCTCCACATTAAATCGGTTGTGAATAAATCAATTAGAATAATTCTAATCTTATTTAAATAAATAAATTAAAATATTAACTTATTTAAATAAATAATATTTATTCTACAATAGAGATAAGTCTCCCTAATGATCAACGACTTTCCAGATAATATAGATTTCAACATTAATCATAAAAGAACCTTTGAGTAAATAGTTACCGTACAATTTAATCCTTCCACCATACAGTTTCCAATTAAATATAAGACATGGAATTACTGTCAAGTCTTATTTTATTTAATTATATGTATTTCGATTCTTAAATGCACAACTCCAAATAATGCAAATTAGAAACTCTTTTCTAATTTCATTCTGCCTTGGCCAATGACTACTGGGTTGTTATTTATCGAATTACATAGGACATTTCTCTTCTTTTACTAGAAGCGGTAGATTCTTTATTGATTATACATTATCTCCATGTATTACTTATTATACCCAAGCATACCCTTTGATATACCCTAAGGGTTTTAAGGAATAAGTCAAATTATAACTCATCATACACAAGATACTATGATGATCTCAAGTCCAAGGATCACTTGTACTACTATCACTACAGGAATTCCTATTGACAGGCAAGTAAAACTCCATTAGGTATTCCTTAGCGAGCCACGTTCAGTGAACTTATTCTCTAATAAGCACCTACATACTTGCTTTAGTGTCTCCACACAAATGATCATGAGATCAATCATCCTCATCCAATGAGCAAGCAACGTATGTACCAATCTATCCGGATTCACTAATCCTCAATTTAGTAATCCAATGATTGGGAACTATTTTAGTTTTAAGCTTTCTAAAAATTTAGATCTCATTAGAATGATCATCATCATTATTCTAAAAGCATTGCTTAAAACTATGGGTTTATCACATATTAAAAAATAGCATCATGCAGATAATTAAAAGCCTTTAATAAATTAATACTTTTTATTAATAAATAAATAAGATTGTTACAAAGTATATGCTTTATCATCAAACATGATTGGCTTGTGTGCATACTACTTTTAATCTCTCGCTTGCACTAAAGCCAATCGCCATGTTATCTCATACTCTTCTTCTCTAAGTGACGATTATCTTGCTGTTGGATAAGCTTTAGTTAATGGATATATAATGTTGTTCTTGAGAGTTCACTATCTCTATAGTAATTTCTCATCTTTCAATGATTCCTATAATCAAATGAATGTGCCACAACACATGTTTAGATCCAGGATGAGACTAAGGAACTATTCCTAGTTCTGTTATGAACTTGTCATCCAAACAATTAACTTGCAACTTCATTTATAGCTATATACTTTGTCTTTATCACTAAACCAGCAACTCTTTACTGTTTGGAACCTTTCCAATTCACTGCACCACCGTTCAAGGTAACGCTTTACCTTAAAGTGGATTTTCTGTCATCTTGGTCTGTCTGAAGAAAAATTTGAGTCTGTTAAGCCCTCTAGTTTTAATTCAAACCCACCATGAATATGATCACATCCTTAGTGTCGGTTAAGTACTTTAAGATATTTTTCATTGACTCATAGTGAACTTCTCCAGAATATGATTGATCCACATCAGGTCTCGTATATTTCATTGCATACATGATAGTTACTCATGCGATCTCTCTTTTTGGAGTCTTTAGGGACTATTAAGAGAGATACACTCCATGGCTCATCAACATGAGACATCTCTTGGAGTTTGCCATACTAAACGACTTTAGCATCAAATGAATATACGTTCCTTGGGTTTAGCTTAGTATCCTTTTAAATCTATCTATATAGATTTGTATCCCCAATAACGATACTCTTCCCATATCATTCATGGAGGAATGTTTAGACAACTTTATCTTTACTGATTCTAGCATTGGCATGTCATTCCTTATCCGTATTATATCAATATATAGTACTAGGAATGTCACGATGCTCCCACTGACCCTTTTGTACATACTAGATACATTCTTATTTTTGATAAAATCAAACTCTTTTGATTGTCTTATCAAAATGAATGTTCTATTTTTGAAAAGCTTGCTTCAATCCATTTCACTGAGTGTCTATAACTCTTACCTCATCGTATATAACTGGATCATCATCTTCTATGATACGCACCTCATCATCATCATCCATGATGAATCCATACCTCCCAGGTATCTTCGGTACTATTCCAGATTTTACGATTCAGTTGTGGTACAATAGATCTATCTACAGGTTCCTCTTATTTGACTTATAGTGTTTTGTGGTTCTTAAACTCTTCAAGATCTATTATCCTCCCACTAGCCCTTCAATGATAAACACCTTTATCTTAGAAGGTAGCGTGTTTTGCAACAAACACCTTTTGCTAAGTAGGATTATAGAACATATATCCTAAACTTACTTTAGGATGTCCCACAAACCTGTACTTGTCCTTTGAAACCTTTTCACATAAGTTGGACAACCCCATATCTTAACATACTTAAGATTGGGAATCTTCCCTGTCCATAACTTTTATGGAGTCTTGGGCCGGATTTTGAGGTTACCTTTTTCGTAGATATGCAGCCATTTCTTGGGCATGACCTCAGAGGGATACTGTAATGTCGGTAAAATCATTATGGACCGCACCATGTCCAACAAGGTATGTGTAGACACTCAAAATTTTTTGTACTACTGTCACTAACATTGCAGGAGAGCAGATTCGTCTTTTAAGAGGGAACCCTGAAAGACGATCCATATCCATACTGGATACTACCGGAAGTTCAGCATCAACCCCAGATCGCAATCTGGGAGTAATAATTTCAATCTCGGAGATAACCCCGAGACATGTAGATCAATACCGGCACACACACCGGAGAAGACCGATTAATCTCGGAGATAATCCCGATGTATCTAGTTTCAGTCCCAACCATGGGAATAGCCACCAACCTTGGTGATAACCCCAAGGAATGTAATTTCGGCAATAACCCCAAAAATGCTTGTTACAAGTGCGACCAGCTTCAATCTCGGCGCTCACAATGAGATCCACTGTACTAGGTCGGCAATAACATCGGGAAGACAGACACACCTCAAGGATGACAATGAGGACCTTCAACCAATTGCAACAGTCCAATCCCAAACGTCTGCTTTATCAGCCCAATCCGGCGATAACACCGGTAAAGGGCAACATCGTCATCTGACCAACACGATGCCACGCCACGTCACCTCAACATATCTACGCAACAATGTCCTACAAGACTAATCAATCCCGAGTGACTATTGTACGGGGTAACGGATGAAAGTTGAAGCTTGAAGACCAGAGGGCACCGTCCCATCTTCAATGACTTCGTATAAACTCTAATCCCATGCCATCGTACAACTCTCGACAACGGCGGTCCGAAATAGGTCCTGTATACCTCAAACGGATGCCCGGATTGCACTTCTGAAAATCTGAGTGGACATTACAGTGCCCGAGTGCACGTACTTCGAGACGACCCGACCCAAAAAACTCGGGCCAACCCGGGTTGCCTCTGGTACACCTGCAGCTCAGCCGCAGGTACACCTGGGGCTAATATGCCTATAGATAGAGGGCTTGGAGTGCTAATTTTTTAAGAGAAAACGGCGAGGAAGTCCTGTCCAATTTGCTCTGCACTCATCCCATGCAGTGTACATTCCCCTTTTAAACACGTGTGAGCTCATATATAGCCTCTTTTGTACCCACAAAAGCCAGTGTTTATCCACTCTAAAGATATAGAAGCCTTTTTTAGCAGTCAGCTGTAAGCCTTCTCACACACTTTAGAGTCTTTCTCTTCATCTTTGCACACACCCTTCTACACGTTGAGAGTCGTGTTGCTTGCTTTTGCCCGGAATTCGGTCCGTGGTTTCATTTCAGTCTGTATATATATATATATATATATATATATATATATATATATATATATATATATATAAATATTGACTAACATTATCGAGTTATGCCTCGATTGAGCCTAGACTTCGGTCTGGAGCGTTTAATTGCTTTTGTATATATATGTATACATTTATATATATGAACTGCTATCGAACTCTGTTCGGTGGGCCTGAATTTCACATCTAGTGCGTTTACTGCTTTAATATATATATACTTATATATATTAATTGTTGTTGGACTCCGTCCGATGAGCCTGTATTTTATATCCGGTGCGTTTATATGCTTTTATATATATATATATATATATATATATATATATATATATATATATATATATATATATATTTATATTTCGTCCCACCTGGAGTTTACTTCGTGGTGGTTGACCGTTTTTACAGCTTTCTGTACATTTCGTCTCTCCTGGAGTTTCCTCCGTGGCGGTTGATAACTTTTACAACTTTATTTATATTTCTGATCCCCCATGGATGTGCTTCGTGGTTGGTGATCATGTATGTATGTATATATATATATATATATATATATATATATATATATATATATATATTTACAGCTTATATATATATACCTGCTTACTACGTTTATATCAATTGCGGCATCGTGTGAGCCTAGGAATCATGTGATCACAGATTCAGTCCCCTGAATCTAGATTCGGTTCCCGTGATGGACCTTTTCAGCTGTAAGTAGCTTGTAAATTTATCTGTGATGTTTGGATTTCCTCATATGGTTTTCATACCCACAAGGAATTCAACACCTTTTTGTACATTTATTTTTGTACGGATGCCTCACATCTGTCAAATAAAATCAATCAAGCCGAGCACTTAATAAAATGGGAGTGTAAAAGGTCTCAATTACTATTGAGCATCAAGGTTTGAAAAAACCTCTTTTATAAAATATCACTGCCATATCTTGCTTAAAATTGAATTTTTACATAAAATTCAAACCCTGTGTATATAGGTGCGAACGAGGCCTCACACAACTTCCAAATAACAGCACATTGACCCCCCCACACACACATTCAGATAACAGTTTCTTGAAAAGAGGCGGTCACCGTGGTAACACGGATGTCGGGGGGTGCCTAACACCTTCCCTCCGCATAACCAAGTCCCCGGACCCCAATGAATCTCGGTTTCACCGACCCGCTTAGCAGTGTCACATCACTGGGTCAATGTGCAAACTTTTTCTCGGTTGTGTTGGTACAACCATTTAAAAAACCAACTGGCGACTCTTAACAGTCCATCGTCGACATTATATATATCGGACCTTTTTCACTTGTTTTTTCAAACAAATCTCACCTAAAATGATAACACCAAAGAACAAGTAACGGAAAAGGATAATTAAAAATCCCGACGTCGACAGGTGGCGACTCTGCTGGGGACTCCTGTAAGAGGACTTAAGCCGCTATTATAATTTTTTCAAAATTGTTATCTGCTTGTGTGTGGATGTTGCATTTACATTTTATGATAAATGTGTATGAATGCATTTCCTTACTTAGTGCTTCGCACTATAAACTGCTTGTGATATTAGTGCTTCGCACCATATCTGGTTGTGATATTAGTGCTTTGCACATGTCATCATTTTCATACGGTAAGACGCGATGTATGTGAATGTATGTTGTGTGGTCCCTCCACCAGGAGGCTATCCCATCGGTGTTTGATTACTGGACTCGTGAGAAGACTAATTCTCTCGCTCCAGTTGAAAGACCGGATTAACTTCCCGTCAACTAGAATGCGATGATTTGGGAACCTCCATGCCAAAAAGCTGCGAGAGTAACCTAAGATAGGTCAGCCTCTGATAAACCCAAAACGGAGGAAAGTCTCTTCATGCTCTCATTTCAAAATACTTGTAAAGCACAATTACTTGTAATTATCTTCCATATCTATCTCCATGTAATGAGAAATATGAAGAAATGTGTACACATACATGCTACAAATAGCTGACATCCGTTTTGTAGGATAAAATTCCTAAACTGGACACATCACATAGCATGTTATTATCCACCTTCCCTAAGACTAAACTATGCAAGTCTTTTGCAGAGAATCAATCGGACCTACCACCCGTTCAAAGTCCAAAAAGGCAACAGGCCTACAGTCAATCATGTCGTCATCCGACCAGACCGAACTTAATCCAATTTCTCGCAAAGAATTCGACGGATTAAGCAAACAGATTACAGATTTGGCTGTTCTACTAAAAGAATTACACCAGTATACACAGGGTCAGAAAATACCCTTACATGCTGAATCCTCCACACAAGGAGGAACCCAGGTCTTTACAATACCTGAACTGCAGTTGGATCCGACCAACAAAACTCATGATGCTGCCCATCCCACTGGAGACCCAGACACTGGTGACATCAAAAAGAAAGTCCTCCAAATGGAAGAGACTCTTCGCACTATCAAAGGAATTGGAACACACGGGAGTGTTTCATATGCTGATTTGTGTATTTTCCCTGGTATTCATTATCCAGAAAAGTTTAAGACTCCTGACTTTGAAAAATATGACGGGTTAGGAGATCCTTACACACATCTAAAGGTGTTTATTGGAGAACTGGGATCTTATGCAGAGGATGAAAAAATCAGAATGCAACTGTTCCAAAAAAGTCTAACTGGAGAAGCCCGTTCGTGGTACACAAGATTAGACAATTCAAAGATCCATAGTTGGGAAGAGCTAGCACACGCTTTCCTCGCCCAATACAACTTTCAATCTCAAATGGCTCCTGATCGGTATCAAATTACCAAGATCAAGAAACAGTCTAACGAGTCTTTCAGAGAGTATGCTCAGAGGTGGAGACGCCTGGCTGCCCAAGTTAGTCCTTCCATAACAGAATCAGAGATGGTCATGACTTTCATAGACATACAAGAAGCACCTTTCTATGAAAGAGTTTTAGTCGGCATCGGCAAGCCATTTCCTGAAATGGTTAAACATGGGGAGATGGCTGAAATGGGATTGAAATCAAGAAATATTCAAGACCTAGCTGTACTCAAAGCTGTTGATGATCACATCCAATCTGGAAATTATGGGAACAACCCCCGGAGGGTCCATAAAAAGAAAGAGGAGGATGTTTCCCTGATACTACAAGGTCAAAAAGGCAATCAAAACATTCCTATCCAGAGGAGAAATTACACTCCCTTTCAAGCACAGTCTTCAAATCCTCCAGTACCAAAAGGTGGAGAAGCCAAATGCCCTCTAGTATTCACACCCTTAGGGGACACCCTCGAGAACATTCTCAATCTTCTAACAACACAGAAGAAAATCACGCATCTGCTTCCACCAGCCAGCCCTAATGGACGGGGTTTTAATGCTGCTCGGAAATGTGCTTATCATACCGGGGCACCTGGACATGATACTCAGGATTGTTGGGCCTTAAAACACAAAATCCAAGACCTGATAGACAACGGTGAAATCGCGGTCACTAAACCCGATCAGCCTCACGTTCAAGACAACCCTCTTCCTCAACATAAGGAAGAAGAGGTCAACATGATCAATTGGAGCAACGGACAGAGTTCCAATTTTAGTTGTGAATCCTCCCAGACCCCCAAAGATGGTGATGACAGATGGGATTATGCCAAGTTCCAATTCACAATGGAACGAAAGATAAAAGCTCTCTGTAAACAAATTGAGCAATTGACGGAACTGGTGACTTATCAGCATCAAGTGTGTAAGACCCCGAATTTTTTGAAATAAAAGTATTTAATTTTTCTTATAAGTACAATTCAGTAAATGGTTAAATTGATAAAAAGTTAAAGTTAAGGGTGATATATGATTTTTTTTCAAAAATACGCAAGTGGTTATAAAATATTCATTGTTTCGTGTGGTCGTGGAATATTCTTTCTGTCGGGGAATATTCGTACGACGACGCAGCTATTTGTGGGCCCCATAACGGAACACGATTGGATGAAGATAACGAAAAATTTAAGTTTTATAAATAACGGCGTAGTTGTTACCGTTAACAATGTTGGAATAACTGGTGGTTAAAATACAGTAATACGCGTAATTGCACAGTAGCACACGATATTGCACAGTATTTTTGAAATTATTGATTCTTACGTAAGAAGGCACTACTGAATAATTGTCACAGTAATTACTGTTCAATATTTTATTTTATTGATTCAATAATTGATGCGTTGATATTTTATATTATTGTTGTTTCAATAATTGTTGCTGCACATCATCTCCATTATCAGATCAATAATTCATATTATTTGAATAATATTATTAAATAGCATTATTGGCAATGTCTAGAAAGTTCTGTCTAAAGAGAGGTTTGGTTATCTAATTGCGTGCCAATAAGGAGAAATCCTTATTGGAAAGCCCCCTCTTTCCTAGGAACGGCCTGGTTGTCATTATTGTGATTCTGTAATATTATTTGTGAATAATTAATTATTGATTTTTATGATAATGAAATATTTATTTAATGTGGATATAAATGATGGATTTATTTATGTGGTTATAAATGAAGGAGTTAACGTTGAGGTGTTTTATCTGTATTTTTATCAGAACGGAGGTATTGAAAATTAAATTAGGGGTTTTGAGATATTTTGCGAGGGTTATAATTTTTAATCCGACCGTTGGATCATGGTAATATTTGGATATATTATACATATATAAGTTGAGTATATGTCCACAAAGTTTGAACCGTTAAAAATGAACGTATGATTTGTTATGAATTTTACGAGATGACTGGTTCAGAAATTGTTGAAATTTCGGAGTTAATCATTTTGGTGAAAAATTCTAGAATTGGTGGGCCCCACTCTTGGTTGGTGAAGAAATGTACTGATATTTTTATTCAAATGTGGTGGGTAGAAATAGTAGCAGGTAAAGCCATCAGGTTGCAGGTTAAGTCTGCTTCGGCGTGCTAACATTTTCCTATAAATAGAGGGCTAAGTTAGAATTGAAAATCACACCAGAAATATAAGCTTTCTCTCTTTCTCTCTCTATATTATGAAGCATATTTTGTGAGTATTTAGATACTTTGAGAGTTGCTATTCAGTGCAAGTTTCCTTCGGCTTTGCATTCCAGTCAGAAATACTGCACTTTTGAGGTAAGGGATAGTAAGGGGTTTTAAGGGTTATTATGTTTTTCAGTTCGTAATTCTTCTGACCTTCAAAAAATTCTAGAAAAATTTGAAATGATATTTTGATGAGTTTTATTTATTGTGTCCAAAAATAGTAATTTTTGGATGTATAGATTATGAGTTATGAATTTTACGGGAAAAGACTATTTTAAAAGTTACCGCTTATAACTCCTTGTGGTTAACTCCAAAATTGTAAAATTTTTATTAGAAGTATATCTATATAATATTAGTGTACTCTGTGAATTTTAGAATTTTTGGATAAAAGTACAATTTATGATAAATGTCTAAATATTCGGCGATTTTGGCCATATGAAAAATAGTAAATGAATTTTAAAAATTCTGAGAAAAATATATGTTCAATATGGGACTATATTCTGCTAAATCACAGAAAAGAAATATTTTTGGAACTGATTTGGTATTTTTCATAAAAATGGTCTAGTTATGAGTAAATGAATTAAATATGTTTTGTGAAGTAAGAAAATTAGAAAATATGATTTTATGGCTTGAGAATCCTATATGAGGTATATGCAGATTTTTGATGAGGATTTTTGGTAATTGGTGATGAAATCTTATGAGTTTGACATTTTAGGATGATTAAATGCATTATTTAGTAAAGTGTAAACAATTAAAATAAATTGTTTATAAGCTTAAGAAATATTATTCTTTCAATATCATTATACCGAAATATTGGTATAATTTTATTGTGGAATTTCTACCTTTTTATGTCGGGATTACTATTCACGAGTTACTATTCATGAGTTACTATTCACGACAAAATTAGTTTCTTTTTCTGACCAAATTATAGTTGATTTATGAATATTACTCTTGAGATTAAATCTATATGTTGATTATATTGATTTTATTATCATATATAACATTTTTATAACCCTAATGATGATATTTCTCTTTGACTTGAGTGTAAAGATGGGTAGATTTTTGGTATGATCATGACTATGGGTTCCCTTTGGCCAGTAGTGCAAAGTTGAATTGTTGACTGGTATGATCATGATCATTGAATTTATAATTAAATATCTTTAGCTTAAGTGCAAATGTGAATTGATCAACATGGTTATAATTATTGTTTATATAAATTCTGAAATGATTATATATTCTTTGAGATATTAATATATTTGGCATGTAGTGCAAATATGAACTGTTGTTAAATATCTTTGGCCTGTAGTGCAAAGATGAACTGGTGATGAATATCTTTGGCCCATAGTGCAAAGATGACCTGTGGTTGAATATCTTTGGCCAGTAGTGCAAAGATGAATTGTTGATGAATATCTTTGGCCCGTAGTGCAAAGATGACATGTTGTTGAATATCTTTGGCCAGTAGTTTAAAGATGAACAGGTGTTGAGATGAACATGACCAACTGGTGATACAAATGAATATCTTTGGCCGTAGTACAAAGATGGAGTTATTAGTATGATTATGAACATGAACTGTGATTTGGTGTAACCATGATCTTTGATGTTTCAGGTAAAGATAGGTGATGAAAATTATCTTCGTCCTGGATGAGAAGAGGAATTTGGAACTACAATTATGATTATGAGTTATTCATATGTTTGTGGACCAGAATTGTTGATTGATGTTATAGGGATAAAACATTGTTGGTGGATTTTTAACATGGAGGAGATAATAGATTTTGTAGTCTATTTGACTCTTATAATGGATTGCTCGTTCCGTTGCAACTATGGTTGAAAATTTTTATCATCTTCCATATGTTCTAAATCTCTGATTTATTACTGATGAAGACTATTGATAATTTATTTATCTTTAGTCATGATATTCTTTACTGGGCTAGTTGTGCTCACCCTTCTGTTTCACAATTCCTTTCAGGCAATAAAAGTGTAGCTGGGTCGAGCGGGGGTAACAAGGGAATAGAACGGTGGTCATCATTTAGTAGTTATATTTGGTGAATAAAATAGGGTGAGGCGAACCCAACGTTGGAAGGGTGTTTTGTCACTATCATACAAGATGTCTAATGATATACAATCTCGTGTCATCATAAGACAGGGATGTGCTCATCCACTTGCTGAGTATATTTACGAGCACTACCTATATAATCTTGGTGTTTGTTTGAAGTATAATTCTCAATTAGAGACAGTGGAGATAATGATATGTCAAGAGAAGACTCCCCATTGAGAAGAATATGATAGTAATCTTCTCATTTTTCTTTGGGGTCTATTGGGTCAACCAAGGATAATTCTGTGGCCATATGATATCTATCATAACCTAGAAGCATGGCTTCCCATGTACGAAGGTTTCCTTGAGCACTTCCCAAAGATTCTAATTTCTAAAACAGTTTTTAACTATACCTTTATGTAAGGTATCATTGTGAGGTGCTGTCCACGTTTGGGACATGAGTCATATTTGGTATATATTTGTATCCAAACTCACAGCATATGTGTTGTTGTATTTTGCACGACAATTGATTTAATAAAGTTGTAGTTATTTCCTGTACCATGTGTTTGGCGACTCAGAATAGGTTGGATGGAATGGACCTGTTTTGGGGTTGTCACAAAGTGACTCGTCAGCTAATCAGCCAGGAGCATGCCAGTCTCCTACCTATTGTCATGAATATTCCCTCTTCACTTTCAAAAAATGAAATGCTGAAAGACAAAGTGACGAAGAGAGTGAATGCTAAGGCCCGTTGGGATTTTGCCAATAAAAGGGAATTCACACAGTTGGGCTAACCTATGGAGGAAATCCTTCATATGTTAATCAATGAAGGAAGGATTAGTTCCCTTCTACCTCCAATCAACCCCCGTTCAGGACGATACAACTCTGAGGGAGTATGTCAATATCATTCTCAATCTCGCGGTCACAGTACAGAAGAATGTTGGGCACTCCGCCACCTTATTCAAAATTTAATCGACAGTGGCGTACTGCGCCTGACAGATAACGATACTGTGTTATGGGCAAGTGAGGATTCGGGTCCTACTAAGTGGAAGAGTGTAGTAGCAGTCATATCCGCTAAAAATGATGGGGTTAACAAATCACTTGTCATGCCAGTAATTCAACTCAAGGGAATCAACAATCCTTTGAAAGTGGCCGCTCCCGAGCCAATCAACTTGCCGTGCAGAGCATAATATCCTATTGTTAGCTTGCGCACAGTTCCGTGGAATTATGGAGAAGGTGAAGGATCCACCTCGCATACAACTGCTGCAGTGTCGAAGGAGAATCCACTGTATCTTCCCCAACGGGTAATGAAGCCTGTCATAAAGTCTAAGGGGAAAGTACCCATTGAGAAGATTGAAAATTTCCTTCGCACTATGGGTCATAACGAAGCCAAGGTGGTTTTAAGCTTGAAAGAAGCTCCACAACAGATATCAATCTTGGACTTGGTCCTGACTTCCGAGAATCACCGGAAGGTCTTGTTAAAGGTTTTAGAAGAAGCCTATCTACCAACATCAGTTGATACAGAAAAGTTTCAACATCTGGTTGATCACATTTTACAACAATGTGATATTCTTCACTGATGATGACATACCGCCCGAGGGGACCGGTCATTGCAAACCGTTGCACATTGCTGTCTTATCCTCCGGATATATGGTGGCTGGAGTTTTAATAGATGGAGGTTCCTTTGTGAATATCTGCCCATACGCTACCTTGGTGAAGATGAATATCAATCCCAATCGAATTCGGAGTAGCCATACCATTATCAAAGCTTTTGATGGAGCCCGCCGTAACTCGGTCGGAGTAGTTAAGCTGCCAATTAAGATTGGCCCTCATACATTCTGCATATCCTTCCATGTGCTTAAGATAGATTCGGGATGCAACCTGCTCTTGGGACGACCATGGATTCACATGGCAGGGGCAGTCCCCTCCACTCTTCACCAACAGTTTAAATACATCATCAACAATAGCTTGGTCACAGTCAACACTGAACCGGAGATTCCTCAGCACGGGGATATGCTGTTCATCAATGCCAATAAGGATGTTGAACCAATTAGTTTTTATGCTTTGGAAACAAGCAATACCCAATACCATGCTATTGGAACGCCACTGCCCGAACCATAGATTTCTGCAGAGGTAATGTCGGCCACTCAAGAAATGATGTCATTGGGTCATAAATCGGGACAAGGGTTGGGTAAAGATTGCCAGGGTATCAAGTACCCTATTCGCTTAACCAAGCAAATTGGGACAGCTAAAGGTGCCAGCCAATATAATGGCGATGTTATTTCCCAAGTCGGTACCGGTGAAGGAGAAAGAAATCTTTGTTCCAGATCCCGCAGTGGAGGAAGAGGAACGAAGAATCAAGCAAGATGCCGCATCATCGTTCATGATGAGCATACCAATAGATACACCCCAGACGATGATTGCCCAGACGTAATAGCTATCATTCGGGACAGGGAAGATGATGATAATCCCTCTATCACTGCGGTTCACCCAGAATTTGCTCTTGCCAATTAGAACATCATTCCTTGCATTGGTCATCAAGGGTAAAGTGGGCGGAAACTCTTTCTACCCTGTAGATATAATAACTGCTTACTTTTCTGTACAGTATTAGCAGTTTATTTTGCCAGTATATGCTAACATTGTGTATGATCAACACATTTCATATATACTAAGTGAAAGCATATTTTGTTTCAGGACTCTGAATTTAGATGTGCCTGTACTTGCTGATACGGTTCCTCTTCTCCACAAGGATTGGACCTTTGATGTAGAGATGAATTTAGCCTTGGTGGATATACAGGATGACATTGAGGTGCCTCCAGAAATTCAAGAATAGGTCAAAGACAAACCCAAACCCAACCTTGATCAAACCACTCCTTTTAATCTCGGAACCTTAGAAAACCCTAAGTTAATCCAGATTGGTTCAGACCTTACCCCAAACCGACGGAATGACATGGTTACGCTACTAACCCAGTTCCAGGATGTGTTTGCATGGTATCATTAGGATATGGTGGGTTTGTCCACTGACATTGTCCTTTATCGCCTTCCCATTAAAGAGGGATTTAAGCCAGTCAAGCAAAAGCTCCGGCGATTGAAACCTGAATGGAGTTTAAAGGTGAAAGAAGAAATTGTGAAACAGTTTCAAGCTGGCATCATAATGGTGTCTACATATCCTAAGTGGATATCCAACATCGTGACCGTACCTAAACCTAGAGGGAAGGTGCGAGTTTGCGTGGATTACCGGGACTTGAACAAGGCTTGCTTAAAAGATAGCTTTCCCGTGCCATTTATCCACATTCTCATTGACAATACTGCACAATACGAGGAAGTTGTTCAACAGGTTGCGTAAGTACAACTTGAAGTTGAATCCAGCTAAGTGCGCCTTTGTCGTTAAATCAGGCAAGTTACCGAGGAAGATCGTGAGAAGACTGCTTTCATCAGTCCTTGGGGAACTTTTTGCTATAGACGGTTGTCATTCGGCCTCATCAATGCTGGAGCTACCTATCAACGAGCTATGATGGCTCTTTTCCACAATTTAATGTATAAGGAGATCGAGATCTATGTTGATGACATTATTGTCAAATCCCGGAAGGTGGATGACCATATAGACCATCTCAGGAAGTTGTTCAACAGGTTGCGTAAGTACAACTTGAAGTTGAATCCAGCTAAGTGCGCCTTTGTCGTTAAATCAGGTAAGTTGCTGGGATTTCTAGTCATCCACAAAGGGATAAAGCTGGATCCTGCCAAAATCCAAGCCATCACAGAAATGCCCATTCCTTAGACAGAAAAGGAAATATAGGGATTTTTGGGAAGAATCAACTTCATTAGCAAATTTATCTCTTAACTCACAGCAACCTGTGAGCCAATCTTCAAGCTATTAAGGAAGAACTCCTCCATGAAATGGAATGAGGAGTGCCAGAATGCCTTCCTTACAATCAAGAAATAGCTAATCAAAGCTCCCATCTTGGTACCACCCAGGGATGATGTTCCCCTGTTTATGTATCTGTCCGTAAGTGACAATGCCATGGGCTGCATGCTGGGACAGAAGGACGATAGAGGCCTAGAACGAGTTATCTATTACCTCAGCAAAAGATTTAGCAGCAGTGAACACAAGTACACTCTGATCAAAAAGACGTGTTGTGCTTTAGCATGGGCTTCCACGAGGTTACAACATTATCTCCATGGTCACACAACCCATCTCATATCCCGCGTGGATCCTCTCAAGTACGTGTTCAACAAACCCATGTTAAATTGTCGGCTGTCCAGATGGCAGTTGATCCTACAACAAATTGACATCGTATATGTGATTCAAAAGTCCATCAAAGGTCAAGGAATTGCGGATCAACTGGCCGCCGCACCATCAGGGGATTTCAAAACCTTGGAGACATATTTCCCCGATGAAGGAGTAATGACAGTTCAGCAACACCATCAGTACGATACACACTAAACGTGGAAGATATATTTCGATGGAGCTGTTAATATGGAAGGTTCTGGAGCTGGAGCAGTTCTAGTATCTGATATGGGGGAGCAGTATCCTGTCGCTGTCAAATTATAGTTTGTCAGCACCAACAATACGGCTAAGTATGAAGGCTGTCTTGTGGGGCTAAAACTTGTCCATTCAATGGGCATCAGGCGGTTAACTGTCCTTGGAGATTCGGAGTTGGTAATAAGACAATCCATTAGAATCTATCAAACTAAGGAACTACATTTGCTGCCTTAGCATCGGTAGGTTTTAAAGATGGCTTTGGGGTTTGAAGAAATATCCTTTCTACACATTCCTCGTAATAGGAATGATTTCGCGGACGCGTTAGCAACTTTGGCCTCCTTGATCCGCATATCAGACAAGGAACACTTGCCAAGCGTCACAATTTCCCTGCACAAGGCTCCAACCTATGGGAATTACGTTGGAGAAGTATCGGATGAGCTACCTCCCATCCAACATCCTTGGTATCAGCATATCAAGGAATATGTGCGAGATGGATCTACACCCGCCGAGGCGAGCCCGACTGAGAAAAGCAGGATCCATCGATTTACGATGAAATTCTACCTGAGTGGAGATGCGCTCTACAAAAGAGATGCAGGATTAGGTCTCCTCAGATGTTTAGACAAAGATCAAGCCCAAAGGCTTATGGATGAAATCCATGGCGGAGTCTATGGCCCCCACATGAGTGGCCCCCTCCTTGTCAAGAAAGTCCTCAGGACAGGACATTATTGGCTATCTCTCAAAGCTGATTGCAATGACCACGTCAGGAGATGCTATCAGTGCCAGATTCATGGGAATGCTATACACGCCCCTCCACGGGAACTTCATAATATGAGTTCACCTTGGCCCTTCTCAATGTGGGGAATGGACGTTATCGGGCCCATTGAGCCTAAAGCCAGTAATGGTCATCGATTTATCTTCACCATGATCGACTACTTCACCAAGTGGGTAGAAGCAGCCTCCTTCCCCAGGGTTACTAAAGAAGTCATCATTGCTTTCATCAGAAACAATGTCATTTGTCGATATGGACAACCAGAGGTGATTGTGTCCGACAATGCCAAGAACCTCAACAACAAAATAATGGAGGAATTATGCAGTAAATTCCACATCAAACACCTCAACTAAGTCATCTATCGTCCGAAGATGAATGGTGCTGTTGAAGCGGCTAACAAGAACATCAAGAAGATTATGCAAAAGATGTCCACCAATCACAAAAATTGGCCTGACCTATTGCCTCTGACTCTGTTAGCCTACAGAATCTCAATGCGCACTTCCACTGGGGCAACCCCCTATGCATTAACCTATGGGATGGAAGCGGTACTCCCCATAGAAGTTGAGATGGAATCCCTCAGAGTATTGATAGACGCTCAGTTGGATGAAGACCAATGGGTACAAGATAGGTATCACTAATTGGCTTTAATAGACGAAAGGCGAACCGCGACTATCTTCCATGGTCAGTTATATCAACAAAGGATCGCTAGATCCTACAACAAAAAAGTCCGGCTACGGCAATTCAGACAACATGACTTGGTTTTGAAGAAAATCTTTGACAACCAAGATCAGTCTAAGGGAAAATTCGCTCCTACTTGGGAAGGCCCGTTTATTGTCAAGGAAGTATTGATAGGAGGCGCTCTCAGATTGCAAGAAATGGACGGCGATTAATTTCCACAACTCATCAACTCGAATACCGTGAAACGATACTATGTCTGAAGTTGCCATCAAGTAAACATCCTGGTGGTAGACCATCAGGTCACCAGTCATTTCGGTTCTTTAAACCTTTACCACAAACAACTTTTCTACACTTCGCCCCTCAGGGAAGTATACCTTTCAAGCCAGCAGCCTGGCTCTCCTTTGCGCTCATGCAACTTAGGTCATCCCACCACGGATTGAACCTCTTGGGTATAGAGTTTGGCTACCCATAACTGGGATCAAACTTTTCACCTGCAGTTTATCCTTAACCTAGGATTAAACTTTCTCTTCCCTGCACTCTGACCTGCACACGGGATTACGCTTTTCATCTCGCCCTGAGGGGCGAACTACGTCGACCTGATCTCCTCTTTAATAGGAGTACATAGGCAACCATTTCATATGGTCCGGTCGCAATAAAACAAAAACGACAAAAACATTTCCACCCTTTTCCTTACAAAAACAAAAATAAAACAAACATTCCCACACCATTCCTGCCACATACAACGTTGAACCTCTTACACCAGGTTCGAACTACGCAGACCTGATCTCCTCTTCAATAGGAGTACGTAGGAAGCCATTCATGGTGCGATCTCAGCCCCTACCAAAACATAAACCCTTGTCAGTCGGTACTGGGATCATCCTTCAAACCACTACATTTCATTCGGCTTCAGACCAAAGGGATGGAATTATCTAAACTCCTCCCAACTAGGAGATTCGGCGACCATCTAAGCTGCGGTCATACCTTGAAGAGCAACACCAATCCATAAGAGATGGAATTAACTAGGCTTCTCCTAAATAGAAGTACTGGCGACCATCTGTGGTGCGGTTAATCTCAGAGAGGAAAGCCATACTCCTCCCCTCATTTCCATACAGAAACCAGTCCCAAGACACCAAAGATGGTAGGGATACATACAGATCGATGATCCATTCTGAACTATCCAGAGACAACTCAATGTCCATCCACCCAGGAGAAATTCAGAATACATCAAGATCACAAGCCCTGAAGCAGCAGGCAAAATATCAAGCAAGTAGCAAAGCATATCTAAAAGGGAAGTGATCAAAAATATATTTTCCTGTCATATATATAATGCTGTTTGATATACACAATGTAAACTGTACATGACAAAATGGCTAAGCTAGTCTGTGCAGGAAAATACAAGATCATCTACAAGTCAGGGTATATGCGAGCTAACAAGCCCAACATGACGTCCCTCTCAGAAGATGGAGATGAAGCTGTGGTCTCCTGTATGAGAATATCCACACTACCCAACAGATTTGTAGCCATCTGCATGGTGACCATATGATCATCAATATATGCGCTCATCTCTGTGATCATGCCAGTGGTAAGGGACCTCACTGCAGTGC
Organism: Panax notoginseng; assembly: GCA_016801055.1. Classification (NCBI taxonomy): domain Eukaryota; kingdom Viridiplantae; phylum Streptophyta; class Magnoliopsida; order Apiales; family Araliaceae; genus Panax; species Panax notoginseng. Next base: position 126,767,555 of record CM029013.1, read on the forward strand.
CATCTGTGACGGCTACATCCCGGGAAGATATGGCGATATCCCGCTCAACTATCACTGCATCTCTGGCTGATATAGCCTCATCCCGCTCAACGACGGCAGCATCTCTACGAGCCAATGCCTCGTCTCTCTCTAATAGAGCGGCCTCCCTCCCATCAAGAGCAATCGACATCATAGATCGAATCTGATTTCTCTCAAAGGTCATCAGATGAATACTCTGCTCTAAGTACTGTGCCAAGTGTTGAATCACAACAGTACTGGTACTAGGAGAATTCAGAAGAAATGCTGGTAACCCAGCAGTGGGCTCCTCCTCGATGTAGGTATCAACGTCCTCCATGGGCTCTTCATCATCTAACTCACGCTCCGGTACTGCAAATACTGCTGCAACCTATAAAATCTCTGTCTCCATCCACGCGGAATACTCTGCAGAATAACCAGGATGACTGATAGAAAAAGTCGCTATCTCACGCTGATCCCAGCAGGCGTATACCCGAGATCGGTCCTCTGCTGAGAGGTACCGAAAAACTGAACGCTGACCTATCTCCCCCTCAAAAGGATGAAAATCCTGGAACTGGTCGAACTGTGACATCACTGCCAATGGGTGATAAGTGGTCACTCCCCTCAAACCATCCAGAGGGAGATAGTCCATGGCCAGAGCATGAGTAATGAAGTTGTATGGTGAGCTAAGCCCTGAACACGACAATATGCTGAATGGATCTCTGATATCTGCCAAGAATGTGGACCAGGACAGAGCATCTATACACTCTGATGGCTGAAAAGAGTATGACATAGCTACATCATGGGTGAAGCAGTACCCATGCCGTCTAAGAGTGCCAATCGGTCTCAAGTGTGACATGAACCACACATATAACATGACTGAGCTACCTGTGAACACTCCTGTAGGATACGTGCAACAATATGATGCCGACCGCAGCGTCTCTGCTACAATCATAGGTACAATGGTACGACCCTCCCTGAGAGCTCTCACGGCCATGATAACGTCTATATCTATCTCATCCATATATCGCGGCATATACACATATAACAATACACATAGCATCAGTATGTCAACTCTGGCCAAACACCAATGATCCTCCGGTGCGGTGAAATCCCCGGAATGTCGTGAATAGCTATCCTCCGAGCCAAATCTGTCGTACAGAAAATGCTGGGATATCACGTGGCCAGATGTCAACTCATCCTGTACTACTCTGCGCCTCAATCCTGTGAGAGTCATGAATCGTCAGCTTATGTGTCCCAAAGCCAGATGCACGTAAGGTCTGTCTAAAGGCAGCATCGTCAAATGTGCATACTCCTCCAGAGTAGGAGTCAACTCATGGGTGCCGAATCAGAATACCTGCCTATCCGGTAGCCAATGCTTTATCATCCCATCCATAAATCCTGCGGGAACTTGAAAAGTCAAAAAGTCATGGTATGCTACAATAAATGATCTACAGTCACCCTGTCTGGTGGTGATATGCTATCATACCACGATCGCATACCCGACACCACCACTGACGGTGGGGTATGATCTATACGGCTAACTGTCGAAGAAGACATTTGTGCGGGCCGTGTCATAAGACCATCTAGGGGTCAATGCCGAATATCTCTGGACATACATATATATACATAACATGATATATGCATAACAGATAATAGATGGCAATATGATATAGGGAATGAAAATACTGTGCATACATTCCTAAGTATATCATCATCTAATACATCATCTCTGTACATCTATAAATATAGAGAAATGGGGCACAGACGCCCTACTACTAACAGATGCCTGTCAAAAGATATAGGGAGAATGGGGAACAACCACCCAATATCTAACAGAGGCCTATCAAAAGATATAACGAGAATATACATCAGAAGAAGACCAGGGTCTCGATATCCACATCATCAATCCTGTCCACCTGCTGTAACTCCTCCTGAGTCACTAGATCTCTATCAACAGGGATGTCAGGCCTATAAAGAGGAGGATCTGCGCTGGCAAAACCGAATGGGTCATCCGAGGGGCCAGCGCCTGAGCTGGAAGGAACAAATGACTCCGCCTCTGCTGGATCTCTGCCCAAATGCCGGATAAATATATATGCCCGATCTAGCTGTCAGGTCAAGCCATCAATCTGGGTCATATGAGTCGGAGCTCGGACACAAGCTACCAAATCCGTCATCATCAAGGATCCTGGAACCATGTCCCCCATAAACTGTGTGGCGCCGGACTGGGCTCCAATAGTGCGAGGGAACCACCAACGCTAGAATATCTCCTGAGTACATGGACCCTCTGACAATGCAAATCTGTCAACCCCCAACAACGGTATATCAATGGCGGGTGACTGTGATACGGGCCAAGAAAGCCTAGCAGGAGGTAAGATCGATATACGGATCTCCCCTGTGGTGCTCCTGATAGCACGCTCTCCTAAATAGAGCTCTCAGCCTCCATCTGTGAAGAGTGGAACTCTCCTGGTGGAAATCGCATACTCGGCTCCTGTCGGGTATCCATCCTCAAAACCCACGGTTAGGTGTTCCCCGGAATAGGGAAGCCATGTGATGGTGTCGGCCGTCAGCAACTCCAGCTGCATACGGCAATGAGTGAATCCCTCAGCTACAGGGACCTCTGGTAGAATCGAATGGTGCCATCGTCGTCCTCATGGATAGGTGTCTAAACCTAACACACTCACGGGACGCAAGCATGGAAGCCTCTCGTAGGCCCAAAACTGCCAACACAATGGCAAAACATCTGTGGTCAGTAAACACTCTTAACCTATAAATGGAAATGAGAAGAGAAATACTCACCAGCAGAAACGGGTAAAATCCTAGCCAAGCCTCGGTCAAACCATATAAGCGCATACGCATGCCCCGGAGGAAATAGGCAAAGGTATAGGAGCCCCAATCATACTCTCTAATACGGTCCACATCCTGTGTAGCGCTGATCAAAGCAAAAGATACCGTGGAAGAGTTATCTGCTATGAAGCAGCCTCGAATGATCATCAGGAACAATCGCCGCAGAACGCAATCCCTGATCCTGACATCATCAGACATGGGCTCACTCAATAGCCTGCTCATAACATCTACGCTCAAAGGACCTGAATGGACAGTCCTGCCTTTGAGCGCTGCCGCCGGAACTCCTAATAAGGATCTAACGGCAGTAGGGATAATATTTACCATGCAAGGCACTAGCTCCCCTCCAAACTCCATAGCTGTGATAAATCGCCAATCCATAGGCGTCATCATCACCTCGCAATCCAACAGATGGAGTGACTGAGTCTAATGAAACCATCGCTCAGACAATGCCCTGAGATAACCCCAGGGACAACGACGAGGAAGGATGGAGAAAAATACCCCAAATCCCCACTCATGCACTACTGCTCTATAGTCAGGATGAAGCGCCTGGTACATGGAGTGAATGCTGAACCAGTTCCCTCGAGGCTGTGCAAAACCAAGGACCTGTATGAAATGTAGATCAACATCAAAACCCTTTAATCCTTATCAATAGGAAAGAAGGAATATCAAAGTCTAACGCCATACCTCGTTAGCATGCAAATACATCGATGGATGTCTGCCCAAATCACCCAGCAACTCTGGGTTCACCACCTAAATGCTCGGAAGCTCCCTACGAGGGACATGTACAGCAGGAGCGGGGTCCTCTATCAGAATATCCGCCTCCTCGTCCTCAACGTCTGGAACATCTACCTGAACATGACGTATCACAGCCTCCACCAACCGACGAGGCTGTCTGATAGAACGAGGACGAGACACTTCAGAAGCCTTCTGCCGTATACCAGAAGTAGTCCTATAGGAACTGCTCGGCTGATCCGGATCCATAATATCTGGACAACAAGTCTCCAAATCACCTCAGAAAGGGTGTGGTATTTCCTTACCTGGAACTTTCTAAAATGCATTCTATGACTATATGCATCCATTCATTTACTTTAACATATAATAGAGTTAAAAATGCATGACTACCCAATGCCTACATTTGGAAAATTTTTGCCATAGTCCTCTTTGAAAATAGGACTATCCACATGCATACAGGCATGTCTAAGTGGCCATTCAGTAGCACACCTGCCCCAAAGTCATATACATAATATATGCATTAAAAATTAAAATCATCATGCATAAGGCCAACCTCAATACTAGGAGTACTTTGCCTTGCTACCTTATGCTCATTGGACCTCAAATAGGACAAAAAAAATAGCAGAAAAAGGTGCCAATTTGACTGTCTCAAAAGTCAAATTTTTTCACATCATTATGTTCAGCATGGTTTAATACTAACATTTACTATGTTGAATATTTTTTATCAAGTCATTTATACATACATAATCACTACTATGTGTTTAGATGCATTTCATGCGATAACTCAAAATCCAACGGACAGAAATGAGAGAAAATACAGGCATATATTACCAGGATAATGTAGAACACTTGTACGGTGACAGAATTTGCAGAAAGCAGCCCGAACTCAGCAGATCTGAAGATGGCTCGCGGTTTTCTATATGCGAAGCAGGTTGAAAGTGACTTGTGAAGACCAACCTGCAGGATTTATGATCCACGGTTGGCCTCAGGCCCATCTGCGGCTGCAGCAGATGCACCTGCGACACCCTTATGTGGGACCCACCCCTTCGGCTCGGTCCAGTTCGAGTTGTAAAGGAGTTCTTGTAGATTAGCAAAGTCAAATTGGAAATAAAAACGCCATGCGATTGAGCAAAACTGCATACAATCCTGGTCCTCTCAGATTAGACTTTGAATCTGTACATCACTCATTGGTAGTCACCTGAGTACAAGGTATACCCTTCTAATGATCCCAGTTGTCACAAATCACAGACGACAATACCTTATACAGGTTTGATGCCACCAACTCCGGGTCATTACCCTACGTGAAATCCCCGACGGGGGTTACAACGTGAGGTCCCCGGTGGGGGTTACAATGCATGCTCATCCGTTGACACACAAATCAACAAACGTCAAGCAGCGTTGACGTTGTTTCAGCCGATAACAAGTAAACCCATCGAAGTATGGAAAGTTATTCAATCATTGCGTACGTTTATATTCATCACTCCCTAGTGGATCCCGGACTGGGGTTACAATATGAAGTCACGGCAGGGGATTACCACGTACATTCAAGCCGTTGACACACGTATCAATAAAGGTCAAGCAGCCTTGACATTATATAGCCGATAGCGATTTAAACCTATCAGAGCTCTGGAGCTATTCGAGGTTTTCACAGCCGACCGCTCGTATTCCCCAGCGGATCCCCGGCGGGGGTCACAATGCACTGTTTCGGTGATCTACACTACAACGGATGTCAAGCAACCTTGACAATCTACCCATAAAGTTTCAGCCGTTGATTCACACGTCGACGAAGGGAATGTCAATAAAGAGGATAGATGATGGAATATGTTATACACATCCTCAAACAGATCAAGCTTCATCCCCATAGATCTCTCACACATAAGAGGTACATCTTTGGGATCAAGTCATAATCGAAGACACAGGACTTTGGTGATAACTCCAACATCAACATCCTAACAGATTTAGATTACACATCAAATCTGGTCATCGTTGCCAACCCCCAGTTGAGGCAACAGGGAGCCAGCAATCATCCCTAGCGTGTTGGGCTACAACCCCGTACATATGCATCATACAATTGCATCATGTTGCAATCCATAGTACCATGTTCGTCTTGTTACGTTTCAAGTGTCTAGGATTCTTTATCCTACCCATGCATCGCCATGCATGAGTAAGATAAAGAGGGGCATCTGTAGACACTCAAAATTTTCTGTACTACTGTCACAAACATTGCAGGAGAGCAGATTCATTTTTTAAGAGGGAACCCTGAAAGACGATCCATATCCATACCGGATACTACCAGAAGTTCAGTATCAACTCCAGATCGCAATCTGGGAGTAACAATTCTAATCTCATAGATAACCCCGAGGCATACAGATCAATACCGGCACACACAACGAAGAAGACCTATTAATCTCGGAGATAACCCCGAGGTATCCAGTTTCAGTCCCAACCATGGGAATAGCCACCAACCTTGGTGATAACCCCAAGGAATGCAATTTCGACAATAACCCCGGAAATGCTTGTTACAAGTGCGACCAGTTTCAATCTCGGTGCTCACAACGAGATCCACTGTACCAGCCTAGCGATAACATCGGGAAGACAGACACACCTCAAGGATGATAATGAGGACCTTTAACCAATTGCAACAGTCCAATCCCAGCGAAGCTGAACAACGTCTGCTTTATCAGCCCAATCCGGCGATAACACCGGTGAGGGGGCAACATCGTCATCTGACCAACACGATGCCACGCCACGTCGCCTCAACATATCTACGCAACAATGTCCTACAAGACTAATCAATCCTGAGTGTCTATTGTACGGGATAACAGATGAAAGTTAAAGCTTGAAGACCGGAGGGCACCGTCCCATCTTTAATGATTTTGTACAAACTCTAATCCTATGCCATCGTACAACTCTCGACAACGGCGGTCCGAAATAGGTCCTGTATACCTCAAACGGATGCCCGGATTGCACTTCTAAAAATCTGAGTGGACATTACAGTGCCCAAGTGCACGTACTTCGAGACGACCCGACCCAAAAAACCCGGGCCAACCCGAGTTGCCTCTGGTACACCTGCGGCTCAGCCGCAGGTACACCTGCGGCTAATATGCCTATAAATAGAGGGCTTGGGGTGCTGATTTTTAAAGAGAAAACGATGAGGAAGCCCTGCCCAATTTGCTCTGCACTCATCCCATGTAGTGTATTTTCCCCTTTTAAACACCTGTGAGCTCATATATAGCCTCTTTTGTACCCACAAAAGCCAATGTTTACCCACTCTAAAGATATAGAAGCCTTTTTTAGCAGTCAGTTGTAAGCCTTCTCACACACTTTAGAGTCTTTCTCTTCATCTTTGCACACACCCTTCTACACGTTGAGAGTCGTGTTGCTTGCTTTTGCTCGGACTTCGGTCCGTGGTTTCATTTCAGTCTGTATATTATATATATATATATATATATATATATATATATATATATATATATATATATATATATAAACTAACATTATCGAGTTATGCCTCGATTGATCCTAGACTTCGGTCTGGAGCGTTTAATTGCTTTTGTATATATATACATTTATATATATGAACTACGTGTCGAACTCTGTTCGATGAGCCTAGACTTCGGTCTGGAGCGTTTAATTGCTTTTGTATATATATACATTTATATATATGAACTGCTATCGAACTTTGTTCGGTGAGCCTGGATTTCACATCCGGTGCATTTACTACTTTAATATATATATACTTATATATATATTAACTGTTGTTGGACTCCGTCCGATGAGCCTGGATTTTATATCCGGTGCGTTTATATGCTTATATATATACATTCCGTCCCACCTGGAGTTTACTTCGTGGTGGTTGACCCTTTTTACAGATTTCTGTATATTTCGTCCTGCCTGGAGTTTCCTCCGCGGCGGTTGATAGCTTTTACAGCTTTATTTATATTTCTGATCCCCCATGGATGTGCTTCGTGGTTGGTGATCATGTATGTATATATATATTTATAACTTTTATATATATACCTGCTTACTACGTTTATATCAATTGCGGCATCATGTGAGCCTAAAAATCATGTGATCACAGATTCAGTCCCCTGAATCTAGATTCGGTTCCCGTGATGGACCTTTTCAGCTGTAAGTAGCTTGTAAATTTATCTGTGATGTTTGGATTTCCTCAGATGGTTTTCATACCCACGAGGAATTCAACACCTTTTTGTACATTTATTTTTGTACGGATGCCTCGCATCTGTCAAATAAAATCAATCAAGCCGAGCACTTAATAAAATGAGAGTGTAAAAGGTCTCAATTACTATTGAGCATTAGGGTTTGAAAAAACCTCTTTTATAAAACATCACTGCCATATCTTGCTTAAAATTGAATTTTTACATAAAATTCAAACCCTGTGTATATAGGTGCGAACGAGGCCTCGCACTACTTCCAAATAACAGCACATTGACCCACACACACACACACATTAATATAACAGTTTCTTGAAAAGAGGCGGTCACCGTGGTAACACGAATGTCGGGGGGTACCTAATACCTTCCCTCCACATAACCAAGTCCCCGGACCCTAATGAATCTCTGTTTCACTGACCCGCTTAGCAGTGTCACATCACTGGGTCAATGTGCAAACCTTTTCTCGGTTGTGTTGGTACAACCATTTAAAAAACTAACTGGCAACTCTTAACATTCCATCGTCGACATTATACATGTCGGACCTTTTTCACTTATTTTTTCAAGCAAATCTCACCTAAAATGAGAACACCAAAGAACAAGTAACGGAAAGGGACAATTAAAAATCCCGACGTTGACAGTATGATTTTTCCTTTCAGATACATCAATCAATTATTGCGTATCAGGAGGTGTCTATTGTGAGAAAACCATTTGAGATGATTTAGAAACTCATTGCACAAGTATTCCTTCCTTGATCCGATCAAAGAATCTTAATACTTTTCAAATTAGTTTCACTTTTGAGTTCTTTGAACCTTTCAAATAATTCACACTTGTATTTTAACAAATACACACATTCAACTCTTTGAATGATCATCTCCTTTTTCTTATACTAGTTTGTTCAATTTGCAAAATTATTTTCACGTAAGTCAAGTATACAAAATCTATTAAGTAATATTCCAGTTCTATACAAAACATTATTATTATAAATAGAATAATAATTGTTCTTAAATATAATACCAAAGATTTCATTGTCCAACAACAAAATAAAAATAATATTTCTAACAAGAACTAGGATATAATAACAACTTATTGACTTAATAGATTTACTCGTAGGCATTGCTAAACTATAAGTTTCTATGGCTAATGCAGCAACTTTTTCTTCATTTTCCACACATAAGATTACTTATCTTTGTTTAGCTTTCTACTTCTGCTTGGTCCCTTCATAAATCTATATTTGTGATAACCAAAGTCGGTATCCAATACCCAAGTAGAACCTTGACTTAAAAAAAATTATTTTAAATCATGAACAAAATTATATTTGTAATCGAAACTTCACTAAGCTTCTTTGGTTAGCCTCTGCAAGATGCTTCTCGCAGTTTCTTTCTAGTGTCCAGGCTTATTGCAATAAAAACAAATTCCTTTGCTATTCATATCAGTTTTATTCTTATTATCCTTTGTTTTTGCCTTTCTATTTACCTTCTTTGAATCATTCTTCTTTTCAGAAGATTCTTTGGCCCCTACTAGTAAGACTTGGTCTTTCTTGGTTGGAAAGTGACTCTCAACATTTTTCAACACGTTAAGCAAATCAGCGAGGCTGATATCTAGCTTGTTCATATGAAAAATTCACAATAATTGTGAAAGGAGTCCGGGAGTGAGTGCAAGATCAAATCTTAGCTCAACTCTCCATCCATGACAAATACCTGTTATCCTAATTGATCAATCAAATTGATAATATTAAGGACTTTTATCTGTACTGTAGTGTCATCGGTCATTCTAGATCGGAAGAGCTCCTTAGATATCTGATATCTATCAGTCCTACTTTCCTCACCATCAACTACTTGATGTACATGAATATAGTAAGAGTATCCATAGTTTCATGCTGACGTTGAAGCTTGTTACTCATGGATACGAGCATGATACATTGAGCGAACTGTGCATCATCTTGTCACTTTCTAAAAGCAGCAATGTCTTCCTCAGAGGCATTGTCTGCAACCATTGCAGGGATAGGCGTGGTAAGGACATAAGATAGCTTTTCAGCCATGAGAACTATTCTCAATTTCCTTAACCAATCCGTTTAATTTGGTTCGGTTAAATAGCATCTAATATGCTTCACAGTGATAGTAATTTAGATATTGTAAAATTCTGTAAATAAATTTGTAATTAACAACATTTTAGCATATATTCTTTTATTAATTACCAAAATAAATTAGGTCTTGTTTTAAATTGGTATCTCTCACTATTTTTTTCAAACTATATTACCCTCAATATATATAGTTCGGCAATATCTAATTAAAGATATGCTAGTGAGAATAAGGATCTCATTTTAAATGTATATAGCCTTGTGGTGACACAACAAACTATATATAAATAAATAGGTAGACAACTCTTGTCAATTACATCAACTATGCAACTCCTTGTATTTTGCCTCTTAGATCATAATGGTCAAGTGTGTGTACACAACAAAACAATATCATGCTAGAAGGCGACGTTCGATATTCCAAATATCTTTGAACGCTTAGGACTTAATATAAAAAAAATTGAGGGGTTTTTTTTTTATTAATTTGTCTCATCTTATTTAGTGTACATGCACACACACACACACACACACACACACACACACACACACACACACACACACACATATATATATATATATATATATATATATATATATATATATATATATATATATAAAATACGCGTCATATTAATGAACATGCGAAGCATGTTTGAATAATATATAATATATATAGTATAAGCATGCACATATAGAATACTATATTCTAACTGGATTGATTATGAACTTTTATTCTAGTTTGGTTCACTAGAGCCACCAAGTGAACCAAAAAGGTCCAACCCTAGGGGTGCAAGAATTGATATTTAAATATAACTATTGCATTTAAACTCGGGCTCCATTACAAACGGGTCTTCAAGCGCTCCTTGCTCCTTTATCTTTGATCTCCAATTTTTTAAAATTAATTCTAACTATTCCTATTACAAAACTATTTAAAATAAATAGAAATCTTGATCAGCAGTCAAGGGAAAGTACATAGGAGGGAGATAAAATTTACATTAAGAAAAATTAGAGAAGACGAGGTACGCAGACCCCATTTAATAAAACCCATACATTCATGCATCCAACTAAAATAAAATCCAATCACATTGGTCAATCGTCCATAATCAATCCCATTTATTATCATACACATCATCATATACATCAATAAATAACATTCATCTTATGAATAATAAACATTCAATATATATATTGTTATCATTTAATGGATAAATTTAGTTAGTATAAAATCTAATTTTGAATCAAAATAAACTCTTTTATTTTAATCCAAATTTAAGTCAAAGTAAACTTCTTTATTTTAATTTATCCTATTTTGAATAAAATAAACTATTTTATTTTAATCAAAATCTTTAATCAAAATAAACTCCATTATTTTAATTAATTATGGAATCCAATTCCAAATAAAAAATAACTCCTTCATTTTGAATAATATGAAATCTTATTTCATATCTAAATAAACTCCTTTATTTAAGGAAACATGGATTCTTTTTCCTATTCACAAATAAACTATTTTATTTTTGAATAATATGAAATCTTATTTCATATCTAAATAAACTCCTTTATTTAAGAAAATACGGATTCTCTTTCCTATTCACAAATAAACTCTTTTATTTTGAATAACATGAAATCTTATTTCATATCTAAATAAACTCTTTTATTTAAGGAAACGTGGAATCCAATTTTAACTCCAATTAATTATCATGGAATCTAATTCTAACTCTAATTAGTTAGCATGAAATTCAATTGTAAATTAAAATAAACTTTTTAATTTTAATAATAAAATAAACATTTTATTTTAAGATCAAAATAAAAAAAAATTATTTTAATTATAAAATTATTAAAATTATATATATATATATATATATATATATATATATATATATATATATATATATATATATATATATATATATATATATATATAGTTAAGGTGATTCAGAATCACTTATCAGGTTATATGAAAAAACATATATGTAATACAAAGATTATGGGCCACGTGAATTACCCAAATATATATTACATTATACAACATGTTATCAAGCTTCAGCTTCACGCGTTTATATATATATAATTTAACTATTCCGTGTTTTAGCAAATTATGGGAATGACAGAAGCAAAAAATAAACGGGGATTACCAATTAAAAAATAAACAGCTTTCGTTTTTGTTTTGTTTTTTTAATAAATTTTATACAATAAATTATGCCTAATTAAATTGTTCTAAACACATATCAATATACATATCAAATTAAAATAATTAATAATTCGCATAAAGGTTTGGCTCTGATGCCACTGTTAGGTTTGTAATATTCATGAACGCAATCATATTGCACAAAATAAGCGGAAACGTGATAAAATAGAGTTTTAAAGTTTTACAAACCATATACCCGGATCATCCTTTATGCACAATTAAACGAAAAGATAAAGAACAAGAATCATACCCTTGAAGATTCGAGCTTCCTCAAGTACAAGTTCATCTCCAATCCTTTTCGCGTTCAACTTGAATACACCGGGCTGGGTTCATTCCTTTGATCAACGTTAGCCACCCAAGTGTTTGACCTCTAGAGGTGATCCACCAAGAAAGAATAAATATTCAAGAAGATGGGTGGTTGGCTAAACCCTAGTTTTCTATCTCTATAGAAAAAGAACGTACTCTCCAATAATTGGAATTGCGTATGTTGTTAAAAAATCAACAACAACTCTATCACCAATAATAAGACTCATCTTATTTATAGATGTGGGCAACTCTCTTTAACAATTAAGGAATTGAATTTTATTTTAATTAATTAAACTACTTTAATTAATTAGGCTCCTAATCTTATTAGGATTAATTAATTAAACTCTTTTAATTAATTAGCCTCCTAATCTTATTAGGAATAAATGAGAGTACTTTATTAATTAATTCCTAAACTCTTTTAGGAATTAAATAATAATAATAGTAATAATAATAATAAGACTCATCTTATTAATTTATATTTAATATTTCCAAAATGTTAAACAATAAATATTAAGCTATTTAAATTATTCTATCACCATAGATTAAATTAAATATACTTAACTTATTATTACGATTATGCCATTAACTTCTTAAATAATTATTTCCCTTTTATGGTAAAACCCTTTAGGTTCTCCATATTAAACCGGTTGTGAATAAATCAATTAGAATAATTTTAATCTTATTTAAATAAATAAATTAAAATATTAATTTATTTAAATAAATAATATTTATTCTACAATAGGGATAAGCCTCCCTAGCGATCAACGACTTTCCAGATAATATAGATTTTAACATTAATCATAAAAGAACCTTTGAGTAAATAGTTACCGTACAATTCAATCCTTTCACCATACAATTTTCAATTAAATATAAGACATGAAATTACTGTCAAGTCTTATTTTATTTAATTATATGTATTTCGATTCTTAAATGCACAACTCCAAATAATGCAAATTAGAAACTCCTTTCTAATTTCATTCTGCCTTGGCCAAGGACTACTGAGTTGTCATTTATCGAATCACATAGGACATTTCTCTTCTTTTACTTGAAGCGGTAGATTCTTTATTGATCATACATTATCTTCATGTATTACTTATTATACCCAAGCATACCCTTTGATATACCCTAAGGGTCTTAAGGAATAAGTCAAAGTATAACTCATCATACAAAAGATACTATGATCTCAAGTTCAAGGATCACTTGTACTACTATCATTACATGAATTCCTATTGACAGGCAAGTAAAACAAGTAAAACTCCATTAGGTATTCCTTAGCGAGCCACGTTCAGTAAACTTATTCTCTAATAAGCACCTACATACTTGCTTTAGTGACTCCACATAAATGATCATGAGATCAATCATCCTCATCCAATGAGCAAACAACGTATGTACCAATCTATCCGGATCCACTAATCCCCAATTTAGTAATCCAATGATTGAGAACTACTTTAGTTTTAAGCTTTCTAAGAATTTAGATCTCATTAGAATGATCATCATCATTATTCTAAAAGCATTGCTTAAAACTATGGGTTTATCACATATTAAAAAATTATCATGTAGATAATTAAAAGCCTTTAATAAATTAATACTTTTTATTAATAAATGAATAAGATTGTTACAAAGTATATGCTTTATCATCAAACAGGATTGACTTGTGTGCATACTACTTTCACCTACCCCTACTGAATTTTCGTCCATGTGTTGTGCCCTCCTTGGCTCCTTCCCTTTCCCCATAATACACACCCTCATCACCAACCTCTTTTTGTATAAGTAATTTTTTAAAGTAATGGTAATTTTATACTATTTCTCTTATCTCTCTCTCTCTATGTGTAATATTTGGCTCAAAAAGTAAGTGCTCTCTTCTACTTTCTTTTCTTTTTTAACTAACATCCTATAAAGTTTTTTAGTTGTAGAAAAAAAATGAGAAGAAAATTTTTGACTCGAAATACACTCATTTTTTAAATATTTTTTTCTAATTAAAACTTAAAAATACCACTTTTCTTAAAAAAAATTCTCTTCTATTATAAAATTGACATTATCTCTTTTTGTTTTCATTTGCTTCCTTTTCTTTTATCACCAAATTAAAACTCAAAGACAAAGACAATGTGTTAAAACTCCAAAACTATTTACTTAGTTTTTTTTATCCTGTGTGGCCTTATCCAACTTTTTTAGATTTGTCACATTTGTACTATATTGGGTTTTTAATAAAAAAAAAATTGTTGATTAAAAAAATCATTCTAATATTTTTCTTATAAGAAAATTATGAATATATATAGTTATAATTTTTATTCTTAACAAAAAAAATTTCGAATTCAGTGGGGTTTAACGACTCTAGTGTTGAGAAATTATATTAGATTTAGAGAAGTATATATCTATATATATATATAGTTATAATTTTTATTCTTAACAAAAAAAAATTTGAATTTGACCCCACTGAACTTTGTGGCTGGATCCGCCCCTGGTTGTAGTTATAGGTGATATGTGCAAATTTTGTAAAGTAAGCAAGTTGTCATAAAATATTCATTTTGTCGGGGAATATTCGTTTTGGTCGGGATATTCTTTTTGTCGAAAAATATCTGTACGACGGCGCAATCATTGATGAACCACATAACGGAATAACTATCAGATATAGAAAGCGACAAAAATAACTTTTTTTTATAAAAAATAACGACAAAACTTTTACCGTTAACTGTTAAAATACCCGGTGATAAAAATACAGTAATACGCGTGATTGCATAGTAGCACACTGTATTGCACATTATCTCTGATTATTGATTCTTACATAAGAAGTCACTCAATAATTGGTACAATAAAATTGCACAGTCTTTTATATTATTGATGCAATAATTTCTATAGTGATAATTGAATAGTATTTTACATTATCGATTCAATAATTGTCACGACACAGTAACTCATATTATTGAAATGATATTATTAGATAGCATTATTGATAATGTCTAGAAAGTTCTGTCGAGGAAAGGGGTTAGGTTATATAATTGTGCGTCGGTAAGGAAAATCCTTATCGGAAAGCCCCCTCTTTCCTAGGAACGATCTTGTTGTCAATCTATAATATTAATTAGAAATAATTCTTGAAGAATTGTAAATAATTGATGAATATGGTAAGTAAATATTTCTTCAATTTTGATATAAATGGAGAAATTTTAGAATAAGACATTTGTCGAAAGTTTATTATATTTTTCTATGAAACCATAATTATCTTCTCCGATAATATATTTATATATTATTATAATATTACATTATAATAGTATAATGTGATAATATAATAGTATAATTTTTATAATTTAAATGGTAATATTACTATAATAAATTTATGGTATATGAATACAATGAGGTGGAAGAGAGCAAATTGAATTTGAATTTCTTTTTAATAATTGTTAAAACTTTTAAAACATGTGAAATAAAGTAGGAGTTCTCATGTTGATTTTGAACTCTCCTTTTCAAATAAGTGTACTGCATGTTTTCAAAACTAAGGTGCGTTGGTGTAAATTGTCAATCCTGGTGTGCTAGTATTTTTCTATAAATAGGTTGCTTAGTTAAATAATTAAACTCACACCATAATCAGAAAATTCTCTCTCTATAATATTGAGCGTATTTCTTATGAGTATAAGGATATTTTGAGTGTTGATAGCAGTGAAAGATTTCCTCAGCATAATCTCTGTTATTTTAGTCACAACTAATTTTCTACTAAGGTAAATGATATTTTTTTTTCCGTAAAGGGTGTTATTTCCTTTCAATACTCATAAATGATATTATTTCCTTCTATACTCGTAAGGGATATTATTTTTTTTATACTACATATTACGTAAGCGATATTATTTCATCTCATATTCCTAAATTTAAACTTACTATGGTAAGTATTTCTTCTATAATTCCTGAAATGATTAGAAATTCCTTAAGTTTTGCGCTTCATCTAATATCATTTCACTGGAATATTTGTCTAAAATTTCTTATTAAATTTTAATCTTTTCATGTTTGGGTACTATTCATACTGTACTATTCATGGACACTATTCATACGGTACTATTCATGAGTACTGTTCACAACAGAATTTAATTTAATTTCTTTGTCTAAGTTATCTTTTATGAAACTTATTCTTGAAATTGAATCCATGTTATGATCTCATTTAATTGATTCTTTATATCATTATCATCATCCTCATGCTTATATTGTGTTGAAAGTCATCTTTGACCCGTAGTGCAAAGATGGACTGTTAATTGGTATGGTTATAACCAGGAATTGTGTATTGGTATAATCATAACCTTTAATGTTAGAGATAAGGTTTATGGTGAAAGTTCTCTTTGGCCCGTAGTGCGTAGATGGACAGGTGTTTGGCATGATCATGATCACTAGTGATACAAACAAATATCCTTGGCTCGTAGTGCATAGATAATTCTTTGATTTGAAATATTTGTTGATTGATATTACAGGGATAAAATATTGATGATGGACTTTTAAATCATAGAAGATATTAGATATCAAGCTCTACTTGACTCTTCTAATGGATTATTGTTTCCGCTGCAGTTGTTGATTCTAAAACTTATTGTCTATTGTATTCTATCAGATTTTTCTCTATTGAGGACTAAGGATAATTTGTTGTACATTATCTTAGTCATACTATTCTTTATTGGGCTTGTTGAGCTCACCCTTTTACTTTTGGTTCCATTGTTCTTCTCAGGAGGCGAGAATATAGCTGGGACTAGTCAGGAAGTGGAGTAATGGTTTATGACGGTTATTATAGCAGTCCTCACTATTTTGTAAAATAGTATAACAATAATTGTAATGAGGACGTTATTTTAGTTTGGATATTATCTACAAGATAATATTTGTATTAAAACTCACAGCGTATATGTTGTCGTATTTTGCACGACAGTTGTATTAATGAAGTTTGTATTTTAATTCTGTACCATGTATTTGGCGACTCATATAAGACCCCAACTTTTTATTAATAAAATTGAATTTTCTCTAATTATTATTTTGAATAATAAGGTATTAATTTGATATAATGCTTTGGTTATGGGTGAAATAAGCAAGTGGTTATAAAATATTCATTGTTGTCGGGAAATGTTTGTTTGGTCGTAGAATATTCTTGCTGTCGGGGAATATTCGTTCGATGGCGCAGCCATTTGTGGGCCCCATAATAGAAAACGGTCGGATGAAGAAAATGACAAGTTTGAGTTTTTTAAATAACGGTATAATTGTTATCGTTAACACTGTTGGAATACTCGGTGGTTAAAATACAGTAATACGCGTGGTTGCACAGTAGCACACGATATTGCACAGTATTTTTTGGATTATTGATTCTTACGTAAGAAGTACTCAATAATTGTTACAGTAATTACTGTTCAATATTTTATTTTATTGATTCAATAATTGCTACGTTGATATTTTATATTACTGTTGTTAGAATAATTGTCTGTGACACCCCCAAATTCGGGTACTTCATTTCCCACAAGATTTGGTGTTAACTTGATAAAAACATTCATTTCTAACTACCTAAATATAATAAAATTTAACAATAAACCTTTCCATTAAAGGATTACATCAATAAGTTCAATAAAATCTCTCAGGTTATCTAATCTTTAAATACAAACATCAAATGCGGAAAATTAAATAACTACATCATAATATTTAAAATAAGAGTCTGCCAATATAAAAGACCACATGTTTACAAGTCTTCAATACTTGTTCATCTTTCATTTCCCTTTACTGGTGGTAGGTTCATCGACCTTCTCAACTTTAGCTGTAATATTTATAGCAAGAGTGAGCAAACAAATGCTCACTTGAAGTGACAATGAATAATATATTATAACAACTACCAAATGAATAGGCTCAATAGAACTGAATAATATTCTCTATCAATGATAATCAGGAACATAATTCAAAATATATATATCTGAGGGTCATAAGACCATGAACTATGTCTAAAGTTATAAGTATTCTTTCAACTTAAACCTAAACAGTCATAAGACTATACGGACTTCTCATACTTAGGGGGATCAGCCCTTCGTACAATGTAGTATGCACAAACATCTAAACGCTTTGCGTAAATTATCCCCTGTAATAAGGTTGTTCATCTCAGCATTTATAATGCAAGTTTGCACCAAAGTAAGTTTGGTTTGGATACGTTTCAAGGTAATTTAGAGTTTAACGAACATCAACTAAGGATTAGTTGAATAAAATATAATAACAATATGCTATGGAATAAGTCATAGATGAATCAACATTTGTATGTCAGGGTCATGCTTTAGAAATGAACTAAAAGCATAAACATTGAATAACGTAACATACCTTGCTTGGACAATATTAAGCTAAGGTTAGAATGTTGTTTAGAATTGAATTATTGAGTATGCATAATAAATAGCAATTTGAACGATAAAACTTGTTCAAGATAAGTGTATCAGAATTTAGAAGCTTGCATGCTAAGAAACAAGTTAAAGTAGGAAACCTTCTCAAAGTAAGAGTAAGGTTAAATAGCTTTGCACGAATATAATTAAATTGTGTAAATAGGACTAGGAATAACATGCTCGATAGTAAACAAGGTAGGGTAAAGAAAACTTGGATACTAAGAAACAAGTTAAAGATCAGAAAAACTTGCACAATATAAAATTAGAGTTAAGGAACTTACCTTGCATGTAAGCTAAATCGTAATAACTCAATTCACAATATCATATACACATGTCATTATGACATAATTAGTTACTACATATACTCTGTATACAATTAAGTATCTACTTCATGTATGGCTTGGTTTTGATCATATAGTCAAGTCACACTAGTAATGCAATAATATAACTCATTAATTGTTAATAACATTCTTACTCTTGGTCCTATAACACCATAATATAAAAATCACATTTTAACAGTCCTAGAATTGCACCTTATCAAATGTTACAGATTTTTGTACAATAAAAACAACCTTTCTAGCCATACTGCTAACCGGCGCTGCGGCACCACAGTTTACACTGGGAACGGCACTGCGACGAGGCACTGGCGCTGCGGTGCAAGGCACAGGCCTGGCACTGCATAGCGAGAGTTGGTGCTGCGGCGCCGAAGTTCAGTTCCGGGCAACGTGAGCACAGGCAAAGCCAAATTTGTCCTACACTTAGTTTCTAGCAACCAATTTAACCCATAATACTTACATAGATTTCATATAAACATTACCCATCGTATACATACTAATTTAGAATAATTAACAGCAATTACAATCAAATTAAGTATTTTGAATTCCATATTTTTGCCAAAACTCCATTTTTAGCATACTTGACAAAATTTACACTGTGATCACCATTGTACACCAAATTAACTTATTCAAACTACGTTCTCTTCACCCACCTCGTCCCAACATACTGGAGAATGACATTTTCTTCCATATACCACCTCGAATGGAGCCACACCTATACTTGCCTGATAATTATTGTTGTAAGAGAATTCCACTAATGGTAGGTACTTATCCCAACTCCCTTTGAAATCTTGGATACAGAGTCTTAATAGATCTTCAAGAGTTTGAATAGTCCTCTCTGATTGTCCATTCGTTTGAGGATGGCATGCCGAACTGAATCGTAGATTCGTGCCCATAGCTTTCTGTAAGCTAACCCAAAATCGTGAAGTGAATCTTGGGTCACGATCCGAAACAATGGATACTGGCATGCCATGCAATCTTACAATCTCATTTACGTACATGCTAGCAAGACGTTCAAGGGAATAAGTCTCACGTATAGGCAAGAAATGGGTAGACTTGGTTAATCTATCAACAATAACCCAAATCACATCTATGCCTTGAGAAACCTTGGGAAGACCGGTAACGAAATCCATGGTAATGTGTTCCCACTTCCACTTTGGAATCTCAAGTGGTTGCGACGGACCCTTTGGTACTTGATGCTCCGCCTTTACACGTTGACAAGTTAAACACCTCAAGATAAACTCCGCGATCTCTCTTTTCATATTGCTCCACCAAAATGTATGTCGAAGATCGTGATACATTTTGGTACTCCCAAGATGGATTGCAAACGGTGTGTTGTGTGCCTCCATCATGATTCTATGCTTCAAGTCAAAATCGTTAGGAACACAAAGTCTGGAGTTGACTTGAAGTATTCCTTCTTCATCGATTCTTGCTTTTGGAATAACACCTTCTTGCACTTTCTTCTTTATACGCATCAGCTCCATGTCCGTAGCTTGAGTAGCTTTAACTTTATCGATTAAAGTCGGTTCTACTCGTATGTTTGATATCATCACGTGGCTACTTGGAGCCTTCATCTCTATCTCCATCCTTTGAAAGTCATACAAAATGGGCCTTTGTGTTAACAACATTGCACTCGTACCCACATATGATCTTCTACTCAATGCGTCAGCTACTACGTTTTCTTTTCGAGGATGATAGTGGATGGTATGATCGTAATCTTTCAGCAGCTCGAGCCAACATCGTTGCCGCATGTTGAGTTCCTTTTGGGTGAAGAAATATTTGAGGCTTTTATGATCTGTATAGATTTCCACTTTCTCCCCATACAGGTAGTGTCTCCAGATCTTCAACGCAAAAACGACTGCTGCCAACTCCAAATCACGAGTAGGATAATTCCTCTCATATTCTTTGAGTTGTCGCGAGGCATAGGCTATGACTTTCCCATGTTTCATGAGAACACATCCTAACCCTTTGCCTGAAGCATCGTTGTAGATAGCAAATCCATCCGAACCAGATGGTATTGTCAGAACAGGTGCCGAAATGAGTCTCCTCTTGAGTTCTTGAAAACTCTTCTCACAATCCTTGCTCCAACCGAATTTTGTATCCTTCCGAGTCAGCTGAGTTAATGGAGTAGCGATTCTAGAAAATCCTTCCACGAATCTTCGATAATAACCAGCTAAGCCCAGAAAGCTATGTACTTCGATCACTAACTTCAGTTGCTCCCAACTTTGTATGGCTTCAATCTTCGTCGGGTCGACAGATACTCCATGTTTTAACACCATGTGCCCAAGGAATGCTATTTCCTCAAGCCAGAACTCGCATTTCTTCAGCTTGGCATAAAGCTTGTTATCGCGAAGCCTTTGTAGTACCAGCTTCAAATGGTGCTCATGATCTTCACGGCTTTTGGAATAGATGAGGATGTCATCAATAAAGACAACAACGAACTGATCTAAATATTCCTTGAATACACGGTTCATCATATCCATGAAAGCAGCAGGAGCATTAGTCAATCCAAAAGACATGACTAAGAATTCGTAATGCCCGTACCGAGTTCTGAAGGCAGTCTTTGGAATATCCTCAGTTTTAATCTTCAGCTGATGCCCGTACCTATTCTTGATGGTGACATGGTTCAATTCCCGATAGTCGATACAAAGTCGCATACTACCATCTTTCTTCTTTACGAATAACACTGGAGCACCCCAAGGAGATGTACTAGGACGAATAAAATCGGTGTCCAACAACTCCTGTAGTTAGACCTTTAACTCCTGAAGTTTAATAGGAGCCATTCCATATGGGATTTTAGAAATGGGCTTTGTGCCAGGTTCAAGGTCAATAAAGAAATCAACTTCACGTTCTGGGGGTAGACTGGGAAGTTTTTCAGGAAATACGTCAGGAAATTCATTAACAACATAAATTTTATTCAAATTTGACGTGTTTTTGTTCAAGTCCGTGACATGGGCTAAGAAAGCTTGACATCCGTTTTTTAATAAACGAATAGCTTTATGACTTGAAATGATAGTGATTGACTTTAATGGTTTAGTTGTTTGAATTCGCATAACAGGTTGGTTAGGAATATGAAAACTAACAACCTTACGAAAACAATCAATTTTAGCATGATGCATGGTTAACCAATCAATCCCTAAAATCACATCAAATGCAAGAATTTTTAACGAAATAAGATCGGCAGGTAATGTGATGGTACCAACTTGAACCGATCAAGATTTATAAACAGTAGATGTAACGAAAGTTTCTCCTAACAGAGTTTCAACAGATAAGTCAAAGTCTAATTTCTCCGAAGTCAAGTTCAAACGTTGAGCATAAGCAGGAGAGATAAAAGAATGGGTAGAACCAGTATCTAATAAGGTATAAACTTCGCAAGAGTTTATGATTAGCTTACCCGTGATTACCTCGTTCGGGTTCCTCGCGTTTTGGGCAGTCACGACAAACGCCCTTCTAGGAACCACTGACTTTGACTTGTCCGGAACAGCCTTCGGAGTCACTATCCCCGTTGAACTTGGTTTCGCAACAAGACAATCTTTAGCTATATGACCTTCCTTTCCACAGTTATAACATACCTTAAACTGTTGTGGGCAGTTTGGGCTGATGTGTCCCTCTTTCCCACATTTGTAACATACGACTGGTGCTCGTTCTACTCCCCTAGAAACAGTTGATGTTGGTGCTGACGTCTTCACGTTATCGTTGTTATACCTTCTCCTTTTGAAATCTCCTCCCGACTCGCTCATTCTATTATCACGGCCACGATTTCCACCAGAGTGGTTACCGCTTCTGTCTGAATATTTTCCTCCCTGCTGGTTTTCATTGGTCCGATGACCGCTGCCACCGGTATTACCTTGGTTGTGTTCCCTCGGTTGAATATACACATTATCTCGCTCTAATAATTGAGTCCTGTTTACAACATCTGAATATAAAGAAAATTTATGAGAGATAAGATATTGCCGAATCTCGGGCTTTAGACCTCTCAGGAACATTCTCGTCATTCGTTCCTCATTCTTTACCAAATGAGGTGCAAACCTAGATAACTCTGTAAACTTCGCCTCGTACTGGGACACCATCATATTATTTTGTTCCAGTCTAATAAACTCTACCTCCTTCATATGACGAATACTTTCAGGAAAGTACTTGTCATTAAACAGTTTCTGAAACGTTTCCTAAGACATGTTGAGTGCGTCAGGCTGGGTACGCTTCACAGACTCCCACCAGTAGTCTGCCTCACCGCGGAACATAAAGGTGGCAAATGGAACCTTCTGTTCCTCCGTGCATCCCAAGACATCGAATATCTTGGTAATTTGCTTGACCCACATTTTTGCCATGATCGGATCCGGCTTTCTCTTAAATTTTGGTGGTCCCAACTCTTTGAACTGCTTGGCTGTGACAAGCCGCATATTGCTAGCATTTCCACCCGTATTTTGTGCACGAGTCTCCCTCGTCTGGTTTTTCATGAACTGTAAAAAACTTCTAAACATTCTATCATTCATCATTTGTTCGGTAGTGTTGTTTACAGGAGGAATATTGCCTTCCTGTTGCACGTTCCCCTGGATGGTGATCAAAGGTGTCTCCACGGTCTGATTCACTCCATTATTAACGTTCTCAGCTGCCATTCTAAAATACTGCCATAAAACAAGGGTTAATAGTCATGTCATATATTATCCCTATACTCTGACTGACCAAATAAATACCAAATAAACTTAGTCAGGTCATACTAGCGAAGGAATTTCCCGTCTCTCCTCTCTTAGTTCTTGTCTCACATCTCAGCTGGGGATCATATCCCTAAGCTTTGATACCAACTGTGATGCCCCCAAAATAGGTATACAACACCCATTCTGAGTCGCCAAATATATGGTACAAAAAGCAAACTACAACTTCAATAATACAATTGTCGTGCAAAATACGACAACACATACTGTGAGTTTAAATACAAATATAGTCTTCTCGACAATATCCACACTCAAATAAGTCCTCATTACAATTATTCAAACACTATTTTACAGAAATAGTGAGGACTGCTAAAACATCTTTCTAGAACCATCACTCCATACTCCGTCTAGATCCTGCTATGTTCTCACCTCCTGAGAAGAAAAATGGAACAAAAAGGAAAAGGATGAGCTCAACTAGCCCAGTAAAGAATATTACGACTAAGATAATATACAACAAATTATCATTAGTCTTCAACAGGGAAAAATCTGATAAAATATAATAGACAACAAGTTTTAGATCAACAACTGCAGCGGAAACAACAAACCATTAGAAGAGTCAAGTAGAGAATGAATTCTACTATCTTCTAAGATTTAAAAGTCTATCATCAATATTTTATCCCTGTAACATCAATTAATAATCATCTTTAACCAAATATTCATCTTTGCACTACAGGCCAAAGATATTCATTTGTATCACCAGTCGATCATGTTCATCTCAATACCTGTTCATCTTTGCACTACAAGCCAAAGATATTCATCAGGTAATCATACATCTTTGCACTACAGGCCAAAGATATTCAGTAGTATCATCATTTAGGACTGAGGATGATAAAAAATATTTTAAAGAAAACGAATCCAGTGAGATAAAAGAACAAATATTAGGGATTCGTATTACAGTTTATCCAAGTTCAATAATACTCCATAATAACCAATTTTGAAGCAGAATTCAAAAATAAAGATCAAAACATGGATACAATCAAAGAAAGTAACCATAATAGACAACTTGGACAAAAAGAAGAAAATTTTATTTTTTAGTGAATAGTGCCATATTCGTGAATAGTGCCGTATACGTGAATAGTAACGTATACGTGAATAGTAATTCCGACACAAAAAGTTCTAAATTTGATAAAAAGTTCATACCAATATTTTGGCAAAATGATATTGAAGAAAATATCATGTTAAAAAGAATATAACACCCTTTACCTCAAAATATTAGTACTTCTGATCGGAATATCTGTATAAGGCTGAAGGAAACTTGTACTGATGAATAGAAACTCACAAAGTATCTAAATACTCACAAAATACACTCAATAATCTAGAGAGAGAAAGAGAGAAAACTTGTTTCTAGTGTGATTTTTAATTCTAACTTAGCCCTCTATTTATAGAAAATTGTTAGCACGCCGAAACAGACTTAACCTGCAACCTGATGGCTTTACCTGCTACTATTCCCACCCACCACATTTAAATAAAAATCTCAGTACATTTTTACCAACCAAAAGTGGGGTCCACCAATTCTAGAATTTTTCACCAAAATGATAAATTCCGAAACTGCAACAATTTCTAAACCAATCATCTCTTAAAATTCATAACAAATCATATGTTCATTTTTTACGGTTCAAAATTTATGGATATATACTCAACTTATATATGTATAACATATCCAAAAATCACAACGATCCAACGGTCGGATTAAAAATTATAACCCCCGCAATATATCTCAAAAACCCTGATTGATTTTTAATACCTCCATTCCGACAAAAATACTGATAAAACACCTCAACATTAACTCCTTCATTTTTAACCACAAAATATATCCAACATTTATATTCAAATAAATATTTCCTTATCATATGAATCAATAATTAATTATTCACAATTAATAATACAGAATCACATTTATGACAATCAGGCCGTTCCCAAGAAAGAGGGGGCTTTCTAATAAGAATTTCTCCTTACTGGCGCGCAATTAGGTGACCAAACCTCTCCTTAGATAGAACTTTCTAGACATTTCCAATAATGCTATTTAATAATATTATTCAAATAATATGAATTATTGATCTGATAATGGGAAATACTGAGCAGTGACAATTATTGAAACAACAATAATATAAACTATCAATGCAGCAATTATTGAATCAATAAAATAAAATATTGAACAGTAACTACTGTAACAATTATTGAGTAGTGCCTTCCTTCGTAAGAATTAATAATTCAAAAATACTGTGCAATCCGCGTGGTACTGTGCAATCACGCGTATTACTGTATTTTAACCATCGGGTATTCCAACAGGGTTAACGGTAACAACTACGCCATTATTTATAAAAACTCAATTTTTGTCGTTATCTTTATCCAACCGTTTTTCGTTATGGGGCCCATAAATAGCTGCACCGTCGTACGAATATTCTCTGACAAAAAGAATATTCCATGACCAAACGAATATTTCCCGACAAAATGAATATTTTATAACCACTTGTTTATTTTGCAAAATTTGCACATTTCACCCATAACAAAATATTATATCAAATTAACACCTTATTATTCACAATAAAAATTAGAGAAAATTTGATTTTATTCATTAATAAGTCGGGATCTTACAACGGTAGTGCCCTCGGTCATCCGAGATTGGAAGAGCTCCTTAGATATTTCATATCTAGCAGTCCTACTTTGCTCACCATACAACTCTTGAAGGTGCAGTAGCATAGTAGGAGCATCTATGGTTTCATGCTGACGCTGAAGTTCATTACTCATGGATGCGAGCATGATGCAATGAGCCACAGATGCATCAACTTGCTACTGTTTAAAAGTAGCAATCTCTTTCTTAGAGGCTGTCTCTGCAACTTTTGCAGGTACGGGCGAATTTAGGACATAAGAAATCTTTTCAGTAGTGAGAACAATTCTCAGATTCCTTAACCAGTTCGTGTAATTTGGTCCTGTCAGTTTGTTAACATCAAGTATGCTACGCAGTGAAATTAGTGAATGTGACATTTTCAAAATTCTGCATGTAAAAAGACAATATTTTAACAAATATTCATTTAATTAATTACCAAAATAAATTAGGTCTTATTTTATATTGGTATCTCTCACTATTTTATTCAAACTATATTACTCTCATAAATATAGTTTGGCAATATCTAATTCAAGATTTGCTAGTAAGAATAAGAATCTCATTTTAAATGTATATAGCCTTGTGTGTGTACAACAAACTATATATAAATAAATAGGTAGACAACTCTTGTCAATTACATCATCATGTAACTCCTTATATTTTACCTCTTAAATCATAATGGTCAAGTGTGTGCACATCCGAACTAAAATAATTTAAGTCAAACCCAGCATTTTTATATAAGTGAAGAGAAAACTACAGCCCTTGTGTGTGCACAACAAAGCGGTAATGTTCAATTCCTTATAAACATCAAATGTAATAAAAACAACATCTCAAATATTTAATACTCGCCTTGTGTGTGCAAAACAAACTCATATTAAATATTCAATGCTCTATTATTTTTATCATGCTAGAAGGCGACGTTCGATATTCCAAATATCTTTGAACGTTATAACTTAATATAATTTCATTGAGGGGTTTGTTATTATTAGTCTCATCTTGTTTAGCTCGCATGCAAATATATATATAAAATACGCGTCATATTATTAAACATACGAAACATGTTTGCATAATATATAATATATATAATACTAGCATGCACATATAGAATACTATATTCTACCTGGATTGATTATGGACTTTTATTTTAGTTTGGTTCACTAGAACCACCAAGTGAATTAAAAGGTCAAAATCTAGGGTGCAAGAATAAACATTTAAATATAACTATTACATTTAAACCCGGGCTCCATTACAAACGGGTCTTCGAGCGCTCCTTTGTCCTAGATCTCTGGTTCTTCGAAAAAAAATTCTAACTAATTCTATTACATTAAACTATTTAATTTAAATAGAAACCTTGATCAGCAGTCAAGGGGAAGTACATAGGAGAGAGATATAATTTATATCAAGAATAAAACCAGAAGGACGAAGTACGCATACCCCATTTAATAAAACCCATTCATTCAAACATTTAACTAAAATAAATCCAATCACATTGGTCAATAGTCCATAATTAATCCCATTTATTATCATACATATCATCATATGTATCAATAAATAAAATCATTCCATATATTTATGAATATAATTTAATGGGCAATATTATGTTATATGAAATCTAATTTCAAGATTAAAATAAACTTTTTATTTTAATTATAAAATTATTAAAATATATTATATATATATATATATATATATATATATATATATATATATATATATATATATATATATATATATGTGCGCTTGAATACAAACTGTTCCACCTTGTAAAATGGGTAACTGTGATCACGAATTTTAAGAACCAAAGTATTAAGTTCGGTTATTAAAAATATATATAATATATATATAATCTACTCCTTTTCGTCTTCAGGATCAAATGTAGTACAATATATATATATATATATATATATATATATATATATATATAATAATATATATCACGTAATTATATATATATATATATATATATATATATATATATATATATATATATATATATATATATATATATATATATATATATATATATATATATATCACCTGCTAATAAGAGGTATCATGATTCAAGTTACCCACGGAGTCAATAAAAAAAACGGTTACCGAAAACAGTTTTCGGCAAAAAATAATTTTTTTTTATAAGATAATACTTTTATATAACAAATTATGTCCAATGAATTATTCAAAATACATACCCATATATATATGGAATCAAAATAATTAATAATTCACATAAAGATTGGCTTTGATACCACTGTTAGGTTTTGTGAAAATCAAAGTAGCAATCAAATTGCAAAAATTAGCAGAAACAAATTAAAATCAGATTTTAAAAAAATTTCACAAACCAATTACCCGGATCATCCTTTATGCATATTATTAATTAAACGAAGAATAAGAAGTTATGAAATCATACCCTTGTAGAAACGAGCTTCCTCAGGTACGAGTTCACCTCCTATTTCTCCGCGATCTCCTTGAATCTCCGGGTAGATTCTTTCCTTTGATCAATGTTAGCCACCCAAGTGTATGACCTCTAGAGGTGATCTACCAAGGAAGAAGAATTTTCAAGAAGAATGGTGTATTGGCCCAAACTCTAGTTTTTTCTATCTCTATAGAAAAAGGGGGCGCACTCTCCAACAATTAGAATTACGTATATCTGATATCTGATATAAGACTCCTCTTATAAAGATATCAGGTAACCCTATTTAATTAAAATAAGATATTATTTATTTAATTAAACTCTTTTAATTAAATGGGCTCCCTAATCTTATTAGGGATAATTAATTAAACTCCTTTAACTAATTTTTCCTCCTAATCCTATTAGGAATAAATGAGAGTACTTATATTAAATTAATTCCTAAACCCTTTTAGAAACTAAAATAATATTAATTATAATAATATTAATAAGACTCCTCTTATTAATTTATATTTAATATTTTTAAAATATTAAATAATAAATATTAAGCTATTTAATTTATTCTATCACCATAGATTAAATTAAATATACTTAATATATTATTACGATTATGCCATTAACTTTTTAAATAATTATTCTTCCTTTTATGGTGTGACCCTTTAGGTTCTCCATATTAAACTGGTTGTGAATAAATCAATTAGAACAATTCTAACCTTATTTAAATAAATAAATTAAATGATTAATCTATTTAAATAAATAATATTTATTCTACAATAGGGATAAGCCTCCCTAGCGATCAACGACTTTTCAGATAATATAGATTTTAATATTAATAAAAAAAAAACTTTTGAGCTAATAGTTACCGTACAATTCAATCCTTCCACCATACAATGTCCCAATTAAATATAAGACATGAAATTACTGTCAAGTCTTATTTTATTTAATTATATGTATTTCGATTCCTAAATGCACAACTCCTAATGAATGCAAATTAGAAACTACTTTCTAATTTCATTCAACCTTGGCCAAGGATTCCTGGGTTGTCATTTATCGAATCACATATGATATTTCTCTTCTTTTACTAGAAGTGATAGATTCTTTATTGATCATTCATTATCTTCATATATAACTTATTACACCAAAATATACCCTTTGATATACTCTAAGAGTCTTAAGGAATAAGTCAAAGCGCAATTCATTATATATAAGATACTATGATGATCTCAAGTCTAAGGATCATTTGTACTACTATCACTACAGGAATTCCTATTGACAGGCAAGTAAAACTCTATTAGGTATTCCTTAGCGAGTCACGTTCAGTGAACTTATTCTCTAATAAGTACCTACATACTTACTTTAGTGTCTCCACACAAATGATCATGAGATCAATCATCCTCATCTAATGAGAAAGCAACGTACGTACCAATCTATCCGGATTCACTAATCTCCTTTTTAGTAATCCATTGATTGGGAACATTTTAGTTTTATGCTATCTAAGAATTTAGATCTTATTAGCATGACCTTATCATGATTCTAAAAGCATTGCTTAAAACTATGGGTTTATCACATATTATTAAAACATCACCATGTAGATAATAAACGCCTTTAATAAATAATTCTTTTATTAATAAACAAATAAGATTGATTACAAATTATATTCTTTATCATCATACATGATTGGCTTGTATGGATACTACTTTCAGTGGAGTGATTTTCTAAGTCAGTTGTTTTAGCGATCCTCACTATTTTGTAAAATAGTGTATCAATAATTGTAATGAGGACTTATTTGAGTTTGAATACTGTCTATAAGATAATATTTGTATTTAAACTCACAGCATATGTGTTGTCGTATTTTGCACGATAATTGTAATAATGAAGTTGTAGATATTTTCTGTACCATGTATTTGGTGACTCAGAATGGATTGTGTGGACCTATTTTAGGACCATCACAGTTGGTATCAGAGCTTAGGAATATGGTCTCTGGCGAAGATCAGGGAATGAAACTAGGAGGGGAGAGACGAGTAAATCCTTTGCTAGTGTGTCCTACCTAAGCTTATTTGGTATTTAATTGGTCGGTCAGAATATAGGGATAATATGTGGTATGCCAATTTCTTTAATTAACCCTTGTTTTATGGCAGTATTTGAGAATGGCAGCTGAAAATGTTAACAATGGAGTGAATGAGACCGTTGAGACACCTTTAATCACCAACTAGGAGAACGTGCAACAGGACGACAATGTTCCTCCTATAAACAACACCACCGATCAAACGATAAATGATGTGATGTTTAGAAGCTTTTTGCAGTTCAGGCAAAATCAAACAAGGAAGACTTGTGTACAAAATACAGATGGAAATAATAGCAACGCGTGGCTTGTAATAGCCATACATTTCAAAGAGTTGGGACCACTAGAATTTTTGGAAAAGCCAGATCCGATCAAAGAGGAAACGTGGGTTAAGTAAATTACCAAGATATTTGATGTCTTGGGATGCACGGAGGATCAGAAGGTTCCATTCGCCACCTTTATATTTCGTGGTGAGGCAGATTATTGGTGGGAATCTGTGAAGTGTACCCAGCCTGTCGCACTCAACATGTCTTGGGAAATGTTTCAGAAACTGTTCAATGACAAGTACTTTCCTGAAAGTATTCGTCATATGAAAGAGGTAAAGTTTATTAGACTGAAATAGAACAACATGACTGTGTCCCAGTATGAGGCTAAGTTTGCAGAGTTATCCAGGTTTACACCTCATTTGGTAGAGAATGAGGAACGTATGACGCAGATGTTTCTGAAAGGTCTGAAACCCGAAATTTGGCAATATCTTATTTCTCATAAATTTTCTCTATATTCAGATGTTGTGAACATGGCTCAATTATTTGAGCGAGATAATGAGTATGTTCAATCGAGGGAATACAACCAGGGTCATACCGGTGGTAGCAGTCATCGGAGCAATCACAACCAACGTAGAGGAAAATATTCAGACAAAAACGGTAACCACTCTGGTGGTAATCGTGGCCATGATAGTAGAAGAAGCGAGTCGGGGGGAGATTTCAAAAAGAGAAAGTACAATAATGACAACGTGATGACGTTAGCACCAGCGTCAACTGTTCCTAGGAGAGGAGAACGACCACTGATCGTATGTTATAAATGCGAGAAAGAGGGACACATTAGCCCAAACTGCCCACAAAAATCTAAGGTATGTTATAATTATGGAAAGGAAGGTCATATAGCTAGAGATTGTCCTGTAGCAAAATTGTAATGACCCCAAAATTTATACAATAATATTCTCCTTCTCGATTGTTAACAATACAACTTTAATCTATCTTTACATCATTATTAGATATTAAAATCACTAAAAATGCGGAATATTTAAAACTTTTATACATTTCTTTCTGTATTGCCCTAAATCGCAACCTTTACAGTACATCTCTTCGATTCAAATTTATATCATGAATCGTTACATTAAAATGACTATACAAAGTCTTACATCATGAATAGATATCCATATATATCGGATAGCTCAATTTACAATTCAACAACATGTTACATTCAAAATATTAAATACATTTCTCATAAAACCTAAGTAATCTTCGTGAATATGGATCTCTATAATTCACTTAGCACATATCCTTATCTTGAAATCTTGACCTGTAAAAATTATTATTTGCAAGAGTGAGCTCGACAGCCCAGCAAGTTCTATCAGTTTTCATGCATCACATAGCACATAATAATATGATCAACATACATATCCTAATAATTAAAGTAACATGGCATACATGCTTTAATTCACATAGCAAATATAAAGATTGAGTTTCTTACTCAATCATCATTATTTAACCAAAATAATGTAGTCATAATTTGACTTTAACATTTCATGATTACAACATGTATACTATACCATGCTCGCTTATAGCACATATAACATATCATGCAATTTAAAACAGTTCATCAAGTCCACGTAGAAAATAGGAACCGAAAGACTTGCCTTGATCGTTGTTTACCAATAACAGATTAACAGCTTACAACTATCTGCACTTCACGTGCCCTACACAATTATATAATCATACACATGAACTATTAGTTATATAGCAACACATAGTAATTGTAATGTAAACTCTACTCCACATCTCATAATCCTTCCTGTTAATCAATACATAATATTCAATTTGATTGTGTTAACTTTCGACTTACATCTCACTATATTTCATACTCGAAGTTCATTCAAGTGCTTAAGTCTTGCTAGGACTACTTATTGGTTTTATATTAACCCCATTCACTATCTTATAATATTCATTTCATTTGATTTAAAACACTTTTTATGTTCATTAACACTTGTCACGACATTTCAATGTTCATTCATCACACGCCCGATTTGTCTCTCTTGTGTATGCTTAGTATTCTTATACAACTTATCTAATACATCATTTATTAATGTTAAACATCATTATATTTACTAGCATTCATGTTTTATAACTTAGAACAACATCTTTTATCGTCAAGAGCATTACACTTGCATATGTGCATGCCTGACGCCCTCCGATTGCCTCCGAAAATACAACAGTCCTAACGACAACAATTTTTACCCCTGTTCCTGACCTTAAATTGAATAACTTAAAGAATAAAAGTTGTAGGTCTATTCGTCCTCGTTCCGAATCATCTTGAATTTTCTCAATCGGAGTTCGTATGAAAGAGTTATGCTCATTTTAGTAAAACATGTTTGGTCAGTTTTTTTCCAAAATTCGGCTAGACAGACTACAACCCCGTCGTGGCGGGGGTTTTTTGCTCTAGGGGAGCCTGCCAGGGCGGGGGTCCCTTCTGCATTTTCGTGACTTATGATCTAGAACACTACAGAAAGCCAAATTAGGCCTACAAACTCCTTTCTAACAATCATACCAACCTAACCAAGGAGTAAAATGTTTACAGAAATATAAACTAATGTTTCTAACACGCTTCTAACCACCTAAACAACATAAATATCATGATTACAATCTTTAATTTTTACTATTTCTCTTATTTCCTCTTCTTTTAACATTCATAGCGAAATTCTTCACTGTGAATTCGTTTTACAACCAAAACAGTTAGTTTCAATTACCTTGCTTTTGTTTCTTCATATATTTTCACAATCAATAAACAATTTACACTTATACTATGAATTGAGTACCAATTTTAATTCTAATTTAAGCCATATTCATATATATCCATACAAATTAACTGTAATATGATTTCTTTCATAATTAAATACATTACATGAATCAATTTACTATAACTCATCTATAAACTTATGAAAATAATTTTATATCAACCAACTATCATATAAAAACTATATATAACAAATAATTAGACCTTCACACAAATTTTTACAAAGAACTTGTGAATAGAATAAAACTAAAACTTTGAAAAGTAGAAGGGTAGGATTATACCTTTGCTTTCTTGTTTAGGTTATGTAGAAGATGATAGCCACCCTTTGATTATCAAAACTCCTTCTCACAATTACTCTTTTAAAGTCTCTCTAGAACTCTCCCTTTTCTTTCTTCTTCCTCTTCTTTTTCTTCTTCTCTGTTCTTCCTCCCTTCTCTAACTTACGTACTTAGAAAAATATAACGTATATAATATAATAGGTATAAATTACATAATATAATTATATATGTAACTGATATCAGTTACATCTTTTTGAAAATCAAAAGCCATAAGGCTTGTTTGGCTAAACCATTTTAAAACTTAATAACTTAAAATCCTTATGCCTTGTTTGGTAAAACCTATTTAAATTAAAGACTTAGCATTCATTAAGCCTTGTTTGGAAAAACTGAATTAAACTCCTTTAATTTATTTTAATAAATCATTTATACTATAGTTTATTGTCCCACATTGTTTACTTGGATTTTCATATCCAAACTTAATTAAATAAACAAAACTAATTACCACAAAATTATAATTTTCATTATAATTTTACTAAATAAACTAACATATCACTTTAATTACGAAATTAAATTAAAACAACATTCTAACAAATCATATAATCCTTAATAACTCTCTAATTTAGTTATTAAGTTAAGTTAAAGTTTTATTTCATAAATTTAATTCATCACTCTTTTGTCTTAATTAAGTTAATTTCTATAACTCATGAATTATTTACTTACTAATAAATAATCCAACAAATATCTACTACACAACAAACACATCAATTAAAAATATTTATTTAATTCAATAAATATTTGAAATTATAAATAAAATTCTGGATTGTTACATTCTTCCCTCCTTATAAAGATTCCTTCCTCGGAATCACTAAAACCCTACCTTACTCAGGTTTTCATCAAATCTCTTCGTTGAATAACTTCAACACCTTACCTTAATATATGTTTTATATTCCTCCTACATTCATTTCTTCAAAAAATTCTAGGTTTTATTTCATAACTTTCACTTGACCTCAATTATATTTTGAGTATTATATATTCTTAACCCATTCATTTCCTTTTCTAAGGATCGTTATCATAACCACTCAGGATATTACATTCACCCATTCTTCTAAGAATTTCGTCCTCGAAATTTTATTTATTAATCTTCATTCATTCAATCTATCGAAATAGATTTTACGTTAATACTTTATTCATTCATTGAGTTCTATAACCACTTTCTTTCCACAAAGATCTTTCTACAATTATTAAACTTTTATATTAAAAGTTTTACATTATTCTTTGATAACTTATCTCCTTCTCATTTCAAAATTTCTTTTCTCACTTATTCAATATATTCATCATTCAGTGTCGCATTCTACGACTTACTTCTTTCTAAGAAATATCATCCTTAACACATTCACCTTTTAGAATAACATGAATCTTCCATAATTTCTTAGTAACTGTTAAGGCAAGTCTTCCAAGGATGGCGTTGTATATCCTGCACCGTCATATTGAAAGTCCTGGCGGTCGGTCGATTGGTGGCGGTTGGTCTTGTGATGGTCAAAGCGCTTCCACTGCTATTTCCTCGGTTTCCTCCTGATCCTGCCCCTCCAGATCCTTTCTTAGGACAGTATCTTGCCAAATGATCCTTTGAGCCACAAGTGAAGCAGGCACCCTTCTTTGGGTTAGGACAGTTAGGTGCTATGTGGCCTTCCTGACCACAATTATAGCAAACACGTTTACCCTTCATACACACTCCCAAATGAGCTTTCCCGCAGGTCGGGCATACTTTAATCCTTTTCTTCTGACCTCCTTGCTGGTTTTCGATTGATGTGTTGTCAGACCACCTTCTCTTCTAATTATTATTACCTCCTCCTGTATTACTTCCACTAGCCTTGTTATTTCCTTCACTTTCATTCTTCTTCTTCTTCTGATTCTGATTGTATTTGGTTACCGCATCGCTTCCACCTTCAGCGAGTATGACTTTCTCTAGTACCCCGACGAATATCTTCAACTGAAACATCGACACCTTACTATACAACCATGGCTTCAGTCCTTGTTCGAACCTTCTTGCTTTTCTCTCATCCGTGTGCACTTGATATGTGGCGAACCTTGCCAACAAATTGAATCTAGCCGCATAATCTGGTACGAACATATTCATCTGCTTCAATTCCAAAAATTGAACCTTCAATTGGTTCTGCGAGGTAGTCGAGAAATACATCTCAAAAAATATCTCCTTGAACCTCTCCCAGGTAATCATACCTTTTCCTCCACGGACCTTGTTTGCTTGCCACCAAAAACTGGCTTCAGATTTCAGCATAAACGTTGCAAAAACGGTCTTCTGGTCCTCTCTGACTCTTGCGACCTCAAAAACCTTCTGCATCTCCATTACCCAAGTCTGAGCTTCGATCGGGTTCATGGAGCCTTTAAATTCTGGCGGTCCAACCGCCTTGAAATCTTTGAATGTTGTATTCGATGGAGCTTGAGGTTGATTATTCATTGCTCCAGCTAGTAAGTTCACTAATTATTGGACGGGATTAGCATTGGCGTTATTGTTATTATTCGTTGACTCTTCCTGAGCTGGTTGACAGTTTTGTCTTCTTCTCGGCGGCATATTTCTGTTAAAATATACGCTTATTAGATCTTTATTAAATTCTCTAAATAGTTAAGGCTTAACTCAATAATTTAACATAATCACTTAACACATTATCTCAAACAACTTGATATATTTATTCAAATCAAAGTTTTAACATCAAACGATAGCATCACCGCTATTTACATCAACTATCCCGAGATAAAGAATCTACATGATTTAAAACATTAAAATATTCATTCGTTCATAAACACGTCTGAATTTACATCTAAAATCCAGATAAGTTTTTCACATAATTAAACAAATCCTATCGCTGCCTGTTAAGGTGCCGAATAGCCTTGCTACGTTCCTCTTCCATGATGCGAGACATCGTTCTGCGATCCAGCATTTACGATGGTAGGCCTACAAACTGGATTGGATACCTCAAAACTCGATCCTGGGCTTCATCCATTGCATTATTAAGTGTAGAGTATGTCTCCTCAAGCTAAGCTTTCTTTACACGTCAATCCCTTTCTGCAAGATCAGCACGACGTGATTCTCTTACCCAGCCCTCCTCTGCTATGATCATCCTCTCTGAGCTTTCCTTCAGTTCCTTCTTTAACTTCTCTATATCTTCGGACTTCTCCTCGTTTTGACCCTTCTCGTGAACCAAATCCCACTCCACGTTTCCCACACATGTGTGAAGAGTCACAATCTCCCTATCCTTCTGCTCGATGGCAATCTGCTGAATAATCGCTCGCTTAGTCAAATACTGGACAGTGTCACTTAACTCTACGTTACAGTCATATAGCTCATCGTACATCTCAGCATCAATGGAGTTCGGTGGGAACTCCTCTTCTTCCTCTTCCTCTTCCTCCTTAGGATCCTCCTCTGGATCAGTCTCAGGCTCATGCTCCTGACCAATAACAGTGATCAACGGAGATGGCTCCCTCTGAATCAACTGCTCCATGACAACATAAATGTCTCTGGGCTCCTCCTCAGTAGGCACTCGGGGTTCCTCCTCCCCAGCTCGACTAGCTCCTCCGACATCTGACATCTTGACAACATAGTTTTAAGTTTTAGTTATTAAGTCGTACTAGTGAGCACATAATTTAACACATAAACACATAAAGTCTTTTTTTATCTTCAATGAATTAAGAAATTCATCTCTTAGAACTCGATAAGAGTTTTCCATACTATGTTCTTCCTATAAGGCTACTACCTAAGGTTGTTCCCCCACCTAAGGTTCATAACCTACAACTCTGATACCAACCTGTGACACCCCCAAATCATGTACTTTTATTCCCACATGATTTGGTGTTCACTATACAAACATCATATATCTATCTACCCATAATAAAAGCAAACCATACAATAGATAGAAATAAATTCTCTCCTTATGGGGTTACAACATCTGAATAATAATTACAATCCCAGGTCATACTAACCTTAAACATCTATGCTGAAACATAAACAATTAATAAGTCTTAAATAACATCAAGTCTAAATATCATTACATAACCACATAATGACTAGTCTTCATTACTTGCTAATCTTGCCCTTGCCTTTACTAGTGGAAGGCTCGTCTGATCTTTCGTTCTTAACTGTAATGTTATTATTACGCCACAAGTATAACAATATAACAAAGAAATAATAACATGCGAATAAATCAAAGGCTTCTGAAACATGAAAACTCAGCTTTTGAATCAAGAATGAATAACAAGAAATAAAAGAACTTCTGAGGGTCATAAGACCTTGAACTATGTCCTAGGTTATCAAGGGTTATATTTGAAACCTTTAACAGTCTTAAGACTATGGACTCTTCTTCTCGTACTTAGGGGGATCAGCCCTTAGTACCATACTGTGCACAATATCTTAACGCTAACGCTTAAGTAATCCCCTATTGATGAGTGAGTTTTATACACATGAATTGGATACATTCGGGCTTAATTTATTGTTGTTCTCAAGTCTTTTAGGGTGTTTTTATGTGTTTGTGTCTATTCATGCATGTTTTATATTGTTTTGTAGGAATTGGGACAAAAGTTACATGGATCGACGTTCGGGGTGGCTAGATGCGCGTTTTCGGCTTGCCATTTACATAGCAGTCACTTCAGAGCCAATTTTACTATATCTCCTGACCTTATTTCGAAAAACTTCAAGAACGAAAGTTGTAGATCTGCTTCTCCTCTTTCCGGAACATTTTGAATCATCAAAATCGGAGTTCGTATGAAGAAGTTATGACCATTTTCCCAGAGGATGTCGGAGCAGAAAATTCCAGAAAAACTTCCAGCGCCGGGGCGCTATTTCTCTATGTAATCCCAGCGCCGGAGCGCTAGGGGGCAGAATCCCAGCGCCGTGCCCAGCGCCGGGGCGCTGGGGAAGTCAGTGGAAAGGCTTGGACGCGTTTTGGGGCGAATTTTGACATCTTTTTGACTCCAAATTGGATTGGGTTTGTTCCTAACCTAAAAATTAGACTTGTAACCTATAAATAGATGATGAGAGGCATAAAATAAAGGGGGATTACATAGATTAGACTAGATAAAACACTCCATTAGATTAGAATCTAAACCCTAGTTCTTAATTAGCCATTAGAGATTGAAGCAACTTGGAGATCATTGAAGATCAAGAGCAGGAGCAAGAGGGGAGCATCAGATTTGCTGACAACAGATTCTATTCTCTTCTCTTATCATACTTTTATCTTTTAATGTCTATTCAATTGTGGATTCTTGGTTTCAATTCATTAATTATGAACTAACTCTTTTATTAAGATTTCAATTGAACTTTTTATGTCTATGAATTAGTTATTCGATTTATTTCAATTATTTATGTCAAAGTGAATTGTTTATCTTGTCTTGAGCTTATTGATTAATTATCTGATCAGTAATTACCTTGTTACTCTAGAAGGAATCGGAAGAGAAATTCTAGGGCTAGAACTGAGCATGATAACATGTGACTTAGTTATTTGCATGGTGAATAATTAGGTTTGTGAATAGAATGGAAATATCTGTTTACCGCATGTAACACATAAGGAATTGGGATTGAAAAGAGTTTAATTCAATTGTTTTGCATAGGAATATAGCAAGATTAATCTGGATTAAATAGAAGTCAATTGATCACTTGAAAAAGGACTTTTGACATTTGAGAATTTCTATTAACAATTCAGTAGGCATAATAATTGGGATAGTTGGATAATTGATTTATAGTTTATAATTGGGGATATTGAAGTCTTAATCTTTATTTATTTGAATTAATTTTTGAGTAATCTAGATTTAATTGATTAATTTAGTTTTCTTAATTAGAAAAATCACAATTTATGGTTGTTTAAATAAAATTGATTTGGTTAAGAGTTAGTACTTGGTAATTTTTATTAAATAATTCCTCGTGAGAACGATACTTTTCTTATCACTTTATTACTTGTTGACCGTGTATACTTGCACGTATTCATTGATTGCGAAATAGATCAACAAGTTTTTGGCGCCATTGAGGACAATGTCTAGTTTAAGTTTGGGGGCATTTTAGTGTCGTATTGCATATAGTTAGTTATTTACATTGTAGTTCGTTATATTTTCGGGTTATTTACATTTAGTTTTTGCATTCAGTTTTTTGTTTAAAAAAAAAATTTTAAAAATCGCAAAAATAGTAGTTAGTTTACTATGTTTGTTGCAGTTAGTTTATATTTGCATGATTCCAACTGTTAGATAGTAAAAGTCTATTTTGGCCAATGATGAGACTGGAGTTAAGTAGATAAGTATAGTATTGAATATTCAGGCTTTGATGTGATTTCTTGTTATGAATTGAATCTTTTCCTGTTTGAAACTGGTATAATTAAGGTTAGCGCGTTAATAACAGCTATGTTGACTGATTAAGTTTAAATTGATACATAATGAATTTCTTAAGGATAATACTAATGTGAAGGAATGAAAGACATGAATAGGCGGAGATGGCTAAATTTTGATAAAAACTTAAGTTTGGGGGGAAAATTTGGGATATATAAGCTTCGCTAAAAAAAAAGAAAAAAAAAAAAAAACAAAAAAAAAATTACCGTGGCTAGTTTTGTTTCGGGGCTTTTGTTACTTGAGTAAGTACGCCCGAAGGGGTATCTTAAAACTTAGCGCCCTAAGGTCTTATATGGTCTGGGAGTCGTTGGTCGAAAGCTCGCTAAGGGGTGACATTGTTAGCCTAATGGAATGAGACATTGCACAGTCATGGTTAAAAAAAAAAAGAAAGTAAAAAGTAAAAAAAAAAAAATAAAACGGGAAAAGAGCAAAAAGCCCCC
Organism: Panax notoginseng; assembly: GCA_016801055.1. Lineage (NCBI taxonomy): Eukaryota > Viridiplantae > Streptophyta > Magnoliopsida > Apiales > Araliaceae > Panax > Panax notoginseng. The sequence continues at coordinate 126,808,528 of CM029013.1, forward strand.
GTAATGAAAAGTAAGGCATAAGTATCCCGGATTGGACTCTTGAACTTGGTGGATGTGTAACTTTAGTTGGATCTAGCTTGTTTGTGAATTTTGTGAGTTTTCACTGTATGATGCCTTTAAAGAGACCTATTATGTGTTAAATTTAATTTTATATTAGTTAACATTGTTTTGGAGCACACACGCACTATATCAGTGATAACAGTCTAAGATTTGATGAGTGATTGGGAAATTACTGATTTATTTTAATATGATGTATTATCATGTTTACTTGATTTCTCTAAGGCCGGTTGAATATACTTGTTTCTGTCATTACTGTTGGATTCGTAGGCATATAGATTAGTTTCATTACGTTGCATTGTATAACATTTTTGTGTTTTTGCTTGAGGACAAGCAAATGTTTAAGTTTGGGGGTATTTGATGAGTGAGTTTTATACACATGAATTGGATACATTCGGGCTTAATTTATTGTTGTTCTCAAGTCTTTTAGGGTGTTTTTATGTGTTTGTGTCTATTCATGCATGTTTTATATTGTTTTGTAGGAATTGGAACAAAAGTTACATGGATCGACATTCGGGGTGGCTAGATGCGCGTTTTCGGCTTGCCATTTACACAGCAGTCACTTCAGAGCCAATTTTACTATAGCTCCTGACCTTATTTCGAAAAACTTCAAGAACGAAAGTTGTAGATCTGCTTCTCCTCTTTCCGGAACATTTTGAATCATCAAAATCGGAGTTCGTATGAAGAAGTTATGACCATTTTCCCAGAGGATGTCGGAGCAGAAAATTCCAGAAAAACTTCCAGCGCCGGGGCGCTATTTCTCTATGTAATCCCAGCGCCGGAGCGCTAGGGGGCAGAATCCCAGCGCCGTGCCCAGCGCCGGGGCGCTGGGGAAGTCAGTGGAAAGGCTTGGACGCGTTTTGGGGCGAATTTTGACATCTTTTTGACTCCAAATTGGATTGGGTTTGTTCCTAACCTAAAAATTAGACTTGTAACCTATAAATAGATGATGAGAGGCATAAAATAAAGGGGGATTACATAGATTAGACTAGATAAAACACTCCATTAGATTAGAATCTAAACCCTAGTTCTTAATTAGCCATTAGAGATTGAAGCAACTTGGAGATCATTGAAGATCAAGAGCAGGAGCAAGAGGGGAGCATCAGATTTGCTGACAACAGATTCTATTCTCTTCTCTTATCATACTTTTATCTTTTAATGTCTATTCAATTGTGGATTCTTGGTTTCAATTCATTAATTATGAACTAACTCTTTTATTAAGATTTCAATTGAACTTTTTATGTCTATGAATTAGTTATTCGATTTATTTCAATTATTTATGTCAAAGTGAATTGTTTATCTTGTCTTGAGCTTATTGATTAATTATCTGATCAGTAATTACCTTGTTACTCTAGAAGGAATCGGAAGAGAAATTCTAGGGTTAGAACTGAGCATGATAACATGTGACTTAGTTATTTGCATGGTGAATAATTAGGTTTGTGAATAGAATGGAAATATCTGTTTACCGCATGTAACACATAAGGAATTGGGATTGAAAAGAGTTTAATTCAATTGTTTTGCATAGGAATATAGCAAGATTAATCTGGATTAAATAGAAGTCAATTGATCACTTGAAAAAGGACTTTTGACATTTGAGAATTTCTATTAACAATTCAGTAGGCATAATAATTGGGATAGTTGGATAATTGATTTATAGTTTATAATTGGGGATATTGAAGTCTTAATCTTTATTTATTTGAATTAATTTTTGAGTAATCTAGATTTAATTGATTAATTTAGTTTTCTTAATTAGAAAAATCACAATTTATGGTTGTTTAAATAAAATTGATTTGGTTAAGAGTTAGTACTTGGTAATTTTTATTAAATAATTCCTCGTGAGAACGATACTTTTCTTATCACTTTATTACTTGTTGACCGTGTATACTTGCACGTATTCATTGATTGCGAAATAGATCAACAAGTTTTTGGCGCCATTGAGGACAATGTCTAGTTTAAGTTTGGGGGCATTTTAGTGTCGTATTGCATATAGTTAGTTATTTACATTGTAGTTCGTTATATTTTCGGGTTATTTACATTTAGTTTTTGCATTCAGTTTTTTGTTTAAAAAAAAAATTTTAAAAATCGCAAAAATAGTAGTTAGTTTACTATGTTTGTTGCAGTTAGTTTATATTTGCATGATTCCAACTGTTAGATAGTAAAAGTCTATTTTGGCCAATGATGAGACTGGAGTTAAGTAGATAAGTATAGTATTGAATATTCAGGCTTTGATGTGATTTCTTGTTATGAATTGAATCTTTTCCTGTTTGAAACTGGTATAATTAAGGTTAGCGCGTTAATAACAGCTATGTTGACTGATTAAGTTTAAATTGATACATAATGAATTTCTTAAGGATAATACTAATGTGAAGGAATGAAAGACATGAATAGGCGGAGATGGCTAAATTTTGATAAAAACTTAAGTTTGGGGGGAAAATTTGGGATATATAAGCTTCGCTAAAAAAAAAAAAAAGAAAAAAAAAACAAAAAAAAAATTACCGTGGCTAGTTTTGTTTCGGGGCTTTTGTTACTTGAGTAAGTACGCCCGAAGGGGTATCTTAAAACCTAGCGCCCTAAGGTCTTATATGGTCTGGGAGTCGTTGGTCGAAAGCTCGCTAAGGGGTGACATTGTTAGCCTAATGGAATGAGACATTGCACAGTCATGGTTAAAAAAAAAAGAAAGTAAAAAGTAAAAAAAAAACAATAAAACGGGAAAAGAGCAAAAAGCCCCCGTAATGAAAAGTAAGGCATAAGTATCCCGGATTGGACTCTTGAACTTGGTGGATGTGTAACTTTAGTTGGATCTAGCTTGTTTGTGAATTTTGTGAGTTTTCACTGTATGATGCCTTTAAAGAGACCTATTATGTGTTAAATTTAATTTTATATTAGTTAACATTGTTTTGGAGCACACACGCACTATATCAGTGATAACAGTCTAAGATTTGATGAGTGATTGGGAAATTACTGATTTATTTTAATATGATGTATTATCATGTTTACTTGATTTCTCTAAGGCCGGTTGAATATACTTGTTTCTGTCATTACTGTTGGATTCGTAGGCATATAGATTAGTTTCATTACGTTGCATTGTATAACATTTTTGTGTTTTTGCTTGAGGACAAGCAAATGTTTAAGTTTGGGGGTATTTGATGAGTGAGTTTTATACACATGAATTGGATACATTCGGGCTTAATTTATTGTTGTTCTCAAGTCTTTTAGGGTGTTTTTATGTGTTTGTGTCTATTCATGCATGTTTTATATTGTTTTGTAGGAATTGGAACAAAAGTTACATGGATCGACATTCGGGGTGGCTAGATGCGCGTTTTCGGCTTGCCATTTACACAGCAGTCACTTCAGAGCCAATTTTACTATAGCTCCTGACCTTATTTCGAAAAACTTCAAGAACGAAAGTTGTAGATCTGCTTCTCCTCTTTCCGGAACATTTTGAATCATCAAAATCGGAGTTCGTATGAAGAAGTTATGACCATTTTCCCAGAGGATGTCGGAGCAGAAAATTCCAAAAAAACTTCCAGCGCCGGGGCGCTATTTCTCTATGTAATCCCAGCGCCGGAGCGCTAGGGGGCAGAATCCCAGCGCCGTGCCCAGCGCCGGGGCGCTGGGGAAGTCAGTGGAAAGGCTTGGACGCGTTTTGGGGCGAATTTTGACATCTTTTTGACTCCAAATTGGATTGAGTTTGTTCCTAACCTAAAAATTAGACTTGTAACCTATAAATAGATGATGAGAGGCATAAAATAAAGGGGGATTATATAGATTAGACTAGATAAAACACTCCATTAGATTAGAATCTAAACCCTAGTTCTTAATTAGCCATTAGAGATTGAAGCAACTTGGAGATCATTGAAGATCAAGAGCAGGAGCAAGAGGGGAGCATCAGATTTGCTGACAACAGATTCTATTCTCTTCTCTTATCATACTTTTATCTTTTAATGTCTATTCAATTGTGGATTCTTGGTTTCAATTCATTAATTATGAACTAACTCTTTTATTAAGATTTCAATTGAACTTTTTATGTCTATGAATTAGTTATTCGATTTATTTCAATTATTTATGTCAAAGTGAATTGTTTATCTTGTCTTGAGCTTATTGATTAATTATCTGATCAGTAATTACCTTGTTACTCTAGAAGGAATCGGAAGAGAAATTCTAGGGTTAGAACTGAGCATGATAACATGTGACTTAGTTATTTGCATGGTGAATAATTAGGTTTGTGAATAGAATGGAAATATCTGTTTACCGCATGTAACACATAAGGAATTGGGATTGAAAAGAGTTTAATTCAATTGTTTTGCATAGGAATATAGCAAGAATAATCTGGATTAAATAGAAGTCAATTGATCACTTGGAAAAGGACTTTTGGCATTTGAGAATTTCTATTAACAATTCAGTAGGCATAATAATTGGGATAGTTGGATAATTGATTTATAGTTTATAATTAGGGATATTGAAGTCTTAATCTTTATTTATTTGAATTAATTTTTGAGTAATCTAGATTTAATTGATTAATTTAGTTTTCTTAATTAGAAAAATCACAATTTATGGTTGTTTAAATAAAATTGATTTGGTTAAGAGTTAGTACTTGGTAATTTTTATTAAATAATTCCTCGTGGGAACGATACTTTTCTTATCACTTTATTACTTGTTGACCGTGTATACTTGCACGTATTCATTGATTGCGAAATCGATCAACAAGTTTTTGGCGCCATTGAGGACAATGTCTAGTTTAAGTTTGGGGGCATTTTAGTGTCGTATTGCATATAGTTAGTTATTTACATTGTAGTTCGTTATATTTTCGGATTATTTACATTTAGTTTTTGCATTCAGTTTTTTGTTTAAAAAAAAAAATTTTAAAAATCGCAAAAATAGTAGTTAGTTTACTATGTTTGTTGCAGTTAGTTTATATTTGCATGATTCCAACTGTTAGATAGTAAAAGTCTATTTTGGCCAATGATGAGACTGGAGTTAAGTAGATAAGTATAGTATTGAATATTCAGGCTTTGATGTGATTTCTTGTTATAAATTGAATCTTTTCCTGTTTGAAACTGGTATAATTAAGGTTAGCGCGTTAATAACAGCTATGTTGACTGATTAAGTTTAAATTGATACATAATGAATTTCTTAAGGATAATACTAATGTGAAGGAATGAAAGACATGAATAGGCGGAGATGGCTAAATTTTGATAAAAACTTAAGTTTGGGGGGAAAATTTGGGATATATAAGCTTCGCTAAAAAAAAAAAAAAAAAAAAAAAAAAAAAAAAAAAATTACCGTGGCTAGTTTTGTTTCGGGGCCTTTGTTACTTGAGTAAGTACGCCCGAAGGGGTATCTTAAAACCTAGCTCCCTAAGGTCTTATATGGTCTGGGAGTCGTTGGTCGAAAGCTCGCTAAGGGGTGACACTGTTAGCCTAATGGAATGAGACATTGCACAGTCATGGTTAAAAAAAAAAGAAAGTAAAAAGTAAAAAAAAAACAATAAAACGGGAAAAGAGCAAAAAGCCCCCGTAATGAAAAGTAAAGCATAAGTATTCCGGATTGGACTCTTGAACTTGGTGGATGTGTAACTTTAGTTGGATCTAGCTTGTTTGTGAATTTTGTGAGTTTTCACTGTATGATCCCTTTAAAGAGACCTATTATATGTTAAATTTAATTTTATATTAGTTAACATTGTTTTGGAGCACACACGCACTATATCAGTGATAACAGTCTAAGATTTGATGAGTGATTGAGAAATTACTGATTTGTTTTAATATAATGTATTATCATGTTTACTTGATTTCTCTAAGGCCGGTTGAATAGACTTGTTTCTGTCATTACTGTTGGATTCGTAGGCATATAGATTAGTTTCATTACATTGCATTGTATAACATTTTTGTGTTTTTGCTTGAGGACAAGCAAATGTTTAAGTTTGGGGGTATTTGATGAGTGAGTTTTATACACATGAATTGGATACATTCGGGCTTAATTTATTGTTGTTCTCAAGTCTTTTAGGGTGTTTTTATGTGTTTGTGTCTATTCATGCATGTTTTATATTGTTTTGTAGGAATTAGGACAAAAGTTACACGGATCGACGTTCGGGGTGGCTAGATGCGCGTTTTCGGCTTGCCATTTACACATCAGTCACTTCAGAGCCAATTTTACTATAGCTCCTGAACTTATTTCGAAAAACTTCAAGAACGAAAGTTGTAGATCTACTTCTCCTCTTTCCGGAACATCTTGAATCATCAAAATCGGAGTTCGTATGAAGAAGTTATGGCAATTTTCCCAGAGGACATCGGAGTAGAAAATTCCAGAATAACTTCCAGCGCCGGGGCGCTAGGGGGCAGAATCCCAGCGCCGTGCCCAGCGCCGGGGCGCTGGGGAAGTCAGTGGAAAGGCTTGGACGCGTTTTGGGGCGAATTTTGACATCTTTTTGACTCCAAATTGGATTGGGTTTGTTCCTAACCTAAAAATTAGACTTGTAACCTATAAATAGATGATGAGAGGCATAAAATAAAGGGGGATTACATAGATTAGACTAGATAAAACACTCCATTAGATTAGAATCTAAACCCTAGTTCTTAATTAGCCATTAGAGATTGAAGCAACTTGGAGATCATTGAAGATCAAGAGCAGGAGCAAGAGGGGAGCATCAGATTTGCTGACAACAGATTCTATTCTCTTCTCTTATCATACTTTTATCTTTTAATGTCTATTCAATTGTGGATTCTTGGTTTCAATTCATTAATTATGAACTAACTCTTTTATTAAGATTTCAATTGAACTTTTTATGTCTATGAATTAGTTATTCGATTTATTTCAATTATTTATGTCAAAGTGAATTGTTTATCTTGTCTTGAGCTTATTGATTAATTATCTGATCAGTAATTACCTTGTTACTCTAGAAGGAATCGGAAGAGAAATTCTAGGGTTAGAATTGAGCATGATAACATGTGACTTAGTTATTTGCATGTTGAATAATTAGGTTTGTGAATAGAATGGAAATATCTGTTTACCGCATGTAACACATAAGGAATTGGGATTGAAAAGAGTTTAATTCAATTGTTTTGCATATGAATATAGCAAGATTAATCCGGATTAAATAGAAGTCAATTGATCACTTGGAAAAGGACTTTTGACATTTGAGAATTTCTATTAACAATTCAGTAGGCATAATAATTGGGATAGTTGGATAATTGATTTATAGTTTATAATTGGGGATATTGAAGTCTTAATCTTTATTTATTTGAATTAATTTTTGAGTAATCTAGATTTAATTGATTAATTTAGTTTTCTTAATTAGAAAAATCACAATTTATGGTTGTTTAAATAAAATTGATTTGGTTAAGAGTTAGTACTTGGTATTTTTTATTAAATAATTCCTCGTGGGAACGATACTTTTCTTATCACTTTATTACTTGTTGACCGTGTATACTTGCACATATTCATTGATTGCGAAATCGATCAACACCTATACAGGGTTGTTCATCTCAATTTGATATTGGAGTCCGCACCAAAGGAAGTTTGGTTTGGATAATTCATCAAGGGTTCTGAAATTTAGAACACTCATCAACTATGGACTAGTCGAATCATTAAGGGTTCGCTAGTCCAACAAGGTTTAACAGTAACTGAATATTTAACTTGAATAAAATCTTAAAAGGTATACAATAGAATAAGTATTGTATAACAGCATCATGCTTGAAAGATTAATAGGCTTTAATATAACAAAACAAACTTGATCAATAATAATGAGAACTTGCTCAATGTAGAAATGTGAATTCATCACTTATATAATGATAACAAGTAGAGTTAGGAAGCTTGCCTCGTGCGTAGATTACACTTTAATTAAACTCGTTCCTTGATTTAAATCCTACATATCATTTACATTCATAATACCAGTCAATTATAACGTACTAGTCATCACAAGTTCATTCTCTTTGTCTAACTTTGATTATGACCATACTTAGTCAAATTACTACATTTATTGTCACATAATTTACATCTCACGAACATTAAGGTAACTATGCATCTAATCATTCAATTCACACGTAATTGTGTTATGGACGTGTTAAGAATTTACTTTAACATCTCATTATATGTTTAACCTAATTTTATATTCATAGGTTGAGTTACTATTACATTTCTATACTTGAACACTTAAAAATTTGCATTTCTGGACATTCTGCTAAGTGGCGCTGCGGCACCACAGTTATACTGTTTCTCGGTGCTGCAGCTTGAGACCTGGCGCTGGCGGTGGCGCTGCGGCACGAGAATTATACATGGAGTTGGCGCCGCGGCGCGAAACTCAAGTTTCTGATTTCCAGTTCACGAAGGAAAAATAATCAGGCGAATTTATCATACATGGTCACTAAATTTATCAATTTAAACATACCCATATACTAGAATTCACACATAATCATTAATTAACCCTTCTAGCATGATTTTAACATGTTAAAACACATAATTAACAAAAATCAACACAAGTAATTTACTGTTCTTGATGTTCTTGAAGGTTTTGAAAACAAAACATAAAATTACCACCACGGATTCGTTATAACACCAAATCTGTTTATTTGGAGTTTGATTCCTTCGTTTTAACATGCATAATCATATATGAGTGTGAATTTTACAAAACAATTTATGTTTGACATATTAAAATCACGTATAAGGGTCATATGACCATATTCCATACTCTGTAAATAACCTACGTTATAAAATTATGAACTGATGATAAGATTTATATAATCAAATGCGATATGATACACCTTAACACATACACAAACCCATTATCAAAGAAATTTCTAATTGCAGGGATTTTAACAGAAAAATTGAAAGCCATATTCACGAAAACTCTAAAAGACGTAAATAGGAATTGGATTAAAGGAATTACCCAGAGTGTAGAGTATGAATTAATAGGCTTAGATGCTTTTTAATTCCTCACTCTCAATCTCCTTCACAATCTCTAAATACTTTCTCTGACAATTTATCTCTGTAAATCCTCAATCTCTCTCTGCTTATTTTCCTTTTCTAGACTTAGCCAAATAAAGAAGAAGACGTCGTATTTAAAAAAATAACTGAGCGTAGAGTGGTGGTCAGTTAACCAGTAATGGTTAACTGCTCTCAACCTCCACTAAGGCCTCGTTTGGCAAGCCTAAAATGGCTCAAAACCCTTTAATTTAATTAAACTTTTATAATATAGTTTAAATCATGTCACACCCAATTCAAATATCTTATTTAATTTAATTTAAATAAAATATAATAATTTATCATTAATTCACATAGTCAAATAATTAAATTCTCATTTATTAATTATGTCAAATTATTAAATCTCTAATTTATTATTAAATTAATTAAAATAACATTAGGCTTATTAAATATTTCTTTTAATTCAATAAGCTCACATAAATACATACTTGAATAATAAATATTCTCCACATAAATATAACACATATAATTAAATTAATCTATCATAACTGCATCCATTAATTATTTAATCTAATAATTAATTCATCAAAAAATATTTATCTAATTCAATAAATATTAAAATTAAATTACAAAATCTCGTTTGTCACAACTTTCCTCCTTAAAAGGATTCTGTCCCCAGAATCACGGCTCAATTAATTCGACCCGTTACATTCTCCCTCCCTTACAAAGATTCTGTCCCTAGAATCGCTTACACATAATTTAAGTAAATAAATGATGGTAATTCTTCATCATATTCTTTTCGAGTTCCCACGTAGCTTCTTCAGCGTTGTGGTTCCTCCAAATTACCTTAACAGAAGGTATAACTTTATTTCTGAGAACTTGTTCTTTTCTGTCGACAATTTGAACAGGGATTTCTTCGTAAGATAAGTCTTTTTCAAAATGTAGGGGTTCGTATTCAATTACATGTTTGTAATCGGGTTTGTAGGGTCGTAAAAATGAAACATGGAAGACATTGTGGACATTCTCGAGTACTGGAGGTAACACTACCTCATACGCAACTTCTCCGATCCTTGTCAGAACTTCAAAGGGTCCAATGAATCTTGGGCTTAATTTTCCTTTCTTTTCGAATCTGATCTTTCCCTTCCAGGGAGAGACCTTTAAGAACACATAACTACCCGGTTCAAACTCAACATTCTTACGGTGTGGATCGACGTATTTCTTTTGCCTATCTTGAGCTCCTACCAATCGTGTTCGGATTACTTTGACTATTTCTGCTGTCTGTTGTACCAATTCTGGCCCTAACAACTGTCTTTCGCCAACTTCATCCCAGTAAAGCGGAGTTCTGCACTTTCTGCAGTATAACGCTTCATAAGGCGGCATGCCAATACTAGCGTGGTAACTGTTGTTGTAGTCGAACTCTACAAGCGGTAGGTGATCGTCCCAATTTCCTTTAAAGTCCATCACACAGGCTCTTAGCATATCTTCTAATGTCTGAATCGTTCTTTCGCTCTGTCCATCTGTCTGTGGGTGATATGCTGTACTCATTCGCAATTATGTACCCATGCATTCCTGTAGACGTTTCCAAAAGTTCGATGTAAAGCGCGGATCCCTATCGGAAATAATTGACACAGGAACTCTGTGTCGCGAAACAATCTCATTCACATATAACCTCGCCAACTGATCTAAGTTGAATCTAATTTTGATCGAAAGGAAATGTGCGGATTTCGTCAGTCGGTCAACGATAACCCATACTGTGTCGTAGCCTTTCTGAGTCGTTGGAAGGCCAACCACGAAGTCCATTGTAATATGTTCCCATTTCCATTCTGGAATCTCTAGCGGTTGTAGCAACCCACTAGGTCTCTGATGTTTTGCTTTCACTTTCTGATAGGTTAGACATTTGACAACACACTCTGCAATATCTCGTTTCAGATTAGGCCACCGAAAATATTATCGAAGATCTTGGTACATTTTGGTACTACCAGGGTGAATCGAATATCGTGAGCTATGAGCCTCGCTCAAAATGTCTTCCTTAATGTCTGTTACTGGCGGTACCCAAATTCTGTTCTCGAATCTCAGTATTCCTTCCTTATTCATCTTAAATCTCGGTTCAGTTCCTTCAGATATCTTCCTTATTACCTTTTTGCATTCATCGTCCTGAAGTTGAGCCTCCTTAACTTTATCCAGTAGGGTTGTACTAGATTGCATCTGAAATAGTTTCTCATCTATTTCCATAGGATAATTCACTTCTAACTCCAACTTTTCCATTGCTGAAATCAATTCCTTCTGAGCGGTCAACATCATCAACTTTTCCCAACCCTTTCTACTTAAGGCGTCGGTAACCACGTTTGCCTTACCCGGATGGTATAAAATCTCACAGTCGTAGTCCTTAATTAACTCCAACCACCTTCTTTGGCGTATATTCAGTTCTCTCTGTGTAAAAATATATTTCAGACTTTTGTGGTTTGTATATATTTCACACCTCTCCCCGTAGAGATAGTGCCTCCAGATTTTCAAAGTAAAAACCACTGCAGCTAACTCCAAGTCGTGGGTCGGATACCCCTTCTCATAATCTTTTAGTTGTCGTGACACATACGCAATGACTCTACCGTTCTGCATAAGCACACAGCTAAGTCCCTTATACGACGTATCACTATAAACCACAAAATTTCCTGTATCGTCCGGAAGAGACAACACAGGTGTTGTACTAAACCTTTTCTTCAATTCTTGAAAGCTTTCCTCACACTTCTTCGTCCAAATAAATTTCACAGCTTTTCGAGTCAAATTCGTTAACGGAGTTACGATCTTGGAAAAGTCTTGAATGAATCTTCTGTAATATCCTGCCAATCTAAGAAAACTTCGTACTTCCGACGGCATCCTTGGCTGATCCCAGTTAATCACAGCTTCAACTTTGGATGGATCTACCGAAATTCCATTTTTATCGATCACGTGACCAAGAAATTGCACCCGCTCGTTCTAAAATTCGCATTTCGAAAACTTGGCTTACAACTTTTCCCTTCTCAACACTTCTAACGTTAATCTCAAATGCTCTTCATGTTCTTCCTTGGTTTTCGAATATACTAAAATATCATCTATAAATACCACTACGAACTTGTCTAAAAATGGCTTGAACACAACATTCATTAGTCCCATAAATGCTGCAGGAGCATTCGTTAGACCAAACGACATTACTAAAAATTTGTAGTGACCATATCGTGTTCTAAACGTTGTCTTCGGTACATCCTCTGGTCTCACCTTCAGTTGATGATAACCACTCCTTAAATCTATCTTGGAAAAATATTTTGCTCCCTTCAATTGATCAAACAGATCATTGATCCTCAGTAATGGAGATCTATTCTTAATCGTGACCTTATTCAGTTTTCTATAGTCAATGCAGAGCCGCATTGTTCCGTCCTTCTTCTTTACAAACAACACCGGCACTCCCCACGGCGATACGCTCGGTTGAATGTACTTCTTGTTCAGTAATTCTTATAGTTGTACCATCAATTCTTTCATTTCTACCGGCGCCATTCTGTATGGTGCCTTCGATATTGGAGCCGTTCCTAGTGCCAAATCGATCACAAATTCGACCTCTCTATCTGGCGGAAGTCCTGGCAAATCGTCTGGAAATTCGTCAACGAAATCCCTCACTACTAGTATCTCCTCTACTTTCGGATTCTCTTTACGACTGTCGACTATGTAAGTTAAATATCCTACACATCCTTGTCGTAACAACTTCCTAGCCTGCATCATCGTCAGATAACTCGCTTGTCTAGGCGACTTGCTACCATAAAACACAACCTTTGACGGAGTCACGCTTCTTTTGGCAATCAATTACTACCCCGTAATTGAATAACCAGTCCATTCCCAAGATAACGTCAAATTCCCCAAGTCGAATAGGGATAAAATCTACGTTCATGATATTACCCTTAATATCCACTCTACAGTTCTTATGCACGTGCTTAACAGGGATTATTTCTCTATTCGCGATTTCTATGTTCATGGGGTATTCTAACTCATCCTTAGGCAATTCTAAATTCTTAGCAAAGTCATCGGATATAAATGAACAACTAGAACCCGAATAAAATAATACGTAAGCATTAACTCTATTGATTGGAATGATACCTGACACCACATCATGCGACTGTGCTGCATCCTACACCATCATATTGAAAGTCCTGGCGGTCGGTCGATTGGTGGCGGTTGGTCTTGTGATGGTCAAAGCGCTTCCACTTCTATTTCCCCGGTTTCCTCCTGATCCTACCCCTCCAGATCCTTTCTTAGGACAGTCTCTTGCCAAATGATCCTTTGAGCCATAAGTGAAGCAGGCACCCTTCTTTGGGTTAGGACAGTTAGGTGCTATGTGGCCTTCCTGACCACAATTGTAGCACACACGTTTACCCTTCATACACACTCCCAAATGAGCTTTCCCGCAGGTCGGGCACACTTCAATCCTTTTCTTCTGACCTCCTTGCTGGTTTCCAGTTGATGTGTTGTCAGACCACCTTCTCTTCTGATTATTATTACCTCCTCCTGTATTACATCCACTAGCCTTGTTATTTCCTTCACTTTCATTCTTCTTCTTCTTCTGATCCTGATTGTATTTGGTTACCACATCGCTTCCACCTTCAGCGAGTATGGCTTTCTCTAGTACCCCGACGAATGTCTTCAACTGAAACATCGACACCTTACTATACAACTACGGCTTTAGTCCTTGTTCGAACCTTCTTACTTTTCTCTCATCCGTGTGCACTTGATATGTGGCGAACCTTGCTATCTCGTTAAATATAGCCGCATAATCTGGTATGGACATATTCCCCTGCTTTAATTCTAGAAACTGAACCTCCAACTGGTTTTGCGTGGTAGTCGGGAAATACATCTCAAAAAATATCTCCTTGAACCTCTCCCAGGTAATTATACCTTCTCCTCCACGGACCTTGTTTGCTTGCCACCAAAAATTGGCTTCAGATTTCAGTATAAACGTTGCAAAAGTGGTCTTCTGGTGCTCTCTAACTCTTGCGACCTCAAAAACCTTCTCCATCTACATAACCCAAGTCTGAGCTTCGATCGGGATCATGAAGCCTTTAAATTCTGGCGGTCCCACCGCCTTGAAATATTTGAATGTTGTATTCGGTGGAGCTTGAGGTTGATTATTCGTTGCTCCAGCTAGTAAGTTCACTAATTGTTGGACGGGATTAGCATTGGCGTTATTGTTATTATTCGTTGACTCTTCCTGAGCTGGTTGACAGTTTTCTCTTCTTCTCGGCGGCATATTTCTGTTAAAAGATACGCTTATTAGATCTTTATTAAATTCTCTAAATAGTTAAGGCTTAACTCAATAATTTAACATAATCACTTAACACATTATCTCAAACAACTTGATATATTTATTCAAATCAAAGTTTTAACATCAAATGATAGCATCACTGCTATTTACATCAACTATCCCGAGCTAAAGAATCGATAGGATTTAAAACATTAAAATATTCATTCGTTCATAAACACGTCTGAATTTACATCTAAAAACCAGATAAGTTTTTCACATAATTAAACAAATCCTATCACTGCTTGTTAAGGTGCCGAATAGCCTTGCTACGTTCCTCTTCCATGATGCGAGACATCGTTCTGCGATCCAGCATGTACGATGATAGACCTTCAAACTGGATTGGGTACCTCAAAACTCGATCATGGGCTTCATCCATTGCATTATTAAGTGTAGAGTATGTCTCCCCAAGCTTAGCTTTCTTTACACGACAATCCCTTTCTGCAAGATCAGCACGACATGATTCTCTTACCCAGCCCTCATCTGCTATGATCAGCCTCTCTGAGCTTTCCTTCAGTTCCTTCTTTAACTTCTCTATTTCTTCAGACTTCTCCTCCTTTTGACCCTTCTCGTGAACCAAATCCCACTCCATGTTTCCCACACGTGTGTAAAGAGTCACAATCTCCCCATCCTTTTACTCGATGGTAATCTACTGAATAATCGTCCGCTCAGTCAAATCCTGGACAGTGTCACTTAACTCTACGTTACGGTCATATAGCTCATCGTACATCTCAGCATCAATGGAGTTCGGTGGGAACTCCTCTTCTTCCTCTTCCTCTTCCTCCTCAGGATCCTCCTCTCGATCAATCTCAAGCTCATGCTCCTGACCAACAACAGTGATCAACGGAGATGGCTCCCTCTGAATCAACTGCTCCATGACAACATGAATGTCTCGGGGCTCCTCCTCAGTAGGCACTTGGGGTTCCTCCTCCCCAGCTCGACTAGCTCCTCCAACATCTGACATCCTGACAATATTGTTTCAAGTTTTAGTTACTAAGTCATACTAGTGAGCACATAATTTAACACATAAACACATAAAGTCTTTTATTATCTTCAATGAATTAAGAAATTCATCTCTTAGAACTCGATAAGAGTTTTCCATACTACGTTCTTCCTATAAGGATACTACCTAAGGTTGTTCCCCCACCTAAGGTTCATAACCTACAGCTCTGATACCAACCTGTGACACCCCCAAATCCGGGTACTTTCATTCCCACATGATTTGGTGTTCACTATACAAATATCATATATCTATCTACCCATAACAAAAGCAAACCATACAATAGATAGAAATAAATCCTCCCCTTATGGGTTTACAACATCTGAATAATAATTACAATCCCAGGTCATACTAACCTTAAACATCTGTGCGGAAACATAAACAAATAATAAGTTTTAAACAATATCAAGTCTAAATATCATTACATAACCACATAATAACCAGTCTTCATTACTTGCTAATCTTGCCCTTGCCTTTACAAGTGGAAGGCTCATCTGATCTTTCGTTCTTAACTGCAATGTTATTATTACGTAAGAGTGAGCATGATTGCCCACAAGTATAACAATATAACAAAGAAATAATAACATGCGAATAAATCAAAGGCTTCTGAAACATGAAAACTCAGCTTTTGAATCAAGAATGAATAACAAGAAACAAAAGAACTTCTGAAGGTCATAAGACCTTGAACTATGTCCTAGGTTATCAAGGATTATACTTGAAACCTTTAACAGTCATAAGACTATGGACTTTTCTTCTCGTACTTAGGGGGATCAGCCCTTAGTACCATACTGTGCACAATATCTTAACGCTAACACATAAGTAATCCCCTATACAGGGTTGTTCATCTCAGTTTGATATTTGAGTCCGCACCAAAGGAAGTTTAGTTTAGAAAATTCATTAAGGGTTCTAAAATTTATAACGCTCATCAACTATGGACTAGTTGAATCATTAAGGGTTCGCTAGTCTAACAAGGTTTAACAGTAACTGAATATTTAACTTGAATAAAATCTCAAAAGGTATAAAATGGAATAAGTATTGTATAACAGCGTCATGCTTGAAAGATTAATAGGCTTTAATATAACAAAACAAACTTGATCAATAATAATGAGAACTTGCTCAATGTAGAAAGGTGAATTCATCACTTATATAACGATAACAAGTAGAGTTAGAAAACTTGCCTCGTGCGTAGATTACACTTTAATTAAACTCGTTCCTTGATTTAAATCCTACATATCATTTACATTCATAATACCAGTTAATTATGACGTACTAGTCATCACAAGTTCATTCTCTTTGTCTAACTTTGATTATGACCATACTTAGTCAAATTACTACATTCATTGTCACATAATTTACATCTCACGAACATTAAGGTAACTATGCATTCAATCATTCAATTCACACGTAATTGTGTTATGGACGTGTTAAGAATTTACTTTAACATCTCATTATATGTTTAACCTAATTTTATATTCATTAGGTTGAGTTACTATTACATTTCTATACTTGAACACTTAAAAATTTGCATTTCTGGACATTCTGCTAAGTGGCGTTGTGGCGCCACAGTTATACTATTTCTTAGTGCTGCGGTGCCGTGGCGCTGTGACCTGAGACCTGGCACTGCAGCGCGGTGGCGCTGCGGCGCGAGAATTATACATGGAGTTGGCGCCGCGGCGCGAAACTCCAGTTTCTGATTTCCAGTTCGTGAAGAGCACAGAATCAGGCGAATTTATCATACATGGTCACTAAATTTATCAATTTAAACATACCCATATACTAGAATTCACACATAATCATTAATTAACCCTTCTAGCATGATTTTAACATGTTAAAACACATAATTAACAAAAATCAACACAAGTAATTTACTGTTCTTGATGTTCTTGAAGGTTTTGAAAACAAAACATAAAATTACCACCACGGATTCGTTATAACACCAAATCTGTTTATTTGGAGTTTGATTCCTTCGTTTTAACATGCATAATCATATATGAGTGTGAATTTTACAAAACAATTTATGTTTGACATATTAAAATCACGTATAAGGGTCATATGACCATATTCCATACTCTGTAAATAACCTACGTTATAAAATTATGAACTGATGATAAGATTTATATAATCAAATGCGATATGATACACCTTAACACATACACAAACCCATTATCAAAGAAATTTCTAATTGCAGGGATTTTAACAGAAAAATTGAAAGCCATATTCACGAAAACTCTAAAAGACGTAAATAGGAATTGGATTAAAGGTATTACCCAGAGTGTAGAGTATGAATTAATAGGCTTAGATGCTTTTTAATTCCTCACTCTCAATCTCCTTCACAATCTCTAAATACTTTCTCTGACAATTTATCTCTGTAAATCCTCAATCTCTCTCTGCTTATTTTCCTTTTCTAGACTTAGCCAAATAAAGAAGAAGACGTCGTATTTAAAAAAATAACTGAGCGTAGAGTGGTGGTCAGTTAACCAGTAATGGTTAACTGCTCTCAACCTCCACTAAGGCCTCGTTTGGCAAGCCTAAAATTGCTCAAAACCCTTTAATTTAATTAAATCTTTATAATATAGTTTAAATCATGTCACACCCAATCCAAATATCTTATTTAATTTAATTTAAATAAAATATAATAATTTATCATTAATTCACATAGTCAAATAATTAAATTCTCATTTATTAATTATGTCAAATTATTAAATATCTAATTAATTAAAATAACATTAGGCTTATTAAATATTTCTTTTAATTCAATAAGCTTACATAAATACATACTTGAATAATAAATATTCTCCACATAAATATAACACATATAATTAAATTAATCTATCACAACCGCATCCATTAATTATTTAATCTAATAATTAATTCATCGAAAAATATTTATCTAATTCAATAAATATTAAAATTAAATTACAAAATCTCATTTGTCACATTACCAGTGCGCCTTAATGTGGTTTGATTGACTCTGAAGGAAATCTTCATCTGTGAAGGTTATCATCGAGCCCGAATACGGTCTTTCACGTCTAACAGGCTTATTAGAGACCGAGAGCACTGCATCTAAAAATCCTCGCCTTCTCTTCCCTGTAACCTTACCGACTGACCCGCACGTGATCACATCCACCACCCGACGTGTCGCCTGGGTCTAATCCTGTTGTTGGGACTGGGCGGTCAGGTTCTTTACTGGGGTGTACTCGCCTGTTGTGCTCCCGAAGCATTCCATCTTGCGACGTACTGAACCAATGCTCCACTTTGGACATTATTCTCAATCAAATCCTTCAAATTCCAACAGGATTCAGTAGAGTGCCCAACTGACCCATGATAATTATAATATTTATTCTGGTTTCCTCTGCTTAACTTCATGTTATCTTTAGCCAGCTCAAAATATGGTTTGTCTGTTATCTGCTCCAAAATAATGCCCAAATCCATGTTGAGGGGGGTCTATGCTATTTGATTCAGCTAGACGAATATTGAAAAATGTTCATGAAATTCAAGCATTTCTTGAGAAGTTATGCCAAACCAAATTGTTTTGGTGCGAATTCAGATGCTGAAAAGCTGAGATGAACAACCCTATTATAAGGGAGTTATTTTATGCAATGCATTTAGATATTTGTGCACAATACATTGTACGAAGGGCTGATCCCCCTAAGTACGAGGAGTCCCTATTGTATTCTGACTGTTAAATTTTAAGTTGAAAGAATACTTATAACTATGGACATATACGCATAGCATTTAGATGTTTGTTCACAATACATCGTACGAAGGGCTTAACACCCTAAGTACGGGAGTCCCTATAGTCTAATGACTGTTAAGGTTTAAGTTGAAAGAGTACTTATAACCGTGGACGTAGTTCAAGGTCTTGTGACCCCTCAACATGATTCGAGAATCTTTTAAATTCCTGAGTTATTCATATTAGCGGTTACTTGATCTCACACTTTAAGATTAAATTTCCTACACTGAACGGAGTTGGTGAAGTGAATGGGGATCTCGATTTGGCCAGAAGATGTTAAAGGAATGCATTGATCTCTTCGGGGGTGAGAGTCAGTAAACAAAAGCAAACCATGACAATAGAGATAGAACCGTTTACCAAAGGTAGTACAGAACCTTTCGTCATGCTTGCCAAAGAGACAAAAGAGATTGAGTTGGTACCATGAAAGAAAGACAAGACAGTCAAGATCGGATTGAGACAACATGAACCTTTTCGAACAAGTTTGGTAGAGTTGCTTTAGTGTTACGCAAACATATTTGCATGGGTTCCGAGTGATATGCATGTAGTTGAAGAAAAAGTAGCCGTACACAGACTACACGTGGATCCTGCTAAAAAGTCGATTAGACAAAAGAGGAGGATCTTTGCCTCAGAGAGGTAGAAGATCATTGACGAAGATATATCGAAGCTGTTGGCATGATAATTCATTTTTGAGATTGATTATTCGGAGTGGCTAGCGAGTGTGGTATTAGTGCAAAAGCGGAATGAAAAATGGCTGGTCTGCATTAATTACACGGATCTGAACAAGGCGTGCACGAAGGAATTTTATCCTGGCCTGCACATCGACCAACTCATCGATGCCACTTCAAGATATACCTTACTTAGCTTTATGGATGCTTTTTCAGGGTATCATCAAATTTTGATGCATAAGGACGATATCCCAAAGACTAATTTTATCACCCATCGGGCCATTTATGCTTACAAGAAGATTACCTTTGGGCTACTAAACGCTGGAGCTACATACCAGATAATAATGAACTACATGTTCTCAAAATAGTTGGGTCGTAGCATGGAGGTGTATGTGGATGATATGATCGTCAAGAGCATGTCAGTTCGGGGACATCTGGATGATTTCGAGAACGACTTCCAAACAGTTAGGCATTACAAGCTTAGGTTAAAATCGACGAAGTGCACCTCCAGATTGGGAGTAGGGAAGTTTTTGGGGTATCTGATCTGCAAGAGGGGAATTGAGGCAAACCCGGAGAAGATCAAGGCTGCTCTGGATATAAAGTCTCCCCATTCGTATAAGGATTTTCAGTGTCTGATGGGTCGGATAGTTGCTTTGAGGAGGTTCATGTCCAAGTCAGCATAAATGTTTTTGCCATTTTTTGATACGCTGAAAGGAGCGAAGAATGAGAAAACCTTCCAATGGACTTCAGAATACGAGGATGTTTTTTATGGAATCAAAAGGTATCTATCTTCGGTACCTTTGCTAGTGAAACCGGTTCTTTCTAAGCCATTGTATCTATATTTGGTAGTTAGTTCGTAAGCGACTAGAGCATTGTTGGTTAGGGAGATTGGGGGTAAGTCGCACCCAGTTTATTATGTGAATCCACTACAAGAAAATTGTTTAACAGCGACCAAGAATAACTGTGACCGCACTATTCGGTCACTAATACTAATACTAGCGACCGATATTAGAGACCAAAAATTAATGTAGTCGCTATTAGAATTAATGACCTCTCTGAGGTCGCTAATCAGTTGCTGTTTTAACTTTGCCACCTTAAATTTGGTGCAAATATTGGCGGGGAGATTTGTTGCTACCAAAAAACTCTCAGCGACTGCTAGCAGTCGCTAATACATCGACACCATTAAAAATTAACGACCGCATGTGGTCACAGAAAGCGGTCGCTGATCGTTATAATCTAATCAGAACCAGGCACACGATCGACCACACTAGCAGATGGAGGAATGAAAGAAAAAGAAGAGGGAAGAGAGGGAGAAGAAGGAGCCCCCTGCTGCCCTCGACCACCTCATTCTATTAGGTATATATTTCCTAATTTTTTTAGACTAATAATTATACAATGATAGTAATACATAATAAAAACATTAGTTAAAGTTATGTAATAATATATGAATCTGATTATGTTTGGGTAAGCTGATTTTAGTCCTTGAACTCATACTAAAATTGATTTGGGTAATTTAATTTGGTTTGAATAATCTGTGTGCCAAAGTTTGATTTGATTCATTTTGCTGATTTAGGTAATCTGATTTTGTTTGAGATTCTCATTATAATTGTTATAATCTGATTTGGATTGAGATTTTTATTGCAATTGTTCTTATTTATAAGTGTTTGTGCAAAATGGATGTTATAATGACTTGATTCATTTTGTTCAATATTGCATTAGTACCAATTGTTCTGATTTAGTGTTTGCACAAGATGCATTAGTGTGATATCATGATTTTCGATGAATTTTTTGATGAAATTAAGTAACATAATAAAATTTTATAATATAATATAATAAACTTTAAAACCAATATTTTAAAAAATAAAATAGAATGAGAATAGAAATCTATTTATTATAATTAGTTAACCAAAAAAATAAACTAAGTACCATTTACTTAGTTTCCACTAATAAATAAAATAAAATAAAATGATATAATATAACAATTAAACTAAGTAGCATTTACTTAGTTTCTCATACTAAATTTAATATTTGACATATAACATATATTAAATATGATTAAATATATTATTAAATTAAAGGATAATATTAGAAAAATATAATATTAAACTAAAATATAATAAAATATATTATTAAATTAAAATATAATATAATATTAAATATTAAAATATAATATCACATTAAATATATTAAA
Organism: Panax notoginseng; assembly: GCA_016801055.1. Classification (NCBI taxonomy): domain Eukaryota; kingdom Viridiplantae; phylum Streptophyta; class Magnoliopsida; order Apiales; family Araliaceae; genus Panax; species Panax notoginseng. Next base: position 126,830,410 of record CM029013.1, read on the forward strand.
ATATAATATAATAAACTAAGTAGCATTTGTTTAGTTTCACTACTAAATATAATAAAAATATTATAATATAATAAATGATGTATTAAATAAACTAAGTAGCATTTAGGAAGTTTTCCATTGCTAAAATAAACTAAGTAGAATTTCGTTAGATCTCCATTGTTAAAATAAACTAAGTGTACTTTCTTTCGTCTTTTTCCATGTCAGCTCCAAGAAGGTCTTTAACTTTAAACCCACTCTCCTATCAAACTCCCCACCTAATTTGTCCCCAAACTCTTTCTCTTAATTAAAACTACTACACAATCTCATTTCATCTGCAACCCTCAATCTATACCACCACCCCCACCCCCACCTTACAAGTATGCTCAAGTCATGCTTACAAGTATGCTCAAGTCATATGCTTTGAAGTATGCTCAAGTCTTATCCTTATAAGTATGCTTAAATGTTAATCATATGCATGCTTACAAGTATTCTCAAGTCATATGCTTACAAATATGCTCAAGTCATATGCTTACAAGTGTGATCATATCATATGCTTACAAGTATGCTCAAGTCATATGATTACAAGTATGCTCAAGTCATATGCTTTCAAGTATGCTTAGAGAGCCTTATATTGCTGAGTCGATGAAAGTCAAGTGCCCAGATAGGTGCTTCAGCTGAATTTAGAGCTGGTTGCCAAGTGATTTGGGATTATGCGTATAGACACCTGGAATGTGTGAATGGTCAGAACAAGATAAGATGCCCTTGTTTGAAGTGCAAGAGTGTAAATTATATGGATAAAGACATTGTAAACTATCATTTACTTGTTTCTGGGTTCATGAAAAATTAAAGAATATTGGTGGGCACATGGTCAGAGAAGAGATAGTGGTACATCACACATACACAATCCGGGTAGCAGTACCCATCGTATGAATGAAATGGCTCATGATATTACAGAACTGGATTTTGATTAGGAACAAGGTAAAGTGCAACCTATGAATTCTGATGCCAAAGAGTTCTTTAAGTTGTTAGACGAGAGTAGCGAGTCGTTATGGCATGGTTGCACCAAACACACTACATTGTTTGTAGTGACGACATTACTTAACATCAAGGTTGATCATAACATGAGCCATGAGTGTTTTGAGTCGCTCTTGAAGGCCATTAGGAGTATGTTGCCTAAGGGTGAAAAATTACCCGAAAACTACTACTATTGTAAGAAAATGATGAAGAAGGTGAGTCTTGGATACCAAAATATCGATGCATGTCCGAACGATTGCATATTATTTTATAAGGAAAATGAACATGAGACAAGGTGCATGTTTTGCAGTCATGGTCGGTTCAGGCCTAATAAAGAGGGTGTGACAAAAAAAAGAAATATACCTTTTATGATTTTAAGGTATTTTCCAATAACACATCGGCTAAAAAGATTGTTCATGTCTTCAAAAACAGCTGAACATATGACTTGGAATGCAAAATCTCAAGCTAAAAATGAAGAACTAAATCATCTCACAGATGGGCAGGCTTGGAAAGATTTCAGCTTAGCACATCCTGGGTTTGTATTGGAACCTAGAAATGTGAGGCTTGGATTGTCCACTGATGGTTTCAACCCGTTCGGTCACTCAACTATTCTGTACTCTTGATGTCTTGTGATTGTTACTCCGTATAACTTACCTCATTGGATGTGTATGAAACAACAATACTAGTTTCTTTCACTCGTGATTCTTGGTCCCAAGAGTCCTGGAAATTACATAGATGTTTACTTGAGACCTCTGATAGACGAGTTGAAGGTATTGTGGGAGGATGGAGTACAGACATAGGATGTTTTCATAAAAATAAATTTCAACCTTAGGGTTGCGGCTATGTGGACTATAATTAACTTTCCTGCTTAGGGTATGTTATCTAGTTGGAGTACACATGGGAAGTTGGCTTGTCCATATTGTATAGAGCATACAAAGTCTTTCAATCTTTCAAAAGGTAGAAAGCCTTACTGGTTTGACTGTTATCGTTGTTTCTTGCCTGTAGATCAACCATTTCGAAGAAATAGAGAACACTTCAGGAAAGGGAAAGTATACAATGATATGCCTACACCGCGATTGTTGGGGATAAAGATGCCTACACCGCGATTGTGACACCCCCAAATTTTGGTACTTTATTTCCTCAAGAATTTGGTGTTCACTTACTCAAAACATTCATTTCTAACTACCCAATCATAATAAAATTGAATAATAAAACCTGTCCATACAGGATTAAACTTAAATAAATATATCTCAGGTTATCTAACCTTTAATTACAAACATTCAAATGCGATGTGACACCCCCAAAATTAGGTATACATCACCCATCTTGGGTCATCAGATACATGGTACAGAATACAAATATAACTTACTAATACAACTGTCGTGTACAATACGACAAAACATAACTGTGAGTTTGAATACAATTATTGCCTACTAGAGACTATACAAACTCAAAAGGGGTCCTCATTACAATTATTGTCAGACTATTTAATAGAATAGTAAGGACTACTAATACTATCATCTGGTCCATCACTCCGTTCCCCGACTCGTCCCAGCTATATTCTCATTTCCTGAAGAGAACAGTGAAAGAAAGGGTGAGCTCAACTAGCCCAGTAAGAAATATTATGACTAAGATAATGCAGAATAAATTATCATTAGCCTTCAACAGTGTTAAACTGATAAAATATAATGAACATCAAGTTTAACTGCAGCGGAATAAGCAATCCATTAAAAGAGTCAAGTAGAAAATAAAATCTACTATCTTCTATGATTTAAAAGGTTTTTCAACACTGTTATCGCTGGGACTCAGCTTAATAAAATAATCCACATCATCGAATCATCCCTGCACTACGGCCAAGGATATTCGTGTATTCATTAATGGTCATGATCATGCCAACAACTGTCCATCAATGCACTACGGGCCAATGAGGACTTTTACCACATCATTTGTAACATTACGGTCATGATTATACCGAATAATCCCTAGTCATAATCATACCAAGCCCATCTATGCACTACAGGCCACATATGACTTTCAACATTTTATAAACATGAGGATGATGACAATGATATAAGAATTCAATAAAAAAAGTTCAAGAATTAATTTCTCCAAGAATTAACAACGTCCAAATTGTCAACATGATACTGCTTTGTGGAGTAAAATTCAAGAATGCTTAGAAGAATATTTTCATGAAAAGATACTGGATGAAACGTAATTATCAAGGATATTCCACAAATTTCATGGAGTATAGAAGTCAAAACTTAACCAACTGAGTATAATAAAGAATGGAATAATAAAAAAAATCACCATGCATGCGATAGACCACACAGACAGGTTATTCCAACAGAATAATAAATAATGGAACCAGGTCCGGCGTAAAACGCACAGACAGGATATTCCAACAGAATAATAATAAAGACGGAACCAGGTCCGGTGTAAAACACACAGACATGATGTTCCAACAGAATAATAATAAAGACGGAACCAGGTCTGGTGTAAAATACACAGACAGGGTGTTCCAACATAATAATAATAAAGACAGAACCAGGTCCGGTGTAAAACACACAGACATGATATTCCAACAGAATAATAGAAGAATGTCACCAAGTATAGGGTAGACCGCTTATACAGGTTATTCCAACAGAATAATAAGAAATGGAATAACAACAGTTCTCTTCATGAATAAGAAAGAATAACACCCCTTACCGTTTTAAAGAAGAACTGAAATAAGGAATTAGTTAAGTAGCAGAAACTTTTCATCTCTCTCTCTCTATAGTTTCTCTCTCTAGAGTTCAGTGAATTCGTAAGAAATAATGAAGGAATGAGCTGCTATTTATAGAAAAATGGAATGTATAGTAACTAATCCATGAACGGTCCAGATTGATTACTTTAATCTGACGGTCCATATTTAAAGAAAAATCTTTTAAATAAAATATAATATATTCTATTTATAGAATAACTTTAATAAAGTATTCTGTTTTATATAAAAAGATGTTTCTGTTTTATTACGTTAAGAATACGAATAAAATAAAACTTCATTATCGCTAAATAATTCATATTATTAACTGACAATAATTGAATCACACTGAGTGACTTCTCACATGAACATTAATAATCAATACCGTGTGCTATTATGCAACCATACGTATTACTGTACTTTTACTACCGAGTAGTTCAACAGTATCAATGGTAAAACTTCCGTTGTTATTTTTAATAAAATATTTTTGTCGTTTTCTCAATCCGACAATAATTCCGTTGTGGGGTCCACCAATGATTGTGCCGTTGTACGAATATTTCCTGTTAAAACGAATATTCCCCGACCAATCGAATATTATATAACAACTTGCGTACTTTGTAAAATTTATAAATATTACCCACAACTTTAACATTATATCAAATTAACTCCATAATATTCAAAAATGATATTTATAGAAAATTCATCTTTATTTATAAAAGTTGGGGTCTTACAACCTCCCCTTTTTATGAAATTTCGCCCTCGAAATTAGGGTACGTACCTGGTATGTCGAAGAGTTAAGGATACCTTGACTTCATTTCAGATTCTAACTCCCAAGTCATATCCTCAACATCGTGGTTTCTCCACAAAACTTTGACTTGAGGTATAACCTTGGAGCGTAGAATATGTTTCTTCTTATCCAAGATTTGAACATGAACTTCTTTATACGTCAAATCCTCTGCTATTTCGTCCGGTTCTAACTCAATAATGTGGTTCGGGTCTTCCACATATTTACGTAACATGGATATGTGAAAAACGTTATGAACACGAGACATACTTGGCGGTAAAGCGAGTCTATAAGCCACAGTTCCTACTCGATCGAGGATTAAAAATGGACCGATGAATCGAGGATTGAGCTTTTCTCTCTTTCCAAATCTCGTAACTCCTTTCTATGGAGCAACACATAAGATGTAACATTCCATAAATTTTAAAGTGTAATATTAAATATTTATTGATATATATAAATATTTAATGGATATGTTATTATTAAATAAATAATTGTTTAAATTGAGTTGATATGATTTAGTTAATTATTTGATTATTTGTTGAATAAATAATTAAATAATAAATATTAAATATTTATTGGCAATATTAAATATTTATTGAATTATGTGGTAATTTAAGTTGACGTGGGTTAGTTAATTAATTATTGAATAAATAATTAAGGAGCTAAGTAAATTAATTATTATAAGATTATATAATAATTTAATTTAATAAGTAAGCAAGAGAGCTTATAGTGATTTAAATAGATTATAATATTTTAAATGGGAAAAGGTAATTTAAAATATTAGTTGGTTAAATAAAATTATAATTTTTAAAAGAAATTATAGTTATGTGATATTAAATTATGTGCTAAAGTAATTTAATAGATTAATGTTTTAATTGATTTATTAAGGTGACAAATAACCTTGCTATAAAAGAGTTATTAAAATAACTTAAAGGAGTTTTAATTCCGTTTTGGCCAAGCAAGGCCTAATGCCTATTAAGTCCTTAATTTATCCAAACAAGGTGTAAGGTTAATGGGTTATTTTTTTATAGTAACCAAACAAGCCTTATGGCTTATGTTTTCAAAAACTTTTAACTGATGTCAGTTATGTATTTTATATTTATATTATATAATTAATATATATAATATCTAGTTACGTTAGATTGTTAGTACGCTCTAGAGTTAGAGGAGAGAGGTTAGAGAGAAGAAGGAAAAACTCAGAGGAAGAAGAAGAGGAGAAGAAGAAAAAGTGAGAGAATCCTAGAGAAATTGGGAGTGAAGAGGAGAAAAGCTTGGCAATCAAAGAGATTCTTCAAGGTATTTCTCCTATACTTTTAGTTTTAAGAGTTAGTTTTTATCTTCCCAAATTCTCCATAAAATCCTTGTGTAAGTATGAAGTATTGTTGGTATGAGGCTTAATATGGCTTACTTGTAATGTTAAAACTATTTTCATGAGTTATAATCAAAGAATTGTGGTTATGTATGAAGTTTGTGAAGAAAACTTTTTTTTTACAGAGAGTTTTTGGTGATTATATATTGTTTAGTTAAAATAGAAATTGAGGGTTAATTAGTGGTTTAGTTGATAAATTGACCATTTAATTTGATAGAGCATGTATAATTGTTGATAAAAATACTTTGAATTAGTGATTTTGGTTGAAAAACAAAAGTTATAGTGTTGATTTTTCATAGAAATATAAAAACATGAGTTTTTCCCAAAAACAGTGAATTTGGGTGTGTTAATTTGGTTGTTTATGTTGTTGTATGGGTATAATCATGTTTAGAGTTTTTGAAATATGTTTATATGAAGTCTATATGTAATTTACAGGATAATTAGTCTGTTAGAAACGAGCTTGTAGGCCAAAATTGGCTTTTTCTATGTTGTTGCCGAGGCTGTCTGCCGAGGTCTGCAACTCGGCGCCGCGACGCGAAGTTGTAATACCTTTGTGGCGCCGCAGCGCCGTACTCATGCCGTAGCGCGACCTGGTAGCTTTGATCCCCGTGCCGCAGCTCCATGGCCACGTCGCAGCGCCGGCCCACAGTGTAACTGTGGCGCCGCAGCGCGAGTTGTCAGAAAATTCTGACAGTGTACTTTTTGTACACGAAATTTTAAGAACACTTTATGTAATGATAGTAGGACTGAAAAATATTGATTTTAGTAGTTCTACACTATTAATAATAATGTTATTACATATTAACTTGTGTTATAATTGATTATGTGATTAAACCTAAATGATGAACGTACTTAGTTATGTTTGTAATGTGTTAATGGCTAACTATGTCATGATGACATATATTATAGGATATGAAATGGGTTTAATATAAAACCAATAAGTAGTCCTAGCAAGACTTAAGCACTTGAACGAAATTCGAGTTTGACTAAGAAGAAATATAGTGAGTCATAAGTCGAAAAGTTAACGCAATCTAATTGACCATTGTGTATTTATTAATAGGAAAGATTATGAGATGTGGAGTAGAGTTTACATTACAATTGCTATGTGTTGTTATGTGACTAATAGTTGATGTGTATGATTATATAATTGTGTAGGGCACGTGAAGTGCAGATAACTGTAAGCTGTTAAGCTATTATTGGTAAACAACGATCAAGGCAAGTCTTTCGGTTCCTATTTTCTACGTGGACTTGATGAACTGTTATAAATTGCATGATATGTTATGTATGTTGAATTTATGAAAGATTAAAGTCAATATATGACTGCTTTGTTTTGGCTAAGTAATGATGATTGAGTAAGGAACTCAATCTTTATATTTGTTATGTGAATTGAAAACATGTATGCCATGTTACTTTAATTATTATGAGATGTATATCGAGCATGTTATTATATGTTATGTGATGCATGAAAACTGTTAGACTTTGCTGGGCTGTCGAGCTCACTCTTGAAAATAACCACTTTTGCAGGTACAGATTTTAAGATAAAGATATGTGCTAAGTGAGTTATAGAAATCTATATTCACGAAGATAACTTAGGTTTTATGAGAAATATATTTAATATTTTGAATGTAATATGTTGTTGAATTGTAAGTTGAGCTATCCAATATATATGGATCTTTAGTTATGATGTAAGACTTTGTATAGTCATTTTGTTGTAATGATTCATAATATTTGATTTGGATCGAAGAGATGAAATGTAAAGGTTACGATTTAGGGCAAGACAGAAGAAGATGTATAAAAGTTTTAATTATTCCGCAATATTTAGTGATTTTTTTTAATATCGAACAATGATGTAAAATTTGAGATTTAATGTATGGTTAACGACCGAAGTTGAGATTTAAAATGTATAAATTTTGGGGTCGTTACATAAGAACACATGATCTCCTATATCAAATTCCACGTCCTTTCGATGAAGATCAGCATAACTCTTTTGTCGATCTTGTGAGATTTTTATACGTTGTCAGATCGTTTGAATCTTTTCTGTAGTCATACATACCAACTCCGGTCCCAACAACGTTGCTTCACCCACTTCATCCCAGCATACTGGAGAACGACACTTTCTTCCATACAACGCTTCGAATGGAGCCATGCCAATACTTGCTTGATAACTGTTGTTGTAGGAAAACTCCACCAATGATAAGAACTTGTCCCAACTTCCCTTGAAGTCAAGGACACAGAGTCTTAATAAATCTTCCAGAGTTTGAATAGTCTTCTCTGATTATCCGTCCGTCTGAGGATGATATGCCGAACTAAATCGTAAATCCGTGCCTATAGCTTTTTGTAAGCTAACCCAAAATCGTTAAGTGAATCTTGGGTCTCGGTCAGAAACTATGGATACTGGCATACCATGCAGTCTTACAATCTCGTTTATGTACATACGAGCAAGACGTTCAAGTGTATAAGTTTCTCGTATCGGTAAAAAATGAGCAGACTTGATCAATCTATCAACAATGACCCAAATCGCATTAATACCTTGAGAAACCTTAGGAAGACCGGTAACGAAATCTATGGTAATGTGCTCCCTCTTCCATTTTAGAATTTCAAGTGGTTGCAATGGACCTTTTGGTACTTGATGCTCCGCTTTGACTCGTTGACAAGTTAGACACCTTGAGATAAACAGCGCTATCTCTCTCTTCATATTGCTCTACCAAAATGTATGACGAAGATCATGATACATTTTGGTACTTCCAGGATGGATTGCAAACGGTGTGTTGTGCGCCTCCATCATGATTTCATACTTTAAATCAGGGTCGTTAGGAACACAAAGTCTGGAGTTGACTTGAAGTGTTCCTTCTTCATCGATTCTTGCTTCCGCCATAGCACCTTCTTGCACTTTCTTCCTCATACGCATCAGCTCCAGGTCTGTAGCTTGAGCAGCTTTAAATTTATCGATTAAAGTCTGTTCTACTCGTATATTCGCCATCATCACATGGGTTCCTGGAGTCTTTAACTCTATATTCATCCTTTGCAAGTCACACAAAATTGGCCTTTGTGTTGACAATATCGCACTCGTACTTGCATATGATCTTCTACTCAATGCGTCAGCTACCACGTTCGCTTTTCTAGGATGGTATTGAATGGTATGATCATAATCTTTCAACAGTTCAAGCCAACGTCGTTGTCGCATGTTGAGTTCCTTTTGAGTGAAAAAATATTTGAGGCTTTTATGATCCGTAAGGATCTCCACCTTCTCCCCATACAAGTAATGCCTCCAAATTTTAAGTGCAAAGACAACAGCTGCCAACTCTAGATCATGAGTAGGATAATTCCTCTCATATTCCTTGAGTTGTCTTGATGCATAGGCTATGACTTTTCTATTTTGCATGAGAACGCATCCCAACCCTTTGCTCGAAGCATCACTGTAGATGACAAACCCCTCCGAGCCAGATGGTATTGTTAGAACAGGTGCTAAAATGAGTCTCCCCTTGAGTTCTTGAAAACACTTCTCACATTCTTCGCTCCAACCAAACTTTGTATCTTTCCGAGTTAGTTGAGTTAATGGAGTAGCGATTCAAGAAAATCCTTCCACGAATCTCCGATAATAACCAGCTAAACCAAGAAAGCTACGTACTTCGGTCACTGATTTAGGTTGCTCCCAGCTTTGAATAGCTTCAATCTTTGCCGGGTCAACAGATATTCCACGACTTGATACTACGTGCCCAAGGAATGCTACCTCCTCCAGCCAGAACTCGCACTTCTTTAACTTGGCATAATACTTGTATTCACGAAGCTTTTGGAGTACCAGCCTCAAGTGTTGCTCATGATCTTCACGGCTTTTGGAATAAATAAGGATGTCATCAATAAAGACGACCACAAAGTGATCCAAATATTCCTTGAATACCCGGTTCATCATATCCATGAAGGCAGCAGGAGCATTAGTCAATCCAAAGGACATGACTAGGAATTCATAATGCCCGTACCGAGTTCTGAAAGCCGTCTTTGGAATATCCTCAGTTCTAACCTTCAGCTGATGATATCCAGAACGAAGATTGATCTTTGAAAAGAATTGTGTTCATTGCAACTGGTCAAACAGGTCATCAATACGTGGCAATGGGTACCTGTTTTTGATGGTGACATGATTCAACTCCCGATAATCAATACAAAGTCGCATACTTCCATCTTTCTTCTTCACGAATAGAACAAGAGCACCCCAAGGAGAAGTACTAGGACGAATAAAGCCAATGTCTAACAATTCCTGCAGTTGGATCTTTAACTCCTGAAGTTTAATAGGAGCCATTCGATATGAGGCTTTAGAAATGGGTTTTGTACCGGGTTCAAGGTCGATCCAAAATTCAATTTCACGCTCTGGGGGTAGGCCAGGAAGTTTTTCAGGGAATACGTCAGGGAATTTATTAACAATAAAAATATCATTCAAAACTGACGTATTTTTGTTTAGATCCGTGACATGAGCTAAGAAAGCTTGACATCCATTTTTTAATAAACGAATAGCTTTATGGCTTGAGATGACAGCGATTGATTTAATGGTTTGGTTGCTTGAATTCGCATAATAGGTCGATTAGGAATATGAAAGCTAACAACCTTATGAAAATAATCAATTTTTGCATGATGAGTAGTTAACCAATCAATCCCTAGAATCACGTCAAATGTAAGTATTTTTAATGAAATAAGATCGACAGGTAATGTGTGGGTACCAACTTGAACCAAACAGGACTTATAAACCGTGGATGTAATGAAGGTTTCTCCCAATGGAGTTTCAACAGATAAGTCAAAGTCTAATTTCTCCGGAGTCAAATTTAATCGATGAGCGCAAGTAGGAGAAATAAAAGAATGGGTAGAACCGGTATCAAATAAAGTATAGACTTCGTTAGAGTTTATGATAACTTTACCCGTGATGGCCTCATTCGGGTTCCTTCCTTTCTGGGAGGTCACAACAAACGCTCTCCCTTGCACTATCGGTTTTGACTTTTCTGGGACGGCCTTTAGTGCCTCCATCCTAGCTGAACTTGTTTTTGGTAAACGACAAAATCGAGCTAAATGACATTCTCTTCCATAATTATAACATGCTTTAGACGGCATCACGCAGTTTGGACTGATGTGCCCCTCCCCTCCGTATTTGAAACATATGATAGGTGGTCGTTCTCCTTCCTTAACAACGGGTGCTGGTGCTGACGTCTTTCCATCATTGTTGAATCTCTTCTTCTTGAAATGACCATTCTTATTGTTTTGGCCCTGATTACCACCGAAGTGGTTACCATTTCTGGCCTGTTGATTCCCACCATGCTTGTTATCACCACTTCGATGATTGCTCTCACTAGTATTATCATTTTGCCGACTGCTCTCTTTTGGTTGCGTTGACTCGTTATCGCGCTCCACTAACTGAGCCCTATTCACAACATCTGAATACAAACACAGTTTATGAGAAATAAGATGTTAACGTATCTCAGGTTTCAAACCTCACAAAAATATTCGCGTCATTCGCTCTTCATTATCCACCAAGTGGAACGCAAACCGAGACAACTCAGTAAATTTAGCCTCATACTGCGACACGGTCATATTATTCTGCTCTAATTTGATGAACTCCACCTCCTTCATGTGACGAACACTTTTGGGAAAGTATTTGTCATTGAACAGCTCTTGGAACTTCTCCCAATACATCTTCAGTGCGGCAGGTTGAGTACGCTTAATCGATTCCCACCAGTAATCTGCCTTTCCTCGCAACATAAAGGCGGCAAAGAGAACCTTTTGCTCCTCGGAGCATCCCAAGACATCAAATATCTTGGTGATCTATTTTATCCATGTTTCTGCTATAAGTGGTTTTGGCTCTCCCTTAAACTCCGGTGGTCCCAGCTCCTTGAACTGTTTAGTGGTGACCGACCGAGAGTTTTCAGTGTTTTCACCTATATTTTGGACAGGAGCCGCTCTCGCCTACTGTTGCATGAACTACATAAAACTTCTGAACATTCCATCATTCATCATCTGGTCAGTGTTATTGTTTGCATGAGGATTATCACCTTCCTGATGCACATTATCCTGATTATTGATATGTGGTGAATCAACAGTCGCCTGTGCTCCATTGCTATTCTCAACATTCTCAGATGCCATTTTCAGATACTGCCACAAAACAAAAGTTAATTGATATGTCATATATTATCCTTATATTCTGACCGACCAATTAAATACCATGCAAATAAACTTAGGTAGGTCATACTGGCGAAGGAATTCCCCGTCTCTCCCCTCCTAGTTCTATTCTCACATCTTAGCCAGGGATCATATCCCTAAGCTCTGATACCAACTGTGACGCCCCCAAAATTAGGTATACATCACCCATCTTGGGTCGTCAGATACATGGTATAGAATACAAATACAATTTACTAATACATATGTCGTGTACAATACGACAAAACATAGCTGTGAGTTTGAATACAATTATTGCCTATTAGAGACTATACAAACTCAAAAGGAGTCCTCATTACAATTATTGTCACACTATTTAATAGAATAGTGAGGACTACTAATACTATTATTTGGTCCATCACTCCGTTTCCCGACTCGTCCCAGCTATATTCTCATTTCCTAAAGAGAACAGTGAAAGAAAGGGTGAGCTCAACTAGCCCAGTAAGAAATATTATGACTAAGATAATGTAGAATAAATTATCATTAGCCTTCAACAGTTTTAAACTGATAAAATATAACGAACATCAAGTTTAACTGCAGCGGAACAAGCAATCCATTAAAAGAGTTAAGTAGAAAATAAAACCTACTATCTTCTATGATTTAAAAGGTTTTTCAACACTGTTATCGCTGGGACTCAGCTTAATAAAATAATCCACATCATCGAATCATCCCTGCACTATGGCCAAGGATATTCGTGTATTCATTAATGGTCATGATCATGCCAATAACTGTCCATCAATGCACTACGGGCCAATGAAGACTTTTACCACATCATTTGTAACATTACGGTCATGATTATACCGAATAATCCCTGGTCATAATCATACCAAGTCCATCTATGCACTACAGACCACAGATGACTTGCAACATTTTATAAACATGAGGATGATGACAATGATATAAGAATTCAATAAAACAAGTTCAAAAATTAATTTATCCAAGAATTAACAACGTCCAAATTGTCAACATGATACTGCTTTGTGGAGTAAAATTCAAGAATGCTTAGAAGAATATTTTCATGAAAAGATACTGGATGAAACGTAATTATCAAGGATATTCCACAAATTTCATGGAGTATAGAAGTCAAAACTTAACCAACTGAGTATAATAAAGAATGGAATAACAAAAGAAATCACCATGCATGCGATAGACCGCACATACAGGTTATTCCAACAGAATAATAAATAATAGAACCAGGTCCGGCGTAAAACGCACAGACAGGATATTCCAACAGAATAATAATAAAGACGGAACCAGGTCCGGTGTAAAACACACAGACAGGATGTTCCAACAGAATAATAATAAAGACGGAACCAGGTCTGGTGTAAAACACAAAGACAGGATATTCCAACAGAATAATAGTAAAGACGGAACCAGGTCTGGTGTAAAACACACAGACATGATATTCCAACAGAATAATAGAAGAATGTCACCAAGTATAGGGTAGACCGCGTATACAGGTTATTTCAACAGAATAATAAGAAATGGAATAACAATAGTTCTCTTCATGAATAAGAAAGAATAATACCCCTTACCGTTTTAAAGAAGAATTGAAATAAGGAAGTAGTTAAGTAGCAGAAACTTTTCTTCTCTCTCTCTCTCTCTATAGTTTCTCTCTCTAGAGTTCAGTGAATTCGTAAGAAATAATGAAGGAATGAGCTGCTATTTATAGAAAAATAAAATGCATAGTAACTAATCCATGAACGGTCCAGATTGATTACTTTAATCTGACGATCCATATTTAAAGAAAAATCTTTTAAATAAAATATAATATATTCTATTTATAGAATAACTTTAATAAAGTATTCTATTTTATATAAAAAGATGTTTCTGTTTTATTACGTTAATAATACGAATAAAACAAAACTTCATTATCGCTAAATAATTCATATTATTAACTGACAATAATTGAATCAAACTGAGTGACTTCTCACATAAGCATTAATAATCAATACCGTGTTCTACTATGCAACCACACGTATTACTGTACTTTTACTACCGAGTAGTTCAACAGTATCAATGGTAAAACTTCCACCGTTATTTTTAATAAAATATTTTTGTCGTTTTCTCAATCCGACAATAATTCCGTTGTGGGGTCCACCAATGATTGTGTTGTTGTACGAATATTTTCTGTTAAAACGAATATTCCCCGACCAATCGAATATTATATAACAACTTGCGTACTTTGCAAAATTTATAAATATTACCCACAACTTTAACATTATATCAAATTAACTCCATAATATTCAAAAATGATATTTATAAAAAATTCATTTTTATTTATAAAAGTTGGGGTCTTACATGCGAAATTTAAAATTTATTACATCACATCATATTTAAAAGTCTATCATCATAATGATAAAAGTAAAATTACAAGTCTTCATCACTTGTGCATTTTTTCCTTTCCTTTAGTAGACGAAGGTTCACCTACTTTCTCTTCTTTAACTGCAATGAGTTTATAAATATGTAAGAGTGAGCAAAATAATTGCTCACTGGATATAATATGGAATCAATAGGAGTATAATAATAATAACTGTCAAAATAAGGTCATCAAAAGTGAATAGTATTCTATCAATAATAATCAGAACTGAAATCCCAAAATATGAAAAATATACATCACTGAAGGTCGTAAGACCATGAACTACATCCACAGTATCAAGTAATCTTTCAACTCCAACTTTAACAGTCGTAAGACTATAAGGACCTCGTACAATGTATTGTGCATAAATATTTTAACGCTATGCATAAGTTAACCCCTAATCATAACAATAGGGTTGTTCATCTCAGTATTTGGAGTATAAGTCCGCACCAAAGGAAGTTTGGTTTGGATAAGCTTTCAAGGTAATTTGGAATTCAACGAACATCAACTAAGGAGTAGTTGAATAAAACCAATAACACTATACTATAGAATAATCATGATTGAATCAATCATAGTAAACTACAGTCATGCTTTAGGAATAATCTAATAGCATACAATTTGAAGAACTATATCATACCTTTCTTGAACAATACTAAGCCAAGGTTAATTAGAATTGAACACTAAGCATGCACAACAATTTGAACGATAGAAATGATCGACATTAGTATATATAGTTGTGCGTGCTAAACAACAAGTTAAATACAAGAATAACTTACTCTAGAATAACTTACATCATTATATTGTAATCGAATTGAAAACAGTAATTGAATTAACATGATAATAGATTAGAAAACTTGCTCAATTATAAAAATATAGTTAAAGAACTTGCCTTGCGCGTAGATTAAACTGAATCAATACGAATCAAAATATCCTATAAACATATGTCATTATGACATAGTTAGTCATTACCACTTTACAAACATAACTAAGTACGTTCATCATTTAAAATTGGATTTTTAATCACATAATCAAGTTATAACATAAGTAAATCTTTAATAACATAATTATTCATAGTATAGAAATACTAAAATCAATATTTTACAGTCCTACTATCATCACATAATTTTTCTTAAAATTTCGTGTACAAAAAGTACACTGTCAGACCATTCTGCTAACTCGCACTGCGGCGCCACAGTTTACATTGTGGGTCATGCTGCGGCGTGAGGATGGCGCTACGACGCGGTGAATAAACTACGAAGCCGCGCTGCGGCATGGCTATGGCGCTGCGGCGCCACGAACGTACTGTTGGGCCGCGCCGCGGGGCCAGACTCCAGAATCTGGCGACCAAGCTCGGCAACAGTATGAACAAAAGCCAAATTGGCCTACAAGCTCCAATCTAATAGACTAATTAACATGAAATTTACACATAGACTTTATGTAAACATATTGTGCAAACTTCTAACATGTTTCTACCCATAAAATAGTATAAACATGAAATTTACACATAGACTTTATGTAAACATATTGTGCAGACTTCTAACATGTTTCTGCCCATAAAATAGTATAAACATCAAATTTACAACACCCAATTTCAATGTTTTTGGCAAAAACTCTATTTTTTTGATGTTTTCAATGAAAATCAACATTGTGATTTTGTTTTTCAATCAAAACAGAAATTTCAAAACACCATAGTTATGATTATACATACTCTATCAAATTCAATAATCAATTTATCAATTTAACAACTAACTAAACATTAATTTCTACTTTAAACTAAGCCATATTCGTATATATTTTTCATAAGAACACTCTGTAATATATTTTCTTCCACAAAAACACATACTTACATGAATTCATTGATTATAATCATACATAAACTCATGAAATAACCTTATAATCAATAATCATACAAAAATATATACATAACCACAATTTATCTTTTATAAAAATTTCACAGAGAACTTTTTGGGAAGAGGAAAACTAAACTTTTAAAGAAAAAGGTTAAGCTCCTATCTTTGATTAAGAAGATGATGGCTACTTTTAATTATCAATTTCTTTTCTCCAATTCCTTTCTCAAACCTGTTAGAAATCACTCACCCTCTAGAGTTTTTCTCAATTCTCTCTTGTTTTCTCTCTATTTCTTCAACTGAGCTTTTCTCCCAACTCAACTCTAACTTATGTAATAAAAATATAACGTATATAATAATAATTATATAATATAACTCTAGATATAATGATATCAGTTATATAAGTTTTGAAAATCAAAAGCCATAAGGCTTGTTTGGTTAAATAACTAAAAATAACCCATTAATCCTTATGCCTTGTTTGGTTAAACACAATTAGATAAAAGACTTAATAGGCATTAGGCCTTGTTTGGCAAAACTGAATTAAACTCCCTTAATTTATCTTAGTAACTCCTTTATAGCAAGGTTATTTGTCACACATTAATTTAATTAAATTTATCAATTACCATATTAATCTATTAAATTACTTTAACATAAAAATCATTATCAAAAACTATAATTTCTTTATAATTATAATTTTATTTAACCAACTAACACATTATTTTAAATCACAAATTCCAATTAGAAATTATAATTCATTTAATCATTATTAGCTCTCTAACTTAATTATTAAATTAAATTAGTATATAAACTCATAACAATTAATTTTCTTAGCTCCTTAATTATTTATTCAACAAATAATTAACTAAATCACATCAACTCAAATTGCCATTAAATACTTATATAAATCAATAATTATTTAATATTACACTTTAAAATTGTGGAATGTTACAGCGATTGTTAGGGATAAAGATCGCCGGTTATTCCATTCGAAAAGATTGTTACCTCAAACACCATCGATGGGTTTGGCGAGTCTCATAATTGGGTTCGCAAAAGCATCTTTCGGGAACTACCTTATTGGTCTAAAAATTTGATTTGACATAATCTAGATGTGATGCATATTGAGAAGACTGTGTTCGATAATGTGTTTAACACCGTGATTGTAACGCCCCCAAATTCGGGTATCTTCCAACCCAACAGATGGTGTTACACGGTGCTACTGTTCACACATGCATTCAATTAAAATACTTCAAAAGTGTGAATGTCTTCTATATATTATAGAATAATGTTTCCCTTCCCAAGTTCTTTGTAACCGTTACATATGTTCTTTGTCATAGTATCAAATAAATACAAAATTCATACTATGCTATTACAAAGACAACTATTTGTCCGCTTTAGCCTTTCCTTTATCCTTACTCGATCCTTCGGTCCGTTCATTCTTAACTGCATTCATATGATTCAAGCAAGGGTGAGCATAACTAGCTTAACAAGTATAACAATTTCATTTGAGCAATATGTTTGAATCATATGAATACATATATATATATATATATATATATATATATATATATATATATATATATATATATTCTGTAACTGAATCAATAGTTATGAAGTACTATAGATAATTCAAAATAGCACTTCTTTTTTCTTTAAAATATTTAACAATGAACAACATTTGTTAAACCTTGATTTTGGTCCAAAACCTTAAGCATTTCATTCTTTCTTTAAAAAGGACAACCCGGCACCAAGTCCGTAAGTCTGATATTTCTTACGAGCACGTTTAGGTGATCAACCTATTGTACTCTATGTTGTACAACACTACTTCATTGAACGTATCTACGTTCAAGTTTTGGCAACCTCACGTGCCAGTCGATTGACGACAAAATATTTATTTATTCATACTTAGTCTTTCTTTGAATCCATACCAAACAGTTGGCATAAGATAGCAATATCAATAATATTTTGATAGATTATAATGAAATCCACCTAATACATTAAATCTAGCTGAAGGAATTAGATTTGACTTCTTTGTACATTAATTCATGCTTGGGATACATGAATCATAAAGCTTATCCACAATAAACATAGACAAGGGTTTAGAACACTTGCCTTCAGCATCTTCTACAGTAATTCACTTCTCTTTTGAGTCTTTATAGATTCTACAATACATAATTACATAGCATCCCACATTAGGTCATAAACAATCAACAAGTATTGTCATTAACCTATTCTCTCTTTCTTTTTGGTCTAACAATTCATTTGCCTAACTTACTAACATTCATTAGTTTAGTTAATGTTCATTACGACTTTATAACATTTTGTTGTTATAAATGATCTTATGTATTCAATGCTTAAGTAGTTACATTTCAAGTAAACTCAAACATTCATTCAATGGGTGTACGGTTTTCGTATTACTTTGTGTTTACATTTTCGTAACCTTTCGTTAACTTTTAATTGTTATTCTTAAGGTTTTAATCATCCTTTATGATGTTACTTTAAGTTTAATTAAGGTCATAATTCACCTTCAATCAACTTCCTTTTTCTTTGTATTCATTTTCATTCTTCTCTGCCTCTTGTCTAGTACTGGCGCTGCGCGCCAGTTTCTTTCTTATATGTCGCACTGCAGCGCGACTCATCAGTGTCTGGGATCCAGGCATGGCGCTGCAGCGCCATGTTCATAGGCTTGGGTGGCGCTGCGGCGCCGACCCTGAGCCTTTGAATTTTTTTAAGTTTTTCAATTCCAATCCTTTCCGAGCTCGTAACTTAATCGTTATAAGTCAGAATTGGCTCGTTCAAAAGCCGTTCTCTCACATATCATGTATACTATAATTTCATTAGGAGAACTTACATTTCTAAATCCGGTAACATTGAATTCACTATTTAAATTTCTTATTACGAGTTCGTTAAACGTTCGTGAACGTTTATTGTTCGTTTCTTCATTTTAAGTCGGAATTCGACTATTCTTGAGTTCACAACTTTTAAATGCAAAGTTCTACGATATCCTATCGAAAACTAAGGTTATCGAGTTAAACAACGACTTTTAACTTTCATTATGAGGATTTCATGATTTCGACGATTATCGTCTAATCTCGTAAATTTCGCCATAACTTCGTTAATTGAGATTTTTACTCCGTTTAAAATGGATTTATTCCATTATCCATACTTCCATCATACTAAACAAAAATATATCATTTAATCCTATCTATGATGGCTTTAAACTTGTCCATTAACAACATAAGATAAATTTTCACGTATTCATCATTAGTTCATATTTCTATAATTATGATTCCACTTGTAACATGGTTATTAATATTTAAGTCCACTAATAGCCATCCTTGTTACTCCTTATGATACATACTCCACCAATTTCCACTTCTCTATCAAGATTATAATTGAAGAGATGAAGATTAATGGTTAAAGATTCATTACCTTTGATGTTCTCGCTTTCTTCTTCTTCTTCTTGGATTAATTAAAATAACTCTCACTTCTCTCTTAATATTACCATGGGGGGCCCACATGGGTTTCCCTATGGGTGTTTCTCACCCGATAACCCATTAGTTCAATCCACGGGTTCGGTTCTTGGTTTGGGCTTAGGTTTAATTAACTTTGGGCCTAACATTGGGCTTGAATTTAAATTATCTTTGGGCCTTAAAATATTTCATTTGGGCTTACCAAATTCATAACCAAATCCTACTGGTCTATTAATAATGGTTTAAGGTTTTAACGTATAATCCTTGTTTTCTTCTCATATACTAGTTCGTATAACATTCATCATATACATTATATTATCTTTCTTATATACTTGTATAATACCCTGTATTCTACTCGTATTCATTACCTCGTATAATAACTTTCTTATTACACGACCATCATTTATTTAAATTTTCACTTTCCTTAACATTCTCGAACTTAGTATGCAGGCGAAAAACTACGTTTGTCGTAACTGAATTATTACTAGATCATCGATCCTTCTTTAACATTCTATCGTTACGTATTTCTTGAAAGTTCAAAAATAATTCCCAAGCAGAAATGGATAATAGTATTTTTTGGAGAATTTCTCGGGAAGCTTTTATTTTCGTCTTGGAAATTCAAACACCTTAATTCTAGCACTTAGCCAGAATACTACTATATTATTCCTCTTTTAGGTTATAGAATAACCTTCATCATGCTTACTCGTTATAAATAACATATATTATAATTTTATTCAAATAAAATTATTTTACATTATAATTCGATTTTCTCGGCTGTTACATTCTTCTCCCTTATAAGGATTCTGTCCCCAGAATCTCGCCACAAATTAGTCAAACAACTGAGGGTAGTTTTTCTTCATCTTTTCTTTAAGTTCCCACGTTGCTTCTTCGGCATCGTGTTTTCTCCATACTACCTTCACCGAAGGTATAACTTTATTCCTTAGAGCTTGCTCTTTTCTATCAATGATTTGGACATGCATTTCTTCGTACGTCAAGTCTTTCTCAATATGAATAGGCTCATACTCTATTATGTGTTTATAGTCTTGCTTATAAGAATGTAACACAGATACATGAAACACATTGTGTATGCGTTCAAAGTCTGGAGGTAATGCTACCATGTAAGCTACCTCTCCTACCCTTTTTAATATTTCAAAAGGTCCTATAAAACTTGGACTTAACTTTCCCTTCTTCCCGAAGCGTATCTTTCCTTTCCAGGGAGATACCTTTAGAAATACATACGGCCGACTTCAAACTCTCTTCTCATTCGATGAGGATCTGCATACTTTTTCTGTCGGTCTTGAGCTGCTCAGTCGCATTCGTATCAATTTAACTATATCCACAGTTTGCTGTACCAATTCAGGTCCTAGTATTCGGCGTTCTCCTCACTCATCCCAACACAATGGTGTTCTGCACTTCCTTCCATATAAAGCTTCGTAAGGCGGCATGCCTATGCTTGCATGAAAATTGTTGTTATATGCAAACTCTACTAGTGGTAGATGATCATCCCAATTACCTTTGAAATCTATAAAGCAAGATCGTAGAATATCTTCTAACGTTTGAATTGTTCTTTTACCTACCCATCTGTCTGTGGATGATAAGTTGTACTTAACTTCAACTGTGTTCCCATCTGTTCTTGCAAACTTCTCCAAAAGTTTGATGTGAATCGTGGATCACGATCTAGCACTATCAAAACGGGTACCCCATGTCTTGAAATAATTTCCTTAATATAGAGTTTAGCTAACTGATTTAAGTTAAACTTGACTCTTATTAGCAAAAAGTGAGCCGACTTCGTCAATCGGTCCACTATTACCCAAATAGCATCGTACCCTTTTTGTGTAGTTGAAAGTCCCACCACAAAATCCATCGTGATGTGTTCCCAGTTCCATTCCAGAATTTTCAATGACTGTAACAAGCCGCTTGGTCATTGTTGTTCGGCCTTAACTTTTTGACAAGTTAAGCACCTACTTACATGTTCTGTTATCTCTCTCTTCATGTTTGGCAACCAAATACTCTGTCGAAGGTCTTGATATATCTTAGTACTACCAGGATGAATCAAGTACCTTAAATTATGAGCCTCTCGTAATATTTCTTCCTTCAATTCTGCTTCACTCGGAACCCAAATTCTTCCTTCAAATCTTAATAATTCGTCATAATCAAGACTATACTTTATCTCTTTTCCATTTATTAGTCGTTTCTTCATTTGGTCACACTCATCATCTCTGAGTTGTACTTCCTTGACTCTCTCTACCATGGTAGGTCGAGTCTCCATTGTAAATAATTTCTGACCCGATTTTCTCGATAACTTCACCTCTAACTCCATTCTAGCCATCTCTGTTATTAACTCAGTTTGAGTCATTAACATAGACAACTTTTCCCGACCCTTCCTACATAAAGCGTCAGCCACTACATTTGCTTTTCCTGGATGATACGAAATTTCGTAGTCGTAATCCTTTATCAACTCCAGCCATCTTCTTTGTCTCATTTATATCTTTTTGTGTGAAGATATTTTTAGACTTTTATGGTCCGTGTATATCTCACATTTTTCCCCAAATAGATAATGCCTCCAAATCTTTAAGGTAAATACCACCGCTGCCAGTTCCAGATTATGAGTAGGATAAACTTTCTCACAATCCTTTAACTTTCGTGATGCGTACAGAATGACCTTGCAATGCTGCATGAGCACACAACCTAGTCCTCTATCCGAGGCATCGCTATAAACTATAAAATTCCCCGTATCATCAGGTAAAGATAATACATGTGCTTCACTCAATCTTTTCTTCAGTTCTTGAAAACTGTTTTCACACTTCTCCCTCCATACGTACTTCACTGTCTTTCTTGTCAAATTAGTCAATGGAGTAGCTATCTTAGAAAAATCTTCGATAGTATCCCACTAATCCTAGGAAACTCCGTACCTCGGTCGGTGTTTTCGGCTGTTCCCAATTAATCACTGCTTCCACCGTTGCTGGATCCACTGAGATTCCAACTCTGTCAATAACGTGTCCCAAAACTGCACCCTTTCTAGCCAAAATTCACACTTAGTGATTTTTGCGTATAACTTCTCCTTCCTTAGTGTCTCTAACACTAATCTTAGGTGTTTAGCTTGATCTTCTGGAGTCTTAGAATAAACTAGAATATCATTGATAAACACTACCACGAACTTGTCCAAATATTGTTTGAACACTCTTTTCATCATATCCATGAATGTAGCTGGTGCATTCGTCAACCCAAACGATATTACCAAAAACTCGTAATGGCCGTAATGAGTCCTGAACGCCGTCTTAGGTACATCTTTCTTCCTAACTTTTAACTGATGATACCTCGTTCACAAATTTATTTTAGAAAAATACTTTGCCCCTTTTAATTGATTAAAGAGATCATCGATCCTGGGAAATGGGTGTTTATTCTTTATCGTTAACTTGTTCAACTCTCGATAGTCGATACAAAGTCTTAACGATCCATCCTTCTTCTTTACAAATAGTACCGGTGCTCCCCACGATGAAACACACGGTTGGATGTATTTTCTACCCAACAGTTCTTGTAGTTGAACCATCAACTCCTTCATTTCTACTAGCGCCATACGATATGGTGCCCTTAAAACTGGTGCTGCTCCTAGCACAATATCTATAACTAATTCAATCTCCCTATCCGGTGGAAGACCCGGTAATTCGTGTGGACCTATTCTCTAGGTATCAACAACATGACACTAATAACCTATACACCCCTTCCTTAATATTTTCCTAGTTTGTGTTATGGTAAGACAACACGAACATCCCGGTGACTTACTACCGTAAAACACTACCTTAGGTTGCTTCAACGTTCGAAGGTTTATACATTTCTTTTGACAATCTCTAATTGCACCATGGTTAAACAACCAATCCATCCCGAGAATTACATCGAATTCTTCCAATTTATCGGTATTAAATCTACCGATAATTTATAACCTCGTATCTCTACATAACAACGCCTATGAATATTTTCAACAAGAATTATTTCTTCATTCGCTACCTTAATATTTAAAGGTATATGCAATCTTTCGGGAAGCAATCCTAATCGTCTAGCAAAATCACATGCTATAAATAAACAAGTAGCACCCGAATCAAAGAACACACAAGCATTTATATCGTTGATTAGGATAATACCTGCAACTACATCCCCTGATGCAATTGCATCCTGGACCGTCATATTAAAAGTGCAGGCCATCGGTCTAGAAACTGGACCACTAATAGCTAACTTACCACTTTTAGTGCCCTTATTACCATCCATCCCCTTCTTCGGGCAATTCTTCGCCATGTAATTAGTTGATCCACATATGAAGCATTCGTGATTCTTCTTCGAACTTGGACAGTTAGGCGAAATATGTCCTTCTTGTCCACAGTTGTAACACACTGCTTTACCTTTGAAACAGACTCTTAAGTGAGTCTTCCCACAATTCTTATACGCCTCCATCCTCATCTTAGGATTACCTTATTTTACCCCGGTATTCTTAGAGTTAAAAGCCTTCCTCTTCTGCCCGTTGCCACTCCCGCTGGCTCCCTTAGTTTTCACTCCCCCATCTACCATACTCTTTTTCTTCTTCCCTCTGTGGTATTGGCCTAAAGCCTCATTACCACCCTTGGCAATTATCGCCTTCTCCAGAAAAGTTCTAAAGGAATTACTTTGAAACACTGGTATCCGACTATAGAGCCAGGGTTTTAAGCCCTGCTCGAATCTCCTCGCATTCCTTACCTCCGTATCCACCTGATGTGGAGCAAATCTCGCCAGTTCATTAAACTTGGTAGCTTATTAGGGAACAATTATGTCCCCTTGTCCCCTTGTCCCCTTGTGTCCATGTTATATTCTCCACTCCAGCCCTAGCCTGGTTCACCTCCCACCAGAAGTTGGCCTCTCCCTTCATCATATAGGTGGCAAAAGAAGTCTTCTGCCCCTCGTCGACATTTGCAATTACAAATGCCTCTTCAATTTCTTTTACCCAAGTTTGGGCTTCTATAGGGTCCGTAGTTCCTTTAAACTCTAGCAGACCTACGCTCTTAAAATCCTTAAACGTAGTAGCACGTACTACTGCAGGATTGACAGGTATATTTGCACCATTTCTATTAAAGGCAGCTGTTAGTAAATTAACAAACTCCTACATCGGGTTAACCGGTCCCTCTTCTGGTTGATTCACATTAGCTTCCTGATTTCGTTGTCTTCTTCTTGGTGGCATCTTTCTGTTAAAATGAATAATACTTCGTTATTACTTTCTTCTAATTAGTTAGTCATTATTCATTTTTAAATAATAACTTAAACTCATTGCACAATATGTTCAATAAAGGGCTTATATTGATATGCTTCTTCCTTTGTAGTATAATACTACATCGTTCATCATTACATAGCCTTGGCTAATTATATTACCTTCCCGCAATTACTTTTCAAAAATTGGGATTTACAAAAGATTACACTTTGATTATACAAAAGAGGGTTTTACATCACTACCTAGGTACACAATATTTACATATCTAAACCTACTCTAGTTACTAACTAGATTACATTTGCCTAATGGCCTTTTCATAATCGGCATTGGCAAGGCTAACTACCACATCTCGACTGATAGTATGCCGAGTCTGCCCTGCTTCAACAGGATACTCAACAACTTGTTGCTAATAATCTTCATGGGAACTCCTATGAATATAATACATCATTCCAATCTTCTGCTTCTTGACCTTTATCTCCTCCCTAAGCTCAAAGACCTCAAGTTTCAGCTTATGGACCTTGTCCTTTGCCAAAACCTTCTCATCATGCTCTACCTCCCAAAACGTCTCCATTATTTTCTTGTCCTCCAAGATAACATGGATCTCCTCCTTTAATTCCTTTATCACTTTCCCTAGCTGGATATTTTTATCCAACACCGTCATGAATAATGTCTTCATTGACTACCCCGGAGTCATCTCCTCTATAGGTACTACCATGTTAAACGATACTACCTCCACCTCCTCCTCTGACATACCATTGAACAAGGATGTAAATCCTAAGTTCTCAGATTCTTCTGACTTAACCACCACCACCACTGGCAACTCAGCTACGAGTGTTGGTAAAATCTCTATCTGGTTCACATACTCTTCACTAACCACATGTATATATCTATACATCATGTTATCTCCTGTCATTTACAATAAAACACGTTATCTTGATTAGTACACAACATTAGAATAGTATAAACACATATCACATTTAATGCATTTTTAGGGTTAACTTCATCTTTTAATTCTTCAACTTTTCTTAAGGTTACGGCTTAAGGTTCTTTCCCCTTTTAAGTTTTTATAACCTACGACTCTAATACCAACCTGTGACGCCCCCAAATTCGGGTATCTTCCAACCGACAAATGGTGCTATACGGTGCTACTGTTCACACAAACATTCAATTGAAATACTTCAAAAGAGTGAATATGTCTTCTAAATATTACATAATAATATTTCCCTTCCCAGGTTCTTTGTAACCATTACATATGTTCTTTGTCATAGTATCAAATAAATATAAAATTCATACTATGCTACTACAAAGACAACTATTTGTCCGCTTTAGCCTTTCCTTTATCCTTACTGGATCCTTCGGTCCGTTCATTCTTAGCTGCATTCATATGGTTCAAGCAATGGTGAGCATAACTAGCTCTGCAAGTATAACAATTTCATTTGAGCAGTATGTTTGAATCATATGAATATATATATATATATATATATATATATATATATATATATATATATATATATATATATATATCTTCTATAACTGAATTAATAGTTATGAAGTGCTATAGATAATTCAAAATAGCACTTCTCTTTTCTTTAAAATGTTTAACAATGAACAACATTTGTTAAACCTTGATTTTTGACTAAGACCTTGAGCATTTCATTCTTTCTTTAAAAAGGACAACCCTGCACAAAGTCTGTAAGTCCGATATTTCTTATGAACACGTCCAGGTGATCAGCCTATAGTACTCTATGTTGTACAACACTACTTCATTGAACGTATCTACATTCAAGATTTGGCAGCCTCACGTGCCAGTCGATTGAGGATAAAACATTTATTTATTCATACTTAGTCTTTCTTTGAATCCATATAAAAAAGTTGGCATAAGATAGCAATATCAATAATATTTTGATAGATTATAATGAAATCCACCTAATACATTAAGTCTAGCTGAAGGAATTGGCTTTGACTTCTTTGTACATCAATTCATGTGTGGGATACATGAATCATAAAGCTTGTCCACAATAAACATAGACAAGGGTTTAGAACACTTGCCTTCAACATCTTCTACAGTTAATTCACTTCTCTTTTGAATCTTTATAGATTCTACAATACATAATTACATAGCATATCACATTAGGTCATAAACAATCAACAAGTATTGTCATTAACCTATTCTCTCCTTCTTCTTGGTCTAACAATTCATTTCCTTAACTTACTAACATTCATTAGTTTAGTTAACATTCATTACGACTTTATAACATTTTGTTGTTATAAGTGATCTTATGTATTCAATGCTTAAGTAGTTATGTTTTAAGTAAACTCAAACATTCATTCAATGAGTGTACGGTTTTCATATTACTTTGTATTTACGTTTTCATAACCTTTCGTTAACTTTTAATTGTTAATTGTCTTTTGGGTTATGTAACGCCCCTGCGACGTTCCAACGATCCATGATGGCTATTTTCTCAGACATGGTGGAGAAAAACGTGGAAGTTTTTATGGACGACTTTTCAGTCTATGGAAACACTTTTGACAAGTGTCTAGGGAATCTGGTCATGGTCTTGAAGCGTTGTGTGGAAACTAATTTGGTGCTTATTGGGAGAAGTGCCACTTTATGGTTGAAGAAGGAATAATTCTGGGGCACAAGGTCTCTGCTAAAGGTTTAGTGGTTGACAGGTCAAAGTTAGACACGATCGAGAATCTTCCACCACCAAATTCAGTGAAGGGAATCCACAGTTTCCTTGGATATGCCAGAATCTGTGACGCCCCCAAATTCATGTTCTCTAACCCCAGATTTAGTGCTCACGATCTATCATCATCATAAGCATTCTATAACTATTACGAAATAATAAACATACATTGCTCATTATAATAAAGTTCCATAACATGGTCCCAAGGTCTCCTTAACCTTAACTTAAACACACCATTCATATTACAAAAGGTTTACATAAGAAATTCTATCAGATAATAATAATTAATATTCATTCTAAACTATTCCTAGATCTTGCCCTTGCCTTTGTCTTTCGCATTGGATCCTTCAGGCTTAAATGAAATAAATGTCATGTTATAGCAAGGGTAAGCAACTAATTTGCTTAGCAAGTTTATATACAAGTGAGATATATCATGACCAGAAAGAGGTTTTGTTTTCAATGTTCTATAATAGTATAAGATTGTGAAGGAACATGAATTAATAATCAACAATTGAATATTCGAATAATTGAATAACATGAACTGAGTGGTTTTGAAATAACCATGAACATTTGCCAAGGTTCTCAGTCATTTAAACTAGACCTCTTAATAAGTTTTGGTATTTAAGGGGATCAGCCTTTCATACCCCATGATTTATGCATAAACACTTAATATTCCGGCATCGATATCATGCCTTAATCAAATTCGTCCTTTTTTCAGTCAAGAGTTCTTATCATATCAATTAAATAAGAACAGCTTTTTTTTAAAACACATTTGATTTAACAAATTTAAACATGCTTGATCTAGCTGATACAATTAGCATAGATCTATCTCATAAACAGTTCATAAATGAAAGAACTTTAATTTAATTCACAGTTCAATAATAATAGAACATGAATTCAATTGCACAAATTGCGAATTTCAATAATCAATATAGATGTGAATAATTATCAATAATTATTCACTAACATGCTTTGAAAATAATAACTCGAGTTTGAGTTAGGAAACTTGCCTCGTTTGTAGGTTACGGCTACGCAATTAAATTCTATCTACTATGTAGTTAAATTATCTTCATCTGAGAGACCTATAGTTAATCTTTCAATTAGCCTTAACATAACATTAGATTAGGTAATCACATAGATATTATATATTACATGTAGTTCTTAGAAATATTATCATGCCTCGATAATGTTACTATTAATTAACAACTACCTTTAATTCACTTAATATTATTAATCTTGATAATATTTAATTCATCTCGTAGTATTATTAATTCACTAATAATACTTTTATTCATTTGCTAATATTATTAATCATTTAATAATATCTTATTCCATTACTAATATTATTAATCATTTAATAATATTTTATTCCTTTACTAATGTTATTACATTTTTAATAATATTTTATTTAATCTCGAATATTATTATTTGCTCAATAATAATACTTTAGTTTAATATTAATAATCTTTTAATAATATTTTAATCTAATATTAATATTTTAATCTAATATTATTAATCATTTAATAATACTTTAATCATTTATTAATGCTAAAATTAAATATTATTAACCATTTAATAATATTTTAATGAAGTTTTAATCTTAATATTTTATCTACTTAACAATATCATATACTAATATTATTAATATCATAATAATATTTTTAATAATTTATTAGATTAATAAACCATTTATTCTAATTGTTCACACTTTATTAAACCTCTTATTTAATATCCATAAAAGGTCATAAATAATATTTTTTTATTATAAATTACCAAAATACCCTAAAATAGTCATAATATTATATATTAGGAGTATTCAAGCATTAAAATCATATTTTTCTTATTTAAGACATCATTTAACTATTTATTTCTTTTTATTCATAACTTAATCATTTTTAGGAAAAATAGCAAACTGATTCCAAAAATTCTCATTTTCTGGATTTGGGTAGTATATGAACCAACAATGATCCCCAAATTTTTCTGGAATTTTAGAAAATAATATACTAATTTTAAAGTGCCCAAAACACTCGGATCTTGTTTCATTTTTCATAAATTGAGTTCTGCTAAGAAAAATTTGAAATTTTCAGGGTATACTTTCATAACATATATGAACCTACTGTAAACATTTCGAAATTTTGCAGTGTATACACAATGAGTTATTCGAAGGTTAATATTTCAGAGTCCTTGACGGAAATAGCCATTACGCACAACCTATAAATCGAAACGCGTCCGTTCTTTTTCCTACATATAGATAACTTCTCAAGGTACCTCTGTGATTTTTTCCAGATTTTTAAAAGATATGCAACTATCCGAAACAGTCCCAAGAAAAATGGGAACAGTAACTATTTTAGGGTTTTGAACCCTTAAAGTGGACTGTTTTGGGTAAAACAGCCCCAGAGGTTTAAAAACTTGCTAGATTTGTGTTCTACTGCTTGGGTTTACTAGATAACTCATGTATCTAGCACCCCCCTTCGACGGATCACAAACCCAAGTTGTAAAACTTGAGTTACACAAGATTTAGTAGAAGAAAAACAAGGGTTTCACCCCTTGGAGAACATATGCTCATTTCCTTCCTTTAAACCTTTGATCTAACACTCAAGATACTTAGTTCTATATATGATGATATGTAGAACTAGGGTACTTTGAGTATTAGACCATAACCCCGATATATGATGAGGTAAAAACCGAAATAGAAGAAGAATAAGAAAAAGAAAAGGATGAGAACCTCACCTAGATTTGGTTGCTATCCTTCTTGATCTACCAAAGTAAGTAATGAACTTAGGATGCATGAACTAAATCTCACTCCCTTTCTTGCACTCCTAAAATTCGGCCCTCCCTCTTGTTTCTCTCTCTTTGGTTTTCTTTTGCAAACTTGGGAGAAAAAGAAGAAGAAGAATGATAAGAGAAATGAAAATGTCTAGCAAATGAATGTGTGATAAAACTATTATCCCCCATAGTTTGGTTGTCCCATGGATAAAAGGCTTCACCTTATCTCTTCCAATTAAGCCTAATCATGTGATTAAGGGTGCTAAGTGGATTTTCTACCAATGGGAGCATGACACACTTGTCCTTTTGTGTAAGATTTCTACTTATGAAATATGATTAGCTTACTATTCTTGCCTTAAAAAGGATAATGTGGCCAGCCATATATATGCCCACTAATTCCTTCATTTAGCTTTTATTTTAATGCATAAATTAGATAAATCAAAGGTCTAAAATACCTTTAATCAAGTGGGCTATGTTTGGGCTTACATTTTATTTCTTTTGGGCTTCTCCTTTAATTGTTTTGGGCCATGCAATAAACATAGTCTAACAATTTTAATATATGTTACCCAAATTGTTTATTTATGGTTTTCATTCCCAATCTTATGAAATTTAATTACTTATACATGTGACTTTAGCTCATAACCAAATTAGGTTTACTAGAAATAGGTTTAAAATTATTAGTCACTTGAAATAACAAGATTATCCACTTAAGTTAGTATACATATTAAATACTAATATTTTCTTATTACCATAACCCTTAGGTTATTTAATTGTATCACCTAATGTATACTTAGGTTACGAAGCGTTCATTTTTAAAGAAATCTATAAATGTATATATCCATGACTATAGTATATATGATTATTGATCCATGCACCACTTCACATATGTTATCACATATTAAATCACTATATAACACAAAGTTTTTTTTTATATATCAATAACGTACCTATATATATATATCGACTTAAAATTCACGGTTATTACATCCTCCCCCCCCCCTTATAAGAATTCCGTCCCCGAAATTACATATATGGTTACTCAAAAAGGTGTGGATAATTTTTCCTCATCTTTTCTTCGAGTTCCCACGTAGCTTCTTCAGCATTGTGGTTCCTCCAAAGAACTTTTATAGAATGTATAACCTTATTTCGCAATTTCTGCTCTTTTCTATCTAAAATTTCATCCGAAATTTCCTCGTACGACAAATCTTTTTCGACCTGAATTGGCTCGTACGATATCACGTGCTTGTAATCAGGCTTATATGGTCGTAGCACTGACACGTGAAACACATTATGAATATGTTCTAGTTCAGGAGGTAGAGCTACCTCGTATGTCACTTCGCCTATCTTCCTCAAGATCTCGAAGGGTCCAATAAATCTCGGACTCAGTTTACCTTTCTTTCCAAACGTTATCTTCCCTTTCCAGGGAGATACTTTCAAAAATACATAGCTCCCCACTTCAAAATCTCTCTTCTGGCGATGTAAGTCTGCATACTTCTTCTGGCGATTTTGAGCTGCTACCAGCCAGGCTCTTATCACCTTGATGATCTCTACAGTCTACTGCACCAGTTCTGGTCCCAACAGTCGACGTTCACCCACTTCATCCCAGCATAAGGGTGTTCTACATTTCCTCCCATACAGTGCTTCGTACGGCGGCATTCCGATGCTGGCGTGATAGCTATTGTTGTATGCGAGCTCTACTAATGGAAGATGATCCTCCCAGCTACCCTTGAAGTCCATCACACAAGCTTTAAGCATGTCTTCGAGCGTTTGAATCGTTCTCTCCCTTTGTCCATCAGTCTGCGGATGATACGCGGTGCTCATCCATAGCTACGTCCCCATTTTTTCTTGAAGACTCTTCCAGAAGTTTGACGTGAAACGTGGATCCCTATCCGATATAATAGATACTGGTACGCCATGTCTCGAGATAATTTCTTTGATATATAATTGGGCTAGCTGGTTCAAACTATACCTAATCTTGATCAGAAAAAAGTGAGCCGACTTCGTAAGACGATCTACAATCACCCATATGGTGTCGTGCCCTTTTTGTATTGCTGAAAGTCCCATCACAAAATCCATCCACTCTGGAATCTCTAAAGGCTGTAGTAATCCACTCAGTCGTTGATGCTCTACCTTGACTCTCTAACAAGTTAGACATCTGCTGACACATTCTGTAACCTCCCTCTTCATGTTTGGCCTCCAAAAGTGTTGACGTAAATCTTGATACATCTTTGTGCTTCCTGGGTGTATCGAGTACCTCGTACTGTGTGCTTCTTACAAAATCTCTTCTCTTAATTCTGGTACTAACGGTACCCAAATTCGTCCTTCGAATCTCAGTAGTTCGGTGTCATTAATCTTGTATTTTAATTCATCCCCTTCAGCTAACCACTTCTTGATGCTATCGTAATCTTCGACCTTCTCTTGAACCTCTTTAACCTTATCTAACAGAGTCAGGCTCGCTATCACTGTAAGTAATTTCTCATTGGTCTCCATCGGATACTTAACCTCTAAGTCAAGTCGTTCGAAATCTTTCACCAATTCCTTTTAAATGGTCAACTTCAGTAACTTCTCTCTGCCTTTTCTGCTCAGGGCATCTGCCACTACATTTTCTTTGCCTGGATGGTACAGAATCTCACAATCATAATCCTTGATCAATTTTAGCCATCGGCGCTGTCTCATATTTAGCTCCTTCTGCATAAAGATATACTTCAGACTCTTGTGATCTGTATATATCTCACACTTTTCGCCATACAAATAGTGCCTCCAAATCTTCAAGGCAAAAACAACTACTGCTAACTCCAGGTCATGAGTCGGATAACCCTTCTCATAGTCCTTCAGCTGTCGTGAAGCGTACGTAATGACCTTGCCATGCTACATCAGTACACAACCAAGACCCTTATGTGACGCATCACTATACACTACAAATCCTCCCGTGTTGTCTGGTAAAGCCAACATAGGTGCTTGACTGAGCCTCTTCTTCAATTCCATGAAACTCTCCTCACATTTCTTCGTCCAAACTAACTCCATCGTCTTTATAGTAAGGTTGGTCAATGGTGATGCTATCTTTGAAAAATCTTGGATAAATCTCCGATAGTATCCTGCTAATCCCAAGAAACTCCTAATTTCTGTCGGCATCTTTGGCTGTTCCCAGTTGATAACCGCTTTTACTTTTGCTGGATCCACCGAAACACCATCCTTGTAGATAACGTGACCCAAAAACTGCACTCTCTGCAACCAAAACTAACACTTGGAGAACTTTGCATACAACTTCTCCCTCCTTAACGTCTCCAACACTATCCTTAGATGTTCAGCGTGCTCTTCCTCCGTCTCTGAATATACCAGAATGTCATCGATGAACACGACAACAAACTTATCCAAATACTGTTTAAACACTCTGTTCATCAAGTCCATGAATGCTGCTGGTGCATTCGTCAACCCAAAAGACATTACTAGAAACTCAAAATGTCCATACCGAGTTTTGAATGCCGTCTTTGGAACATCCTCATGTCTCACCTTCAGTTGGTGATAACCGATTTTCAAGTCATTTTTTGAAAAGTATTTCACCCCCTTTAACTGATCAAACAAATCGTAGATCCTAGGCAACGGGTACTTGTTCTTAATGGTGCCCTTGTTCAACTCTTGGTAGTCGATACAAAGCCTTAATGACCCATCCTTCTTTTTAACGAATAAGACTGGTGCTCCCCACGGTGATACGCTCGGTCGAATGTATCCCTTATCTAACAACTCTTGTAGTTGAACCATCAGTTCCATCATTTCCACAGGAGCCAAACGATACGGCGCTTTGGATACCGGTGCTGTCCCTGGTGCCAAATCGATAACAAACTATACCTCTCTATTTGGTGTCAATCTTGGAATCTCATCTGGAAAGACATCAACGAATTCCTTTACAATAGGTATCTGACCCAGTTCACCCTCGACTCTGCGGGTATCCACAACGTGAGCCAAATAACCTATACAGCCCTTCCTAAGCAACTTCTTTACTTGCATCATCGTCAGACAACAAGATTGTCTTGGCGATTTATTGCCATGAAATACCACCTTTGACTTATTCGGAGTCTTTAGGTGTATGCACTTTTTCTTATAATCAATGACCGCTCCGTGACTTGATAACCAATCCATCCCGAGGATTACATCAAACTCTCTAAGACGAATCGGTATCAAATCCACGTCTGGGCCTCTATCAGGTCTGCTGTTCCTCTAAACTCTGGCGGTCCTACTACCTTGAAGTCCTTAAAGTTGGCTAGATGATTTCCTGCCTGAATTCTTGTAGGTTGAGCTTGATTCCTCATAGCTTTAGTCATCATGTTGATAAAGTCTTGCATTGGGTTTGGTTGAGCTCCCGCTGCATTATTAACTGACTCTTCGATCTCTTGGTTCCTTAGTACACGTATGGGTGGCATTATCTAATGAAACAAAATTCTAACACGTTACTCGGGTTTTATTATCATATAAGTACTTAGCATGTAATACGCTACTGTGTCTGAACAATCACATGATCATTATGTGAGAGTTTTAAATTACCAAGATTTGGAAGTCTTTCTCCCCAATTAGTGGGTTAAGTTTGCTTAAAAAAATTTCCAATTCAATCTATTGGATTCACATAACATTAAATAGACAATTTACTATTTAAATTTTCCAACACATATCATAATAATGCATTTATATTCATATACCAATCTTCGGTGACTCGCATGTTCAATATAGGTGTATTTTTATAAATGCTACTATCCCATTTTAAACACAGAAGATGGGATTACTAAGGTCATACCTTCCTACCTACATAAAAAAACAATCTACCCACTTACTACCTCACACCTGCTGAGGTTTACATCATCATAAAAACTGATAGACAAAGAGTAGTACTCGTGCATTTATATACATAATATATGGCCTATTCCACAGCATCACTAGTGGATTGGCTGAGCCACATGCACAGACATCTCGGGAAAAGTCTCATCCATCACTCGGCGTCAAACCACCCTGCTCGACTCGTCGATCTCCACATGAGGCCTAACGCTCAGTCCCTTCTGGTTCTGGAAGGCTGCATCAAGCGCTAACCCCAATGTCTCTATCCTGGTATCATTCGCCAGTAGCTCACCTTCCAACTGGTCAACCCTCGTAGCTGCATTATACCATGCTTCATCCATCCTGGTCCTCTCCAGCCTTTCCACCTCAAGCTCAGCTATCAAGGCCTGAAGCTGCACTTTTAGCATCCCAAGTTGTAACTCTGACTTATCCAACTTTTCCTTTTATACGACTACCTCCATAAGGGCTTGATAAGCCGCATCCTTATATTGACCTTCTGTGTACTGGAGTGTGTGGTTTTCAACCTCTAGTTCTCCCACTCTGCCTTCTAATTTATTGATTCTCCTCAGTAAATCCCCTATCAGAGGACCCTAATGGGCTTCTTCCGTGACCTCGCGCTCAATGGGCTCTTGCTCCACTAAGTGACTGCCCTGGTGTTCTTCAGACATCCTACAAGCACCAAAAATAAAACCAACATCAGTACCACAATAAAATATATTCATTGATAAAATGAAATGATATTTTATTCAGTACAACTAAAACTTGATGGATCTCCTCAATCCATCACCTAGCTAACATACTCTATAAGAGTTTTCTACTAAGGTTATAACCTAGGTTTCACATTCTTAATGTTTATAACCTATCGCTTTGATACCAACCTGTAACGCCACCAAATCTATGTTCTCTAACCTCAGATTCGGTGCTCACGATCTATCATCATCATAAGCATTCTATAACTATTACGAAATAATAAACATACATTGTTCATTATAATAAAGTTCCATAACATGGTCTCAAGGTCTTCTTAACCTTAACTTAAACACACTATTCATATTACAAAAGGTTTACATAAGAAATTCCATCAGATAATAATAATTAATATTCATTCTAAACTATTCCTGAATCTTGCCCTTGCCTTTGTCTTTCGCATTGGATCCTTCAGGCTTAACTGAAATAAATGTCATGATATAGCAATGGTAAGCAACTAATTTGCTTAGCAAGTTTATATACAAGTGAGATATATCATGGCCAGAAAGAGGTTTTGTTTTCAATGTTCTACAATAGTATAAGATTGTGAAGGAACATGAATTAATAATCAACAACTGAATATTCGAATAATTGAATAACATGAACTTAGTGGTTTTGAAATAACCATGAACATTTGCCAAGGTTCTCAGTCATTTAAACTGGACCTCTTAATAAGTTTTGGTATTCAAGGGGATCAGCCTTTCATACCCCATGATTTATGCATAAACACTTAATATTCCGGCATCGATATCATGCCTTAATCAAATTCGTCATTTTCTCAGTCAAGAGTTCTTATCATATCAATTAAATACGAACAACTTTTTTTAAAACACATTTGATTTAACAAATTTAAACATACTTGATCTAGCTGATACAATTAGCATAGAACTATCTCATAAATAGTTCATAAATGAAAGAACTTTAATTTAATTCACAGTTCAATAATAATGGAACAGGAATTCAATTGCACAAAGTGCGAATTTCAATAATCAATATAGATGTAAATAATCATCAATAATTATTCACTAACATGCTTTGAAAATAATAACTCGAGTTTGAGTTAGGAAACTTGCATCGTTTGTAGGTTACGGCTACACAATTAAATTCTATCCACTATGCAGTTTAATTATCTTCATTTGAGAGACCTATAATTAATTTTTCAATTAGCCATAACATAACATTAGATTAGGTAATCACATAGATATTATATTTTACATGTAGTTCTTAGAAATATTATCTTGCCTCGATAATGTTACTATTAATTAACAACTACCTTTAATTCACTTAATTTTATTAATCTTGATAATATTTATTTCATCTCGTAGTATTATTAGCTCACTAATAATATTTTTATTTATTTACTAATATTATTAATCATATAATAAGTCTTATTCCATTACTAATATTATTAATCATTTAATAATATTTTATTCCTTTACTAATGTTATTATATTTTTAATAACATTTTATTTAATCTTGAATATTATTATTTGCTCAATAATAATACTTTAATTTAATATTAATAATATTTTAATCTAATATTATTAATCATTTAATAATACCTTAATCATTTATTAATGCTAAAATCAAATATTATTAACCATTTAATAATATTTTAATGAAGTTTTAATATTAATATTTTATCTACTTAACAATATCATATACTAATATTATTAATATCATAATAATATTTTTAATAATTTATTGAATTAATAAACAATTTATTTTAATTGCTCAACCTTTATTAAACCTCTTATTTAATATCTATAAAAGGTCATAAATAATATT
Organism: Panax notoginseng; assembly: GCA_016801055.1. Lineage (NCBI taxonomy): Eukaryota > Viridiplantae > Streptophyta > Magnoliopsida > Apiales > Araliaceae > Panax > Panax notoginseng. Next base: position 126,868,203 of record CM029013.1, read on the forward strand.
TCTTATTATAAATTACCAAAATGCCCTAAAATAGTCATAATATTATATATTAGGAGTATTCAAGCATTAAAATCACTTTTTTCTTATTTAAGACATTATTTTACTATTTATTTCTTTTTATTCATAACTTAATCATTTTTAGAAAAAATAACAAACTGATTCAAAAAATTCTCATTTTCTGGATTTGGGTAGTATATGAACTAACAATGATTCCCAAATTTTTTTGGAATTTTAGAAAATAATTTACTAATTTTAAAGTGCCCAAAACACTCGGATCTTGCTTCATTTTTCATAAATTGAGTTCTGCTCAGAAAATTCTAAACTTTTCAGGGTATACTCTCATAACATATATTAACCTATTGTAAAAATTTTAGAATTTTGCAGTGTATACACAGTGAGATATTCGAAGGTTAATATTTTGGAGTCCTTGACGGAAATAGCCATTATGCACAACCTATAAATCGAAACACGTTCGTTCTTTTTCCTATATGTAGATAACTTCTCAAGGTACCTCTGTTAGTTTTCCCAAATTTTTAAAAGACATGCAACTGTCCGAAACAGTCCCAAGAAAAATGGGAACAATAACTATTTTAGGATTTTGAACCCTTAATAATCAAAGTGGACTATTTTGGGGAAAACAGCCCCAAAGGCTTCAAAACTTGTTAGATATGTGTTCTACCACTTGAGTTTACTAGATAACTCATGTATCTAGCACCCTTCTTTGACGGATCACAAATCCAAGTTGTAAAACTTGAGTTACACAAGATTTAGTAGAAAAAAAAGGGTTTCACCCCTTGGAAAATATATGCTCATTTCCTTCCTCTAAACCTTTGATCTAACACTCAAGATACTTAGTTCCATACATGATAATATGTAGAACTAGGATACTTTGAGTATTAGGCCATAACCCCCATATATGATGAGGTAAAAACCGAAATAGAAGAAGAATAAGAAAAAAAAAGGATGAGAACCTCACCCAGATTTGGTTGCTATCCTTCTTGATCTACCAAAGTAAGTAATGAACTTAGGATGCATGAACCAAATCTCACTCCCTTTCTTGCGCTCCTAAAATTCGGCCCTCCCTCTTATTTCTCTCTCTTTGGTTTTCTTTTGCAAGCTTGGGAGAAAAAGAAGAAGAAGAATGATAAGAAAAAAGAAAATGTCTAGCAAATGAATGTGTGATAAAACTAGTATCCCCCATACTTTAGTTGTCCCATGGATAAAAGACTTCACCTTATCTCTTCCAATTAAGCCTAATCATGTGATTAAGGGTGCGAAGTGGATTTTCTACCAATGGGAGCATGATACACTTGTCCTTGTGTGTAAGATTTCTACTTATGGAACATGATTAGCTTAATATTCTTGCCTTAAAAAGGCTAATGTGGCCAGCCATATATATGCCCACTAATTCCTTCATTTAGCTTTTATTTTAGTGCATAAATTAGATAAATCAAAGGTCTAAAATACCCTTAATCAAGTGGGCTAAGTTTGGGCTTACATTTTATTTCTTTTGGGCTTCTCCTTTAATTGTTTTGGACCATGCAATAAACATAGTCTAACAATTTTAATATATGTTATCCAAATTGTTTATTTATGATTTCCATTCCCAATCTTATGAAATTTAATTACTTATACATGTGACTTTAGCTCATAACCAAATTAGGTTTACTAGAAATAGGTTTAAAATTATTAGTCACTTGAAATAACAAGATTATCCACTTAAGTTAGTATACATATTAAATACTAACCTTTTCTTATTACCATAACCCTTAGGTTTTTTAATTGTATCACCTAATGTATAATTAGGTTACGAAGCGTTCATTTTTAAAGAAATCTATAAATGTATATATCCATAACTATAGTATATATGATTATTGATCCATGCACCACTTCACATATGTTATCACATATTAAATCACTATATAACACAAAGTTTTGTGTATGTATCAATAACGTACCTATATATATAGCGACTTAAAATTCACGGTTATTACATCCTCCTCCCCTTATAAGAATTTCGCCCCCGGAATTACATATATGGTTACTCAAAAAGGTGTGAATAATTTTCCCTCATCTTTTCTTCGAGTTCCCACATAGCTTCTTTAGCATTGTGGTTCCTCAAAAGAAATTTTACAGAATGTATAACCTTATTTTCGCAATTTTTGCTCCTTTCTATCTAAAATTTCAAACGGAATTTCCTCGAACGACAAATCTTTTTTGACCTAAATTGACTCGTACGATATCACGTGCTTGTAATCAGGCTTATATGGTTGTAGCACTGACACATGAAATACATTATGAATATGTTCCAGTTCAGGAGGTAGAGCTACCTCGTACGCCACTTCGCCTATCTTTCTCAAGATCTCGAAGAGTCCAATAAATCTCGGACTCAGTTTACCTTTCTCTCCAAACGTTATCTTCTCTTTCCAGGGAAATACTTTCAAAAATACATAGCTTCCCACTTCAAAATCTCTCTTCTAGCGATGTAAGTCCGCATACTTCTTCTGGCGATCTTGAGCTGCTTCCAGCCGGGCTCTTATCACCTTGATGATCTCTACAGTCTGCTGCACTAGTTCTGGTCCCAACAGTCAGCGTTCACCCACTTCATCCTAGCATAAGGGTGTTCTATATTTCCTCCCATATAGAGCTTCGTACGGCGGCATTCTGATGTTGGCATGATAGCTATTGTTGTATGCGAACTCTACAAATGGAAGATGATCCTCCCAGCTACCCTTGAAGTCCATCACACAAGCTCTGAGCATGTCGTCAAGCGTTTGAATCGTTCTCTCGCTTTGTCCATCGGTCTGCAGATGATACGCGATGATCATCTATAGCTGCGTCCCCATTCTTTCTTGAAGACTCTTCCAGAAGTTTGACGTGAAACACGGATCCCTATCCGATACAATAGATACTGGAACGCCATGTCTCGAGATAATTTCTTTGATATATAATTGGGCTAGCTGGTTCAAACTATACCTGATCTTGATAGACAAAAAGTGAGCCGACTTCTTAAGACGATCTACAATCACCCATATGGCGTCATGCCCTTTTTGTGTTGCTGGAAGTCCCACCACAAAATCCATCGTGATGTGCTCCCATTTCCACTCTGGAATCTCTAAAGGCTGTAGTAATCCACTCGGTCATTGATGCTCTGCCTTGACTCTCTGACAAGTTAGACATCTGCTGACGTATTCTGCAACCTCCCTCTTCATGTTTGGCCACCAAAAGTGTTGACGTAAATCTTGATACATCTTTGTGTTTCCTGGGTGTATCGAGTACCTCATACTATGCGATTCTTGCAAAATCTCTTCTCTTAGTTCTGGTACTTGAGCAAATAGATTAGTATGAAATTAATCATAACAATTACCAGTTTTCTATTAGTCCAAATTTTATTAAACTATCCAAACAATGATTATAACTATTAAAAACTAAAAATATTAAAAATACCAATCAATCAACACAACCTAAAACCCGTAATTTTAAGCAAATAATGGAGAATTAGGCTTACAACTTCACTTTAAGTCTCACTCCGATTATTACACCTTATTCCAGTTCAATTCACTATCTTAGTTTATTAATCAAGAACACTTAATTAGAATTAGCCATCTCTCAATGCACTAATACCATATTAACTTAAATCCATAAATTAGATAGAATTAAGCCAAACACCCTAATCAACTAATTTACTATATCTATATGTGAATTAAAATCAAATAATGTTTAAATTCAAGTTCTCTACCCGATTACATTCGATGTTAAGCATATCTCTACCCTAACATTCATCAAGATTCCGTTAAAACACAGAATTCAAGAACACATGCTAAAGTGACTAAGTCTAGATTCATACATCATCTCTCGAATCCATACAAATCCACACAGAATTGGTGATGAAGCAATTCATAAATTAAAGCACAAACCATAATAGATAAACTGAATTATAGATTATTAAACTGAAATTAAGGCTTCGCAATCATCGTTCAACCATAAAGATCCATCATAAGCCTAATAAGTAACTTAGTTCATCATAAATGAAATAAAAAACTGAAATGATAAAAGAATCCATTATCCTAATTACAATAATTGAATTAAAGAAGTAGAATGAATACAAAACCACCTTTCTTTTCGCTCCAACTTGCAATCTTCGTGATTCTGACCTTATATTCTTTCCTCCAATCTTCTTCACTCAAATTAGGACTCAATCTTGTTAATTGTTTGATTATTGTTATCTCCCTTCTTGTTATGTTGTTATCTGATCAATAGTCATGAATTTAGTCATAAAACTAACGCCAATTGAAGTCCCAAACCATGCCAACTTCCTTCCTACACGCTGCTGCAAAACTCCAATTGAAGTACAACTCTTGTTCTTACCCCGTACCCCCTTCCCGGTGGGGGTTTTTGTTCTATAGAGGCTCGCCCCAATGGGGGATCATTCTGTAGTTGCTCAAGTACCCCCGCCCCGGTGGGGGTTTTCCTTGTATCCATTCCCACCCCGGCGGGGGGTAGTTCCGTATCTGCACATTTTTACTCATTTTATTGCCACTTCCTATCACAACGCCACCTTTATGCCATGAATGTTATACCATGCCACCTAAACATAAAACAAACATAAACACGTAAAAATGAACATAAATATATAGGATTAACACAGTTTAAGTCCGAAGTAGAGGTCGATTCGTAGGTATAAAACCCACTCATCATTAATCTTAAGGTTTTAATCATCCTTTATGATGTTGCTTTAAGTTTAATTAAGGTCATAATTCACCTTTAATCAACTTCCCTTTTCTTTGTATTCATTTTCATTCTTCTCTGTCTCTTATCTAGTACTGGCGCTGCAACGCTAGTTTCCTTCTTATATGTCGCGCTGCAGCGCGACTCATCAGTGTCTGGGATCCAGGCATAGCGCTGCAGCGCCATGTTCATAGGCTTGGGTGGCGTTATGGCGGCGACCCTGAGCCTTTGATTTTTTTTTCAATTCCAATCCTCTCCGAGCTTGTTGTGAGGACCCCAAATCCAGGTACTTGAAACCCGAACTCGGTTCTTCACGATACCATTTCTATGAGCGGAATAATACTAATAATAATAACAATAATATAAAAGCCAACTTAATTTATATAATTATCAGAGTCTGAATCCCAAGTACGTAACCTTTAAATATTCATTACAACCCATGATAAATAATTAATACCATTGTCTTACTAATAGTTAACTATTACATAACACCAACTCATTCTGCAACTTTCCCTTTCCCTTTGCTCTTAGCCGAGCTCTCTGGTAGTTCACACTAAGCTGAAAACATTTAAATTAAGTAAGGATGAGCATTTGAGTGCCCAGCAAGTAATAGAAATTATATATACATATTCTGAAATAATTTAAATGTTTTCTTTGTACTATTCTTCTACATCATGTCAATAGTTATGAAGTATTCTGAACCAATAATAATAACATAACAACTCTCTTTAAAAGTTTTGAAATTTTGTATAGAGTATATCTGGGGTATGATGACATGCCATGAACATTGTTTTAAATTTTTGATAGGGTAAGACAGAAATTCATCTGCAAACTGTCATAACTTACGGGCACGGGGGGTGATCAGCCCGTTATGCCCTGCATTGATCAATACTATATTGCTAGAACGATATTATCGTTCATCCTTTGTCCGCCGGAGTACATTAAAATTTTTCCGTGTAGGAATGTTCATACCTGTCTAGGTTCTAAATCAAAGGTTTTATCTTGTCAACAATAATCTATAATTCAACATATATGTATACGGGTAATTGACAAAGGTATATAAACATGTGATTAAATACAATGATTATCCAAGTGGGGACACTTGTTTAACCATTTCTAGAAATTAACGAACAGAATATATATATCTGAGTTACCATATACTAACATGTTGATATTCAAGGAGCTTATATAATATAAGGTTAATAATCTGTACCATAATAATATAGTTTAAAAATATTCTTACTCACATCCATTGCATAAATAAAATACAAAGGTTAGATATTTGCCTGAAGCGCTGCTTACAGTTTGTAATTTAGATTTATCGCTTATCTCACGACCTACCATTAATCAGATCATTCGTTCGATTAGAACAATATACTATAACACATTACACTGCTTATTGCAGTTAGCATATAACCTAATCACATTGTTACACATGTTTAACAACCACTAATTCACAAATAATCACTTATACAGTCAAAATATCTAAGTTTAGATCAATTTCTAAAATATGTCGGTGTACCGACAACTTTATCGGGTATTTATCGAGTCTAAGACTCTATTCTATAACTCAATATCCGTACATATAAGTCATATTATTATTAAATGACTTAATATAATTTAAAATATTAATTATAATTTATCATAAATTTTCAAACATCAGAATCATATTAAAATGAATTAAATACTAATCAACTCTATTATCATTAATATTTAATTAGTATTAAACTATTAATGAAATCATTTCCAAAATATTAAAGTTATGTATAATAACTCAAATTACTTTTAAAGTATTAATATTACCTTTAAATAATTTTTAAAAGAATTAAACTCATTTTTAAATAATTATCATTAATATTAAAGTATTAATGCATTATTTATCAAAATATTAAAAATAATTAAGTATAACTTAATATATTTTTAATTTATTTATTTCCTTTTTAAATGATTTTAAAATAAATAAAACCATTTTAAAACAATTTATTTAATATAATTATTAAATAAACTTAATATCCTTTATTATTAAATTAATATCATTAATATTAAATTATTAATGAAATTATCCCTTAAATATTAAAAGTTATATTTTATAACTTAAAATATCTTTAAACACTTTATTTTCATTTAAAATGATTTTGCTAATATTAAAATCATTTTTAAACTAAATTATTTAATATAATTATTAAATAACTTTAATATCATTAATAATAATAAATTAATAAAATTTACCTTTAAATATTAAAAGTTATATTTTATAACTTAAAATATTTTTAAATACCTTATTATTATTTAAAATTATTTTTAATATAATAAAATCATTTTTAATTAATTTATTTAATTCATTTAATAAATAACTTAATTATCATTAATATTAATTTATTAATAAAATTTATCACAAAATATTAAAAGTCATTAAAAATAACTTAAAATATTTTATTATCTCATAATATAATTTTAAATGATTTTTCAAATATTAAAATCATTTTGAAATAATTTATTTAATATTATAAATAAATAAATTAAATACTTTTAATATTTCAAAAATATTAAATATTTATGAAATATATTAAAAATAATTAAAAACTAATTTTTGGATTTTAAAATAATTTTTAAGAATTTATTTAGTATTTTTCATAATTAAAAACTACTTATTACTAATTGTTTAATAAAAATAATTATTTTATAAATTAACTGTCGCTAAAGACCTTTAGCTACACTTGGCGTCACTGTTGGTGTTCTTGAGCTCAAGAACACTGACAGCTTCGTGCCCGAGGGGTCAACTTTGACCGCTTATAATTCCTTTGTTCCTACATGATCTGATCGATCTCAAGCATTGGTCGTGTAGTATAAATGTAGAACTACAATTATTCGCAATTATTTTGGTCATACAACAACTCAAATGCAAGATCTAAGCCGTTAAAACTATTGTCAGGACTGTTCATCAAGTTCTGGACTGGCTAGAAAAATCCGGTCAATGCGGGTCAACGACATTGGTAGTCTTATTCTGGTCAACCAGTTGATGAAATGATAGTGATAGACGTCGGGCCTCATAGAGGAACTAGCATGGTATCCATATTGATCATTTCTAATGTCCAGATATCATTCACGTACAAGATCTAAGCTGCAGAAATTCATGTCAGACATTATCTGGGTTTCTTCAGAAACCCAGAACTTCGACTAACCACTTTCATGCCCGAAAATCTAAGTGTTCTATTTATCATTTATGTCGTTTAAAGGTTCAAATCTATAGAATATATGTCAAGGTACAAGTTCATAACATCAAAACATTATATCATCAAAACATGTGTAAGATTTGGCATGGTCAAACCATGTCAGAAATCTGTTCTTCATGATTTTTGGAAATTCCCAGAAATGTCGATTCAGTGCAAATGGCCTACTTTGACCGCTTGGCACGACTGATCTGTTGATTGTTTATGGGATATGAAGACATAAATCTACATTCCACATTACCAGCTACAACATGTAACAAACAGAAACATTAAATCACTTAAAATCTGACAGATCCGGACTTACAAAGTTCTTGTCAGGCGCTGATCATACTTTCTGGGTTTACCCAGATTTCGACCGGTCATGCCCGGTCAACGGGTTTTGACCGATCATAACTTCAAATCTACAACAGATCTGACTTTCATTCTTGTACCGGATGAAAGATCTCATACTAGACTACAACATCAAACACTTAAATAACAAAAACACACAACATACAAAGATCTATGAGGACTGACATTTGACTGTCAGATACAAAAATAAAAATTTCCAGATTTTGAAAAACTTCAATTTCGAGCACTTTGATGTTATGGATCTGCATGATACCAACCTAGATCACTTAAATAGACTACAAACAACATGTTTTAACACAAAATTATAACATCTAACATGCAGATCAAAGTCAGATTTTCTAGTTAGGGTTCTACCTCTTTACACCTTGATTCTTGATTCTGATCTTGTGATTTGTTATGGATACTAGTGGGGCTCGGTTTTGGGACTGGTATAGGTATAAATTTCGTGGGTCTTGTGCTTGAGAGCATTTGGGTGAGTGTATGAGAAAATGTAAGTAACAAATAAATTTTCTCTCTCTTCCAATCTATATATACAACTTGTATGCTATGTATTTGGCTGGAAATTGGGCTGATCTGCTGAGATTTAAGGCACATGGGGTGTCTAAGTTGGTTACCTACTCCATATCTTGCTAGATTTACAAGTTACCTTAAATAATACAAGAGGGGCAAAAATGTCTTTTGGCTTTTTAAAAATAATGGCATTATGGTAATCATGCCAAACCCTTAGGGTTTAGGATTTGGATTAGGGTCTAGGGTTTGGGCCACTTTAGGATTTAAAATGATTTCTAGAATTTGCAATTTAATAGTTGTAAAAATAAAATAAAATAATAAATTTTACTTTCTAAAATACAAAATTAAGGTTTCTTAATTAATTAGGTTTTTAATTACTTAACACCTTACTAATTAGGTTTAAGATACACTAATTAGCATTAAGTTTTCCAAATCAACAATTAGGGTTTATAATTTAAATAAATTAGGGTTTATAAAATAAATATTAGGGTTTCTAGAAATTAATATTTCTAAATATTAATAGGGTATACCTAATTAATCAAAAAGTCATATAATACATAACATGCATGCACCATATAACACAATTATATAACAGTGTCGAACTCATCCTGAGTTTTAAATTAGGGTTTTCAGTTATCAATAAGTTAATTATTGATTTAAGGTTTCTAATTTACGAAATTAGGGTTTTAATTTAAATTTAATATCTCCTATAATTAGGGTTTTCCTAATAGCATCCAATATTTATAATACACATCATACACCACATAACAAAGTTTCTTAACAGATTTTAAAGTCTCATATGACTTCGAAATTAGGGTTTAATAGTAATACTAGGGTTTTGACCTTATACACCACAATTGACCAACCATTGCCAGTTCACAACATACAGTACATATTTATAGCATTGAAAAATCAAAATATAATATTATTATATTATTATTCTTATCCATTGATAAAAATTCAAAATTAGGGTTTGGATTCCATATCTGACTTATTCTTCATATATAACATTATTAATTAAGTTAAAATAATTAACTTAATAACATGTACCAAAATTCATATAATAAAATAATTATTATATTTATTCTAAAAATCACTCCATATATTATTTAAATAATATATGATTATATTTTCGTGAAAAATAGTTAATAAAGCATTTCTACTATAAATTAATTATTATAGGAATATACTTTATAAAAATCAATAATTCTAAAATAAAATTATTTGTAAATATTTATGTAATAAATATATTTTTGTTTACCACATAATTATATATACACATTATCTTGTACAAATCCCCATCCTTGAAATAAATAAATAAAAAATTTATACGCAAAATTTATGATTTAATTTTTATAGAAAATATCGGGTTGTTACATTCACCCTCCCTTATAAAGATTTCGTCCCCGGAATCACCGTTTTAAAACCTATACATACCTGGTACATAGCATACACAATCATCGTAAGTAGATCTTGATCAACTTTGATCGAAATGATCTTTAACTATTCACACAAAGCTTGTCTTTCTGTTTAAACGGAAATTTGATTTCTAAAAGAACTCAAATTTCTTCCTCAAAATTTCTTTATAAACTAATTTACTATATATAAGAAAATAATATAAAAATAAAATTGGTTTGAGTAAAACCTGGAGTTGCATCCCTAGCTGCCACGATATCTTGAACGGTTATGTTGAAGACGCTTGCGGTTGATTTCGTTGGTTTAATTGTTGATGTTGGTCCTGTTGTCGCTAATGTCCTGCTGCCTTTTTCTGTATTCGCATTACTTGCCTCCTTTCTCCTTCTTGGACATTCTTCCACCTTATACTCCATTGATCCACACTGAAATCACGCAGACTTGTCCTTTATCTCCTTTCCGTTTATCGTATAGATGACAAAACTATTTTTTGTCCCTTCATTATCTTAGCTATCACAAACGTTACTACATGTCAGTTAACCCTCTAAATCCTGGCAGCACGATGGCCTTGAAGTCTTTGACGTTCGTCTATCTATTATCTGACGGATCTTCCCGCGACTGGTATTCTGTTCTGCATAGCTTGATCGTCCATATTCGCAAAATTCTGTATTGGGTTTAGTTGTCTTCCAACTTTGTTGACAGGTTCTTCTATCTCGGTATTTCATTTTCGTCTCCTTGACAGCATTATCACTATTTATTCTTTATTCTAAGCCTTATCGTATACGTATAATCATATAACACAAAACTTTCTATTCTAATAATTATGTACTCAAAATATTAGATTTTAAAAATTTGGTTTACTGTAGTATACAGATAAATATCTACTATCTTTATACCAACTTATCTCATTAATCCATCATAGACTCATATTCATAACACTTGACATACCATAGCACATACTGCTTTAATCATCTGATATCCCTTTATGACTCAAAAGTCGGGATTCGCTGCCACAACTTATACAAAATTTGAAAATATTACCTTATACAGACATACATATCATATACACAACATAGAATCATATATATTCAATTAATACTAGTACTACTTATTTCTTACGCCTCCAATAAGGATCAATTGCTTAGTAATCTGTCTATTCCCCTTATCCTCAATAATCCATTTACACCTAACTACATCTAGTTCGCCCAACTTACCATACATTACGAGCTTAAGAACTCACCACAAACATACGAGTTTAGGAACTCGACATAGACCACATTTTTTTTAACTATAGTTTTTCTATCAGTCATTCTATCATTCTAGGATCTGGTACTATACTTTCCAAAATAACCACCTCATGGAGGTAGCTTTCAATGTGAGCCTCTATTTCAGCTATTGGCTTTGATATTAGCTCGGTTATGGAGGTTGACTTCTTCTTTACAATTTAAGGGTATCCTAATCCTTTTTCACCTGACATCTACACATATAAATTATCCTGATTAACATATAGTATACACACACAGCACTTAAGAGTTTTATATGAGTTATCTTTTATTTTGTTTGACGATTAATTTAGTCAATTCATCTCTTTTTAAACTCTATATGAGTTATTTATATTTTTAATGTTTCCCTCTGTTCTAAGGTTATAGCCTAAGGTCTAACCCACCTAAGGTTTTTAACCCTAAGCTCTGATACCATGTTGTGAGGACCCCAAATCCAGGTACTTGAAACCCGAACTCGGTTCTTCACGATACCATTTCTATGAGCGGAATAATACTAATAATAATAACAATAATATAAAAGTCAACTTAATTTACATAATTATCAGAGTCTGAATCCCAAGTACGTAACCTTTAAACATTCATTACAACCCATGATAAGTAATTAATAACATTGTCTTACTAATAGTTAACTATTACATAACACCAACTCATTCTGCAACTTTCCCTTTCCCTTTGCTCTTAGCCGAGCTCTCTGGTAGTTCACACTAAGCTGAAAACATTTAAATTAAGCAAGGATGAGCATTTGAGTTCCCAGCAAGTAATAGAAATTATATATATATATATATATATATATATATATATATATATATATATATATATATATATATATATAAATGTTTTCTTTGTACTATTCTTCTACAACATGTCAATAGTTACGAAGTATTCTGAACCAATAATAATAACATAACAACTCTCTTTCAAAGTTTTGAAATTTCGTGTAGACTATATCTGGGGTATGGTGATATGCCATGAACATTATTTTAAATTTTCGATAGGGTAAGACAGAAATTCATTTGTAAACCGTCATAACTTACGGGCACGGGGGTTGATCAGCCCGTTATGCCCTGCATTGTTCAATACTACATTGCTAGAACGATATTATCGTTCATCCTTTGTCCGCCGGAGCGCATAAAATTTTTTCCGTGTAGGGATGTTCATACCTATCTGGGTTCTAAATCAAAGGTTTTATCCTGTCAACAATAATCTATAATTCAATATATATGTATACGGGTAATTGACAAAGGTATATAAACATGTGATTAAATACAATGATTATCCAAGTGGGGACACTTGTTTAACCATTTCTAGAAACTAACGAACAGAATATATATATCTGAGTTACCATATACTAACATGTTGATATTCAATGAGCTTATATAATATAAGGTTAATAATCTGTACCATAATAATATAGTTTAAAAACATTCTTACTCACATCCATTGCATAAGGAAAATGCAAAGGTTAGATACTTGCCTGAAGCGCTGCTTACAGTTTGTAATTTAGATTTATCGCTTATCTCACGACCTACCATTAATCAGATCATTCGTTCGATTAGAACAATATACTATAACACATAACACTGCTTATTGCAGTTAGCACATAACCTAATCACATTGTTACACATGTTTAACAACCACTAATTCACAAATAATCACTTATACAGTCAAAATATCTAAGTTCAGATCATTTTCTGAAACATGTTGGTGTACCGACAACTTTATCGGGTATTTATCGAGTCTAAGACTCTATTCTATAACTCAATATCCGTACATATAAGTCATATTATTATTAAATGACTTAATATAATTTAAAACATTTATTATAATTTATCATAAATTTTCAAACATCAGAATCATATTAAAATGATTTAAATACTAATCAACTCTATTATCATTAATATTTAATTAGTATTAAACTATTAATAAAATCATTTCCAAAATATTAAAGTTATGTATAATAACTCAAATTACTTTTAAAGTATTAATATTACCCTTAAATAAGTTTTAAAAGAATTAAAATCATTTTTAAATAATTATCATTAATATTAAAGTATTAATGCATTATTTATCAAAATATTAAAAATCATTAAGTATAACTTAATATATTTTTAATTTATTTATTTCCTTTTTAAATGATTTTTAAATAAATAAAACCATTTTAAAACAATTTATTTAATATAATTATTAAATAAACTTAATATCCTTTATTATTAAATTAATATCATTAATATTAAATTATTAATGAAATTATCCCTTAAATATTAAAAGTTATATTTTATAACTTAAAATATCTTTAAACACTTTATTTTCATTTAAAATAATTTTCTTAATATTAAAATCATTTTTAAACTAAATTATTTAATATAATTATTAAATAACTTTAATATCATTAATAATAATAAATTAATAAAATTTACCTTTAAATATTAAAAGTTATATTTTATGATTTAAAATATTTTTAAATACCTTATTATTATTTAAAATAATTTTTAATATAATAAAATCATTTTTAATTAATTTATTTAATTCATTTAATAAATAACTTAATTATCATTAATATTAATTTATTAATGAAATTTATCACAAAATATTAAAAGTCATTAAAAATAACTTAAAATATTTTATTATCTCATAATATAATTTTAAATGATTTTTCAAATATTAAAATCATTTTGAAATAATTTATTCAGTATTATAAATAAATAAATTAAATACTTTTAATATTCCAAAAATATTAAATATTTATGAAATATATTAAATATAATTAAAAACTAATTTTCGGATTTTAAAATAATTTTTAAGAATTTATTTAGTATTTTTCATAATTAAAAACTAGTTATTACTAATTATTTAATAAAAATAATTATTTTATAAATTAACTGTCGCTAAAGACCTTTAGCTACACTTGGCGTCGCTGTTGGTGTTCTTGAGCTCAAGAACACTGACAGCTTCGTGCTCGAGGGGTCAACTTTGACCGCTTATAATTCCTTTGTTCCTGCATGATCTGATCGATCTCAAGCATTGGTCGTGTAGTTTAAATGTAGAACTACAATTATTCGCAATTATTTTGGTCATACAACAACTCAAATGCAAGATCTAAGCCGTTAAAACTATTGTCAGGACTGTTCATCAAGTTCTGGACTGGCTAGAAAAATCCGGTCAATGCGGGTCAACGACATTGGTAGTCTTATTCTGGTCAACCAGTTGATGAAATGATGGTGATAGACGTCGGGCCTCATAGAGGATCTAGCATGGTATCCATATTGATCATTTCTAATGTCCAGATATCATTAACGTACAAGATCTAAGCTGCAGAAATACATGTCAGACATTATCTGGGTTTCTTCAGAAACCCAGAACTTCGACTAACCACTTTCATGCCCGAAAATCTTAGTGTTCTATTTATCATTTATGTCGTTTAAAGGTTCAAATCTATAGAATATATGTCAAGGTACAAGTTCATAACATCAAAACATTATATCATCAAAACATATGTAAGATTTGGCATGATCAAACCATGTCAGAAATCTGTTCTTCATGATTTCTGGAAATTCCCAGAAATGTCGATTCAGTGCAAATGGCTTACTTTGACCGCTTGGCACGGTTGATCTGTTGATTGTTTATGGGATATGAAGACATAAATCTACATTCCACATTACTAGCTACAACATGTAACAAACAGAAACGTTAAATCACTTAAAACCTGACAGATCCGGACTTACAAAGTTCTTGTCAGGCGCTGATCATACTTTCTGGGTTTACCCAGATTTCGACCGGTCATGCCCGGTCAACGGGTTTTGACCGATCATAACTTCAAATCTACAACAGATCTGACTTTCATTCTTGTACCGGATGAAAGATCTCATACTAGACTACAACATCAAACACTTAAATAACAAAAACACACAACATACAAAGATCTATGAGGACTGACATTTGACTGTCAGATACAAAAACAAAAATTTCCAGATTTTAAAAAACTTCAATTTCGAGCACTTTGATGTTATGGATCTGCATGATACCAACCTAGATCACTTAAATAGACTACAAACAACATGTTTTAACACAAAATTATAACATCTAACATGCAGATCAAAGTCAGATTTTCTAGTTAGGGTTCTACCTCTTTACACCTTGATTCTTGATTCTGATCTTGTGATTTGTTATGGATACTAGTGGGGCTCGGTTTTGGGACTGGTATAGGTATAAATTTCGTGGGTCTTGTGCTTGAGAGCATTTGGGTGAGTGTATGAGAAAATGTAAGTAACAAATGAATTTCTCTCTCTTCCAATCTATATATACAACTTGTATGCTATGTATTTGGCTGGAAATTGGGCTGATCTGCTGAGATTTAAGGCACATGGGGTGTCTAAGTTGGTTACCTACTCCATATCTTGCTAGATTTACAAGTTACCTTAAATAATACAAGAGGGGCAAAAATGTCTTTTGGCTTTTTAAAAATAATGGCATTATGGTAATCATGCCAAACCCTTAGGGTTTAGGATTTGGATTAGGGTCTAGGGTTTGGGCCACTTTAGGGTTTAAAATGATTTCTAGAATTTGCAATTTAATAGTTGTAAAAATAAAATAAAATAATAAATTTTACTTTCTAAAATACAAAATTAAGGTTTCTTAATTAATTAGGTTTTTAATTACTTAACACCTTACTAATTAGGTTTAAGATACACTAATTAGTATTAAGCTTTTCGAATCAACAATTAGGGTTTACAATTTAAATAAATTAGGGTTTATAAAATAAATATTAGGGTTTCTAGAAATTAATATTTCTAAATATTAATAGGGTATACCTAATTAATCAAAAAGTCATATAAAAAGTCATATATCATCATTCAGTTGTATCAGAGCTTAGGGATATGATCTCTGGCGGAGATCGGGGAATAGAACTAGGAGGGGAGAGACAAGTAAATCCTTCACTAGTGTGTCCTACCTAAGCTTATTTGTTGGTTGGTCAGAGTATAGGGTTATTATGTTGCATGTCAATTTCTTTAATTAACCCTTGTTTTATGGCAGTATTTGAGAATGGCAACTGAGAATGTTAACAGTGGAGTAAACGAGACCATGGAGACACCTTTACTCACCAATGAGAAGAACGTGCAACAGGCCAGCAATGTTCCTCCTGCAAAAAACACCACTGAGCAGACGATGAACGATGAGATGTTTAGAAGCTTTTTGCAGTTTATGCAAAACCAGACGAGGGAGACTCATGTTCAAAATGCAGGTAGAAACAATGGCAACGCACAGCTGGTCACAGCATAACAATTCAAAGAGTTGGGACCACCAGAATTCTGGGGAAAGCCGGATCCGATTAAGGCAGAAACATGGGTCAAGTAAATTACCAAGATATTCGATGTCTTGGGATGCACAGAGGAACATAAGGTTCCATTCGCCACCTTTATGTTCCGTAATGATGCAGATTACTGGTGGAAATCTGTGAAGCGTACCCATCCAGCCGCACTCAGCATGTGTTGGGAGACATTTCAGAAACTGTTCAATGACAAGTACTTTCCTGAAAGTATTCGTCATATGAAGGAGGTGGAGTTTATTAGACTGGAGAAGAACAACATGACGGTGTCGCAGTACGAGACGAAGTTCGCAGAGTTATCCATGTTTGCACGTCATTTGGTGGAGAATGAGGAACGTATGACACGGATGTTTCTGAGAGGTTTGAAACCCGACATACTTCAGTATCTCATTTCTCATAAATTTTCTCTATATTCAGATGTTGTCAACATGGTTCAATTATTAGAGCGAGATAACGAGTACGTTCAACCGAGGGACCACAACCAGGGTCATACCGGTGACAGCAGTCATCGGAGCAATGATAACCAGCAGGGAAAGAAGAACACGGACAAAAGCGATAACCACTCTGGTGGTAATTGTGACAACCCCGAAATAGGTCCATTCCATCTAACCTATTCTTAGTCGCCAAATACATGGTACAGAAAATAACTACAACTTTATTAAAACAATTGTCGTGCAAAATACAACAACACATATGCTGTGAGTTTGGATACAAATATATACCAAATGTGACTCATATCCCAACCGTGGACAGCACCTCACAATGACACCTTACATAAAGGTATAGTCAAAAACTGTTTTAGAAATTAGAATCTTTGAGAAGTGCTCAAGGAAACCTTCGTACATGGGAGGCCATGCTTTATGATAGATATCATATGGCCACAGAATTATCCTTGGTTGACCCAATAGACCCCAAAGAAAAACGAGAAAATTACTATCATATTCTTCCCAATGGGGAGTCTTCTCTTGACATATCATTATCTCTACTGTCTATAATTGAGAATTATACTTCAAACAAACACCAAGATTATATAGGTAGTGCTCGTAAATATACTCATCCCTGTCTTTTGATGACACGAGATTGTATATCATTAGACATCTTGTATGATAGTGGCAAAACACCCTTCCAACGTTGGGTTTGCCTCACCCTATTTGATTCACCAAATATAACTACTAAATGATGTATACAACACTTTTCTATACTGCTTAGGGGGAACTTCCACAGCTAGAGACCACCGTTCTATTTTCTCGTTACCCTCGCTCGACCCAGCTACACTCTTATTACCTGAAAGGAATTGTGAAACAAAAGGGTGAGCACAACTAGCCCAGTAAAGAATATCATGACTAAAGATAAATAAGTTATCAATAGCCTTCAACAGAATTAAATCAGAGATTTAGAACATATGGTAGATGATAAAACTTTCAACCATAGTTGCAGCGGAACGAGCAACCCATTAGAAGAGTCAAATAGACTACAAAGTCTATTATCTTCTCCATGTTAAAAATCCACCAACAATGTTTTATCCCTGTAACATCAATCAATAATTCTGGTCCACAATCATATGAATAACTCATAATCATAATTATAGTTCTAAATTCCTCTTCTCATCCAGGACGAAGATAATTTTTATCACCTATCTTTACCTGAAACATCAAAGATCATGGTTACACCAAATCACATTTCCTGTTCATAATCATACTAATAACTTCATCTTTGCACTACGGCCAAAGATATTCAACAACATGTCATCTTTGCACTACGGGCCAAAGATATTCATCAACAATTCATCTTTGCACTACTGGCCAAAGATATTCAACCACAGGTCATCTTTGCACTATGGGCCAAAGATATTCATCACCAGTTCATCTTTGCACTACAGGCCAAAGATATTCAACAACAGTTCATATTTTCACTACAGGCCAAATATATTCATCAACAGTTCATATTTGCACTACAGGCCAAATATATTAATATCTAAAAGAAATATATAATTATTACAGAATTTATATAAACAATAATTATAACCATGTTGATCAATTCACCTTTGCACTTAAGCTAAAGATATTCAATTATAAATTCAATGGTCATGATCAGACCAGTCAACAATTTAACTTTGCACTACTGGCCAAAGGGAACCCATTGTCATGATCATACCAAAAATCTACCCATCTTTACACTTAAGTCAAAGAGAAATATCATCATTAGGGTTATAAAAATGTTATATATGATAATAAAATCAGTATAATCAACATATAGATTTAATCTCAAAAGTAATATTTATAAATTAACTATAATTTGGTTAGAAAAAGAAACTAATTTTGTCGTGAATAGTAACTCATGAATAGTACCTCGTGAATAGTAACTCGTAAATAGTAATTCATGAATAGTAACTCCGACATGAAAAAGGTAGAAATTCTACAATAAAATCCATACCAATATTTCGGTATAATGATATTGAAAGAATAATATTTCTTAAGCTTATAAACAATTTATTTAAATTGTTTACACTTTACTAATTAATGCATTTAATCATCATAAAATGCCAACTCTTAAGATTTCATCACCAATAACCAAAATACTCATCAAAAATCTGCATATAACTCATATATGATTCTCAAGCCATAAAATTATATTTTCTAATTTTCTTACTTCACATAACATATTTAATTTATTTACTCATAACTAGACCATTTTCATGAAAAAAACCAAACCAGTCCCAAAAATATTTCTTTTCTGGGATTTAGCAGAATATAGTCCCATATTGAACATATATTTTTTCCGGAATTTTTAAAATTCATTTACTATTTTTCATATGACCAAAACCGCCGAATATTTAGACATTTATCATAAATTTTACTTTTATCCAAAAATTCTGAAATTCACAGAGTATACTGATATTATATAGATATACTTCCAATAAAAATTTCATCAATTTTGGAGTTAACCACAAGGAATTATAAGCGGTTACTTTTAAAATAGTCTTTTCTCATAAAATTTATAACTCTCAATCTATACATCCAAAAATTACCATTTTTGGACACAATCAAGAAAACTCATCAAAATATCATTTCAAATTTTTCCAGAATTTTTGAAGGCCAAAAAAATTACGAAACTGGAAAATATAACAACCCTTAAAATCTCTTACTATCCCTTACCTCAAAAGAGCATCACTTCTGACTGGATATCAAATATGACGCTGAAGGAAATTTGCACTGATGAATAGAAACTCACCAAGTATCTAAATACTCACAAAATACACTCGATAATCTAGAGAGAAAAAGAGAGAAAACTTATGAATTCTGGTGTGATTTTCAATTCTAACTTAACCCTCTATTTATAGGAAAATGTTAGCACGCCGAAGCAGACTTAACCTGTAACCTGATAGCTTTACCTGCTACTATTTCCACCCACCATATTTGAATAAAAATCTCAGCACATTTCTTCACCAACCAAGAGTGAGGCCCACCAATTCTAGAATTTTCCACCAAAATGATTAACTCCGAAAATTCAACAATTTTTGAACCAGTCATCTCGTAAAATTCATAACAAATCATACGTTCATTTTTAACGGTTCAAAATTTGTGGACATATACTCAACTTATATATGTATAACATGTCCAAAAATTACCACGATCCAACGGTCGGATTAAAAATTATAACCCTCACAAAATATCTCAAAAACCTTAATTTAATTTTCAATACCTCCGTTCCGACAAAAATACAGATAAAACACCTCAACATTAACTCCTTCATTTTTAACCACAAAAATATATCCCTCATTTATATTCACATAAAATAAATATTTCCTTATCATATGAATCCATAATTAATTATTCACAGATAATATTACAGAATCACATTTATGACAACCAGGCCGTTCCCATGAAAGAGGGGGCTTTCCAATAAGAATTTCTCCTTACTGGCGCGCAATTAGGTGACCAAACCTCTCCTTAGACAGAACTTTCTAGACATTGCCAATAATGTTATCTAATAATATTATTCAAATAATATGAATTATTAATCTGATAATGAGAAATACTGTGCATTGACAATTATTGAACAACAATAATATAAAATTTCAACGTAGCAATTATTGAATTAATAAAATAAAATATTAAACAGTAATTACTATAACAATTATTGAGTAGTGCCTTCTTACGTAAGAATCAATAATTTCAAAAATATTGTGCAATACCGTGTGCTACTGTGCAATAACGTGTATTACTGTATTTTAACTACCGGGCATTCCAACAGTGTTAACGGTAACAACTACGCCGTTATTTGTAAAAACTCAAATTTGTTATTTTCTTCATCCGACAGTTATTCTGTTATGGGGCCCACAAATGGCTGCGCCGTAGTACGAATATTTCCCGACAGAAAGAATATTCTACGACCAAACGAATATTCCCCGACAACAATGAATATTTTATAACCACTTGTGTATTTTGAAAAAAAAAATTCATATATCACCCTTAACTTTAACATTTATCAATTTAACCATTTACTGAATTGTAATTATAAGAAAAATTGAATACTTTTATTTAATAAAATTCAGGGTCTTACAATCACCCCTCCTTATGAAATTTCGTCCCTGAAATTTACGTACCTGGTATTTCAAAAAGTTGAGAATACCTTGCTTTCATTTCAGATTCTATCTCCCGGGACATCATGATTTCTCCATTGCTCATCTCCCGTGATAACTTCATTTGGGTTCCTCACTTGTTGGGAAGTCATGACAACCGCTCTCCCTTGAACTACCCGACTTTGACTTGTCTGGGACAGCATTTGGCGTCATCACTATAGTTGGAATATACTTTTCTATAGGGCATATTCCTCCTTCAACTGCCTCGTCGTACTCCTGATTCATGATCTGAATCATCAATCTTCGATCCATATCGAATTCAGGTTGACCGCTCTGTACAGGGTAATTCAAAACTCGATGTTGGGTTCTCCCAATTGGTTTCCAAAAAGAGAAATTCATATCATCTATTTTAGCCTTTTTAGATCGGACATCTCTTTCCACAATATCCACGTGTCGTGCGGCTTTTGCCCCTGCATCACTTATTCTCGCTCATTCAGTTTTTTCTTCTTTCAGCTCAGATTCCATCTTTATCATCTTATACTCTGCCAAAGAATGCTTCTGTTCAAGCATCACATATCGGGTAACACAAGCTTGAATTGTTGCATCCTTTTGCTCCACGACCGCCTGTCGTTCTTCAGCCTGCTCTTCTAACTCATGAATACGATTTTGCAATTCTACATTTTGATCATATAATACCTCTAATAAATTCTCCTCAGGTGCTTCTTCTTCCTCGCTCTCAGCTGCTACCTCTGCGACTAGCTCGGGTGCAACTATCAATTCTTCACTCACCACATGAATTTCTCTAATTCCTTCTTCGCCTGACATCACATTATCCTGGTTGATGATTAGAGGTATCCCCACAGTCTCATTCACTCCATTGTTAACATTCTCAGCAGCCATTCTCAAATACTACCATAAAACAAGGGCTAATTAAACAAATTAACATATCACATAATATCCCGATATTATGACTGACCAACAAATAAGCTTAGGTAGGACACACTAGCGAAGGATTTACTCATCTCTCCCCTCCTAGTTATATTCCCCGATCTCCGCCAGAGACTATATCCCTAAGCTCTGATACCAAATGTGACAATCCCGAAATAGGTCCATTCCATCTAACCTATTCTGAGTCACCAAATACATGGTACAGAAAATAACTACAACTTTATTACAACAATTGTCGTGCAAAATACAACAACACATATGCTGTGAGTTTGGATACAAATATATACCAAATGTGACTCATATCCCAACCGTGGACAGCATCTCACAATGACACCTTACATAAAGGTATAGTCAAAAACTGTTTTAGAAATTAGAATCTTTGAGAAGTGCTCAAGAAAACCTTCGTACATGGGAGGCCATGCTTTATGATAGATATCATATGGCCACAGAATTATCCTTGGTTGACCCACTAGACCCCAAAGAAAAACGAGAAGGTTACTATCATATTCTTCCCAATGGGGAGTCTTCTCTTGACATATCATTATCTCCACTATCTCTAATTGAGAATTATACTTCAAACAAACACCAAGATTATATAGGTAGTGCTCATAAATATACTCAGCAAGTGGATGAGCACATCCCTGTCTTATGATGACACGAGATTATATAACATTAGACATCTTGTATGATAGTGGCAAAACACCCTTCCAACGTTGGGTTCGCCTCACCCTATTTGATTCACCAAATATAACTACTAAATAATGTACACAACACTTTTCTATACTGCTTAGGGGGAACCTCCACAGTTAGAGACCACCGTTCTATTTTCCCGTTACCCTCGCTCGACCCAGCTACACTCTTATTACCTGAAAAGAATTGTGAAACAAAAGGGTGAGCACAACTAGCCCAGTAAAGAATATCATGACTAAAGATAAATAAGTTATCAATAGCCTTCAACAGAATTAAATCAGAGATTTAGAACATATGATAGATGATAAAACTTTTAACCATAGTTGCAGCGGAACGAGCAACCCATTAGAATAGTCAAATAGACTACAAAGTCTATTATCTTCTCCATGTTAAAAATCCACCAACAATGTTTTATCCCTGTAACATCAAACAATAATTCTGGTCCACAATCATATGAATAACTCATAATCATAATTGTAGTTCTAAATTCCTCTTCTCATCTAGGACGAAGATAATTTTCATCACCTATCTTTACCTGAAACATCAAAGATTATGGTTACACCAAATCACATTTCCTGTTCATAATCATACTAATAACTTCATCTTTGCAGTACGGCCAAAGATATTTAACAACATGTCATCTTTGCACTACGGGCCAAAGATATTCATCAACAATTCATCTTTGCACTACTGGCCAAAGATATTCAACCACAGGTCATCTTTGCACTATGGGCCAAAGATATTCATCACCAGTTCATCTTTGCACTACAGGCCAAAGATATTCAACAACAGTTCATATTTGCACTACAGGCCAAATATATTCATCAACAGTTCATATTTGCACTACAGGCCAAATATATTAATATCTCAAAGAAATATATAATCATTACAGAATTTATATAAACAATAATTATAACCATGTTGATCAATTCACCTTTGCACTTAAGCTAAAGATATTCAATTATAAATTCAATGGTCATGATCATACCAGTCAACAATTCAACTTTGCACTACTGGCCAAAGGGAACCCATAGTCATGATCATACCAAAAATCTACCCATCTTTACACTTAAGTCAAAGAGAAATATCATCATTAGGGTTATAAAAATATTATATATGATAATAAAATCAATATAATCAACATATAGATTTAATCTCAAGAGTAATATTCATAAATGAACTATAATTTGGTTAGAAAAAGAAACCAATTTTGTCGTGAATAGTAACTCGTGAATAGTAACTCGTGAATAGTAACTCGTGAATAGTAATTCATGAATAGTAACTCCGACATGAAAAAGGTAGAAATTCCACAATAAAATCCATACCAATATTTCGGTATAGTGATATTGAAAGAATAATATTTCTTAAGCTTATAAACAATTTATTTAAATTGTTTACACTTTACTAATTAATGCATTTAATCATCATAAAATGCCAACTCTTAAGATTTCATCACCAATAACCAAAATCCTCATCAAAAATCTGCATATAACTCATATATGATTCTCAAGCCATAAAATCATATTTTCTAATTTTTTTTCTTCACATAACATATTTAATTCATTTACTCATAACTAGACCATTTTCATAAAAAATATCAAATCAGTCCCAAAAATATTTCTTTTTTGGGATTTAACAGAATATAGTCCCATATTGTACATATATTTTTCCCGGAATTTTTAAAATTCATTTACTATTTTTCATATGACCAAAACCGCCGAATATTTAGACATTTATCATAAATTGTACTTTTATCCAAAAATTCTGAAATTCACAGAGTATACTGATATTATATAGATATACTTTCAATAAAAATTTCATCAATTTTGGAGTTAACCACAAGAAATTATAAGCGGTTACTTTTAAAATAGTCTTTTATCATAAAATTCATAACTCTCAATCTATACATCCAAAAATCACCATTTTCTGACACAATCAAGAAAACTCATCAAAATATCATTTTAAATTTTTCTAGAATTTTTGAAGGTAAGAAAAATTACGAAACTGGAAAATATAACAACCCTTAAAATCTCTTACTATCCCTTACCTCAAAAGAGCAGCACTTCTGACTGGATATCGGATATGACGCTGAAGGAAACTTGCACTGATGAATAGCAACTCACCAATTATCTAAATACTCACAAAATACACTCGATAATCTTGAGAGAAAAAGAGAGAAAACTTATGAATTCTGGTGTAATTTTTAATTCTAACTTATACCTCTATTTATAGAAAAATGTTAGCACGCCGAAGCAGACTTAGCCTGCAACTTGATGGCTTTACCTGCTACTATTTACACCCACCATATTTGAATAAAAATCTCAGCACATTTCTTCACCAACCAAGAGTGGGGCCCACCAATTCTAGAATTTTCCACCAAAATGATTAACTCCGAAAATTCAATAATTTTTGAACCAGTCATCTCGTAAAATTCATAACAAATCATACGTTTATTTTTAACGGTTCAAAATTTGTGGACATATACTCAACTTATATATGTATAATATATCCAAAAATTACCACGATCCAACGGTCGGATTAAAAATTATAACCCTCGCAAAATATCTCAAAAACCTTAATTTAATTTTCAATACCTCCGTTCCGACAAAAATACAGATAAAACACCTCAACATTAACTCCTTCATTTTTAACCACAAAAATATATCCCTCATTTATATTCACATAAAATAAATATTTCCTTATCATATGAATCCATAATTAATTATTCACAGATAATATTACAGAATCACATTTATGACAACCAGGCCGTTCCCATGAAAGAGGGGGCTTTCCAATAAGAATTTCTCCTTACTGGCGCGCAATTAGGTGACCAAACCTCTCCTTAGACAGAACTTTCTAGACATTGCCAATAATGTTATCTAATAATATTATTCAAATAATATGAATTATTGATCTGATAATGAAAAATACTGTGCATTGACAATTATTGAACAACAATAATATAAAATTTCAACATAGCAATTATTGAATCAATAAAATAAAATATTGAACAGTAATTACTGTAACAATTATTGAGTAGTGTCTTCTTACGTAAGAATCAATAATTTCAAAAATACTGTGCAATACCGTGTGCTACTGTGCAATAATGCGTATTACTGTATTTTAACAACCGGGTATTCCAACAGTATTAATGGTAACAACTACGCCGTTATTTGTAAAAACTCAAATTTGTCGTTTTCTTCATCCGACAGTTATTCTATTATGGGGCCCACAAATGGCTGCACCGTAGTACGAATATTCCCCGACAGAAAGAATATTCCACGACCAAACGAATATTTCCCGACAACAATGAATATTTTATAACCACTTGTGTATTTTGAAAAAAAAATTCATATATCACCCGTAACTTTAACATTTATCAATTTAACCATTTACTGAATAGTAATTATAAGAAAAATTGAATACTTTTATTTCATAAAATTCGGGGTCTTACAGTAATCGTAGCCATGAAAATAGAAGAAGCGAGTCGGTGGAGATTTTAAAAAGAGGAGATTCAACAATGATAATATTAAGACGTCAGCACCAGCAGCAACTGTTTCTAAGGGAGGAGAACGACCACCGGTCGTATGCTATAAATGTGGAAAAGAGGGACACATCAGCCCAAACTGTCCACAATAGTTCAAGGTATGTTATAATTATGGAAAGGAAGGACATATAACTCGAGATTGTACTATAGCGAAACCAAGTTCAGCGGGGATGGTGACTCAAAAGGCTATCCCAGAAAAGTTAAAGTTAGCGGTTCCTGGAAGAGCGTTTGTCGTGACTGGTCAAAGTGCAAGGAACCCAAACGAGGTGATCACGGGTAAGCTAGTCATAAATTCTTGTGAAGTTTATACCTTACTAGATACCGGTGCTACCCATTCATTTATCTCTCCTGCTTGTGCTCAACGTTTAAACTTGACTCCGGAGAAATTAGACTTTGACTTATCTATGGAGACTCCATTAGGAGAAACTTTCACTACATCCACTATTTATAAATCTTGTTTGATCCAAGTTGGCACCATCACATTACCTGTTGACCTTATCTCTTTAAAGATACTTGCATTTGACGTGATTTTAGGCATTGATTGGTTAACTACTCCTCATGCCAAAATTGATTATTTTCGTAAGGTTGTTAGTTTTTATTTTCCTAATCAACCTGTTATTCGAATTCAAGCAACTAAACCACTAAAATCAATCACTATTATATCAAGCCATAAAGTCATTCGTTTATTAAAAAATGGATGTCAAGCTTTCTTAGCCCATGTTATGGATTTGAATAAAGACACGTCAGATTTGAATAATATTCCTATTGTTAGTGACTTTCCTGACGTATTTCCTAAAGAACTTCCCGGTCTACCCCCAGAACGTGAAGTTGAATTCTTTATTGACCTTGAACCTGGTACAAAGCCCATTTCTAAAACCCCATATCGAATGACTTCTATTGAACTTTAGGAGTTAAAGGTTCAACTACAGGAGTTGTTGGACATCGGTTTCATTCGTCCTAGTACATCTCCTTGGGGTGCTCCTGTTTTATTTGTAAAGAAGAAAGACGGGAGTATGCGAATTTGTATTGACTATCGAGAATTGAACCATGTCACCATCAAGAATAGGTATCCACTACCTCGTATTGATAACCTGTTTGACCAGTTGCAAGGAGCACAATTCTTTTCAAAGATCGATCTTCGTTTTGGATATCATCAATTGAAGATTAGAACTGAGGATATTCTGAAGACTGCCTTTAGAACTCGGTATGGGTATTATGAATTTTTAGTCATGTCTTTTGGATTGACTAATGCTCATGTGGCTTTCATGGATATGATGAACCGAGTATTCAAGGAATATTTGGATCAGTTCGTCGTTGTCTTTATTGATGACATCCTCATATATTCCAAAAGTCGTGAAGATCATGAGCACCATTTGAAGCTAGTACTCCAAAGGCTTCGTGAAAATAAGCTATATGCCAAGTTGAAGAAATGCGAGTTCTGGCTTGAAGAAGTAGCTTTCCTTGGGCACGTGGTGTCAAAATATGGAGTATCTGTTGACCCAGCGAAGATTGAAGCAATACAAAGTTGGGAGCAACCGAAGTCAGTGACCGAAGTACGTAGCTTTCTGGGTTTAGCTGGTTATTATCGGAGATTTTTGGAAGGATTTTCTCAAATCTCTACTCCGTTAACTCAGCTGACTCAGAAAAATACAAAATTCGTATGGAGCGAGGAATGCGAGAAGAGTTTTCAAGACCTTAAGAGGAGACTCATTTCGGCACCTGTTCTGACAATACCATCTGGTTCGGATGGATTTGTTATCTACAGCGATGCTTCGGGCAAAGGGTTAGGATGTGTTCTAATGCAACATGGGAAGGTTATAGCCTATGCCTCGCGACAACTCAAAGAATATGAGAGGAATTACCCTACTCATGATCTAGAGTTGGCAGCAGTCGTTTTCGCGCTAAAGATCTAGAGGCACTATCTGTATGGGGAGAAAGTGGAGATATATTCGGGTCATAAAAGCCTCAAATATTTTTTCACCCAAAAAGAACTCAACATGCGGCAACGACGATGGGTCGAACTGTTGAAAGACTACGACTATACTATCCAATATCATCCTGGAAAAGCAAACGTGGTAGCTGACGCATTCAGTAGAAGATCATATGCGGGTACGAGTGCAATGTTATTAACACAAAGGCCTATTTTGTATGACTTGCAAAGGATGGAGATAGAGGTAAAGGCTCCAAGTACCTACATGATGATATCAAGCGTACGAGTAGAACCAACTTTAATTGATAAAATTAAAGTTGCTCAAGCTACGGACATGGAGCTGATGCGTATGAAGAAGAAAGTGCAAGAAGGTGCTATTCCGGAAGCAAGAATCAATGAAGAAGAAATACTTCAAGTCAACTCCATACTTTGTGTTCCTAACGATTTTGACTTAAAACATAGAATCATGATGGAGGCACACAACACACCGTTTGCAATTCACACTGGAAGTACCAAAATATATCGTGATCTTCGACATATATTTTAGTGGAACAATATGAAGAGAGAGATCGCGATGTTTATCTCGAGGTGTTTAACTTGTCAACGTGTAAAGGCGGAGCATCAAGTGCCAAAGAATCCATTGCAACCACTTGAGATTCCGAAATGGAAGTGGGAACACGTTACCATGGATTTCGTTATGGGTCTTCCCAAGGTTTCTCAAAGCGTAGATGCGATTTGGGTTATTGTTAGTAGATCAACCAAGTCTGCTCATTTCTTGCCGATACGAGAGACTTATTCCCTTGAACGTCTTGCTCTTTTGTACGTGAATGAGATTGTGAGGTTTCATGGCATGTCAGTATCCATAGTTTCGGATCGTGACCCAAGATTTACTTCCCTATTTTGGGTTAGCTTGCAAAAAGCTTTGGGCACAGATTTACGATTCAGTTCGGCATATGATCCTCAAACGGACGGATAATCAGAGAGGACTATTCAAACTCTTGAAGATCTATTAAGACTCTGTGTCTTAGACTTCAAAGGGAGTTGGGATAAGTATTTACCATTGGTGGAGTTCTCTTACAATAACAGTTATCAAACAAGTATAGGTGTGGCTCTATTCGAAGCATTATATGGACAAAAGTGTCGCTCTCCAATATATTGGGATGAGGTGGGTGAAGCAACATTATTGGGACCAGAGTTAGTACGTATGACTACGAAAAAGATCCAAATGATTCGACAACGTATACAAATGGCACAAGATCGACAAAAGAGTTATGCAGATCTTCATCGAAAGGACGTGGAATTTAGTATTAGAGATCATGTATTGTTGTGAGTTGCTCCATGGAAGGGAGTTACAAGATTTGGGAAGAGAGGAAAGCTCAATCCATGATTTATTGGTCCATTTCAAATTCTTGACCGAGTAGGAAATGTGGCCTATAGACTCGCGTTACCTCCAAGCATGTCTTGTGTTCATAATATTTTTCACATATCTGTGCTTCGTAAATATGTGAAAGACCCGAACCACATTATTGAGTTAGAACCAGACGAGATAGCCGGAGACTTAACGTATGAGGAGTTACCTGTCAAGATCTTGGATAGAAAGGAGCATGTCCTACGCACAAAGGTCATTCCACAAGTCAAAGTTTTGTGGAGGAACCATGCTATTAAGGAAATGATCTGGGAGTTAGAAACAGAAATGAAAGTGAGGTATCCTCATCTTTTCGAAACACCAGGTACGTACGTCAATTTCGAGGACGAAATTTCATAAGGAGGGGAGGTTGTAAGACCCTAACTTATTATAAATGAAATTGAATTTTCTCTATTTATTAGTTTGAAATAGTAAGGTTTGAATTGATTAATGTGGTTAGTTATGGGTAAAATGCGCAAATAGTTCAAATAATCCAGTGGTTATAAAATATTCATTATTGTCGGGGAATATTCGTTTGGTCGTGAAATATTCTTACTGTTGGGGAATATTCGTACGATGGCGCAGACTTGTGTGGGCCCCATAACGAAAAGCGATTGGATGAAGAAAAAGATAAGTATAAGTTGTTTATAAATAACGGCGTAGTTGTTACCGTTAATATTGTTAGAATACCCGGTAGTTAAAACACAGTAATACACGTTGTTGCATAGTAGCACACGGTATTGCACCAATTATTAATTTTTACGTAGGAAGTCACTACTCAATAATTATTACAGTAATTACTGTTTAATATTTTATTTTATTGATTCAATAATTGCTGCGTTGATATTTTATATTATTGTTGTTTTAATAATTGTCACTGCACAGTATTTTTCATTATCAGATCAATAATTCATATTATTTGAATAAAATTATTAGATAACATTATTGGTAATGTCTAGAAAGTTCTGTCTAAGAAGAGGTTTGGTCACCTAATTGCGCACCAGTAAGGAGAAATCCTTATTAGACAGCCCCATCTTTCCTGGGAACGGCCTGGTTGTCAGTATTGTGATTCTATAATATTATTTATGAATAATTAATTATTGATTTATATGATAAGAAAAATATTTATTTTATGTGAATGATGGAGAAAATTTTAAAGTGACAATTGTTGAAAAAAATGATATTTTATCTTTTCTGATAATATAATTCATTTAAATACATTATTATATTATTATAATATAATAATGGTGATATTTTTACAATGACTGTGGGATATATGAATAAATGAGGAGGAATAGTATTTTTGTCACAAAAAAAATATTTAAAACATCTTTTCCATATTTGTGGACTCCAAATTTTGACTGAAATTTGATTATAACATGTAAAATCGTCCGTATGTAGATTTTGGTCAATTTTTGTTTGGAATTTGGAAAAACTTAAAACTACAAAATTGTAGAGAATTGAATTTCCTATGGAATGGATATAAGATTTGAATTTTTCTGATAAAAAGGGCTATTTATTATGAATTATTGAAGTTCCGGATTAATTAATTTTTTTTGAAGTTTTAAATGACTTTTATATGAAAAACGTTTTTGTTGCTTTTATTGAGTGGATGGCTGATGTTTGGATTCAATTAGTGTGCGTAGGAAGTTTCAAAAAAATAATAATATTATTTATTAAAATTTCTCCTTTGGTGTTCTAAGCATTTTCCTATAAATAGGGTACTTAGGTTAGAATTAAAAATCACACCAGAAACTAAAGTTTTCTCTCTCTATAATATCAAGCGTATTTTTGTGAGTATTTTGGTACTTTGAGAGTTGTTATACGGTGCAAGTTCCTTCAGCACTATATCCAGTATTCCAGTCAGAAGTACTGTCTTTTTGGAGGTAAGGGATTTTTTTTTTATGAATGATATTATTTCTTTCAATATCATTATGCCGAAATATTGATATGAATTTTTATCAAATTTAGAACTTTTTGTGTCGGGGTTACTATTCACGTATCCGACACTATTCACGTATACGACACTAATCACGAATACGACACTATTCACCGAAAAATTAAATTTTTATTTTTGTCCAAGATATTTATTATGGATACTAGCTTTGATTGTATCCATGTTTTGATCATTCTTGAATTTTACTTCGCTATGATTATTTATGAAGTATTTTTGAACTCGGATTGTTTAAAGTACGAATCCTTAATATTTGTTCTTTTGTTTCACTGGATTCGTTTTTTAAAAGATTTTTCATCATCCTCAGTCCTAAATGATGATATAACTGAATATCTTTGGCATGTAGTGCAAAGAATAATGATTTTCTGATGAATATCTTTGGCCCGTAGTGCAAAGATGAACATGTGTTTAGATGAACATGACCAACTGATGAATATCTTTGGCCTGTAGTGCAAAGATGAACATTTGATTCCAGATATATATATTGATTGATGTTACAGGGATAAAATATCGGTGATGAACTTTTAAATTCATAGACGATAGTAGATTTCATTCTCTACTTAACTCTTCTAATGAATTATTATTTCCGCTGCAAATATTGATTTAAAATTTTTGTCTATTGTATTCTATTAGATTTTTCCCTGTTGAAGACTAACGATAATTTGTTCTATATTATCTTAGTCATAATATTCTTTACTGGGCTAGTTGAGCTCACCCTTTTCCTTTTTGTTCCATTTTTCTTCTCAGGAGGCGAGAATGTAGCAAGTACTAGTCGGGGTATGGAATGATGGTTCTAGAAAGTTGTTTAGTAGTCCTCACTATTTTTATAAAAAATATATCAATAATTGTAATGAATACTTATTTGAGTATGGATATTGTCTAGAAGATAATATTTGTATTTAAACTTACAGTTTAAGTGTTGTCGTATTTTGCACGACAATTGTATTAATAAAGTGGTAGTTGTTTCTATACCATGTTTTGACGACTTAGAATGGGTGATGTATACCTGTTTTGGGGGCATCACAGATAAGACTCTTAGTTGTTTTAACTGATGGAGGCATAGAATTGTATGCTTAATATTAAATCAACTTTGTGTTTTACGTGTTTTATCAGTTTAGTATTATACATATATTTCTTAATTCTAAAAGCAAGAAGGAAGAATACAAAGAAGAGAGGAATTAAGAGAATCGAGAGACAAGGTTGAGAATCAAAGAAGGAGAAGAAGAAGGGTAATCATCTTGTTAATCATCTATTCTAAGAATTAAAGAGGTAATAACATATTCTACAAACTCTAGAATATGTGTTCTTGGAGTTTTCTTTTGAAACTTGGATTTTATGGGATGATTTTATAAAATAGATGTTATATATATGTTGGTAGATGATTATAATCTGTATATGTTGTCTAGAAACGATTTTAAGAAATCAAAATCCATGGAAACATGTTTAGGATGAAGAACTTGGTTATGTGATAATAAATGTATTTTAGTTTACTTTGAGATCAAAATTAGTGATTGAATCATGTGTTAATTTATAAATTGGCAATGGTTTATGTTAATACATTCAAATACAAAAATAATGCAATTAGAATGGATCGATTTGGTTAAATAACGAATCCTTAGTGTATAATTTCGTTAAAGATGCTGAAATATGGGATTTACTATAAAATTGGTATTTGAGAGTTCTAAATCGGTTGCTAAGTGATTTTGGTTGTTGTAATAGTTATGTATATATGTTATGTGATTCTGGTAAGATTTATAATGTATGAGTTTATCCATGTTGCAGTGGAATTAAAGGAATTGGAGTTTTGGGTTGAAGAATAATGCTGAAAGCCGACTGTAACAATCCAGAATTTTAATGATAGTTTTTAAATATTTACTGAGTTATATAAATATTTAATGGATGTGTTTATTGTTGAATAAATATTTAATTTGATTTGACTTGATTGGTTAATTATTTGTTAAGTAAATAATTAAGGAGTTAAGAAAATTAATTGTTATGAGATAATATTCTAATTTAATTTAATAATTAAGTTAGAGAGTTTATAATGATTAAATGAATTATTATGTTTTAATTTGTATATTTTAATTAAAATGATGTGTTAGTTGATTAAATAAAGTTATAATTATAAAAGAAAATTATAATTATGTTGTATTGATTTATGTGTTAAAGTAATTTAATAAATTGTTATTAGAATTAATTAAATTGAATATTAAAATTTAATTGAATAAAATGTGACAAATAACCTTTCTATAAAGGAGTTATTAAAATAAATTAAAGGAGTTTAATTCAGTTTTGTCAAACAAGACTTAATGCATATTAAGTCTTTAATTTAAATATGTTTTACCAAACAAGGTGTAAGATTTAGTGGGTTATTTTTAGTTAGCTAACCAAACAAGCATTATGGCTTTTGATTTTCAAATAATATAACTGACATCAGTTATATATGTATTTATGTTTTATATTAATATGCATTATAAGTATACGTATATTATATTATCATATATCAGTTTATATTACATATTAGTAAAAGAGAAAGGAAGAACAAAGAGAAGAAGATAGAATACAAAGAAAAAGAAGAAGAAGAAGAAGAAGAAGAAGAAGAAGAAGGGAAACCTTGAAAAAACAAAAGAAAAGCTTTCATCATATCTATCTTTTCTCCTAATTCAACCTAGAAAGGTATCAAACTAACCCTTATACTAAATTAAGATGTTTTGTATTTAGTCTTTGTAAAATTAGGTATTCATGATTGTGAATTTATATGCATATATGGTGTTCATATGTTTTCATATATATGCTTACATGAGATTTTTATAGTTGGTCAAAGGTTTTAATTCACAAAGATATGATGAACATGATGAAATCATGTTCATAGTGTTTGAGTATGAAGTTATGTTGAAAATTGTGCTTAAATCTTTGATGTGAGCATGAGTTATGTGTAATATGGGTTATATTATGATATATTATGAGTTATATGGTTGTTCTAGCAATTCAATCCATGTAATTTTGATAAACAAGAGGAATTTTGTTCATAATGATTTTATGTGAATTAATTTCTGGAAAAAATGGCTTTTGAAGCTATCAAATTGATGTTTGGTTATGATTTATTGTCAAAATTGGTCATGTATTATGTTAGTATGTTAAGAATATGAGTTATCACAATTGGAATTACTTGAATTAGTTTAAAAATGAATTCACAGCGAAGAATTTCGATATGAATGTCAAAAGAAGAAGAAATAATAGAAATAGTAAAATTAAAGGTTATAATCGTTGATGTTTATGTTGTTTAGGTGGGTAGAAATGTGTTAGAAACATTAGTTTATATTTTTGTAAACATATTACATCTTGGGTAGGTTGGTATGGTTGTTAAAAAGGAGCTTGTAGGCCTAATTTAGCTTTTTGTAGTGTTCTGGATCAAAAATTACAAAAACGCAGAAGGGACCCCCGCTCTGGCGGGCCCCCTTAGTACAAAAACCCCCGCCGCGACCCGGGGGGGGGGGGTAGTCTGTCTAGCCAAATTTTGGAAAAAAAAAACTGACCGGACATGTTTTACTAAAATGAGCATAACGTTTTCATAAAAACTCCGATTGAGGCGATTCAAGATGATCCGGAACGAGGACGAGTAAACCTACAACGTTTATTCTTTAAGTGTTTCAATTTGAGGTTGGGAACATGTGTCCACATTGTCATGTTTAGGACTGTTGTGTTTTGAGAGGCAATCGGAGGGCGTCGAGCATGCACGTATGCAAGTGTAGTGCTCTTGACGATAAAAGATGTTGTTCTAAGTTATAAAACATACATATTAGTAGATATAATGATGTTTAACATTAATAAATGATTTATTAAATAAGTTGTATAAGCATACTAAGTATACACAAGAGAGACAAATCGGGCGTGTGACGAATGAACTTCGAAACGTCGTGATAAGTGTTAATGAATGTAAAAAGTGTTTTAAGTCAAATAAAATGGATACTATAAAATATGAAATGAGTTTAATATAAAACGAATAATGATTCCTAGTAAGATTTAAACACTTGAATGAAGTTCGAATATTACATAAGTCGAAAAGTTAACACAATCTAATTGAACATTGTGTGCTAATTAATAGGAAAGATTATAAGATGTGGAGTAGAGTTTACATTACAATTTCTATGTGTTGTTATGTGACTAATAGTTTATGTGTATGATTATATAATTGTGTAGGGCGCATGAAGTGCAGATAACTATAAGCTGTTAAACTGTTATTGGTAAACAACGATCAAGGCAAGTCTTTCAGTTCTTATTTGTTATGTGAACTTGATGATGAACTATTTTAAATATTTGTTGCAAAGAGCATGAAGTGTTTTATTTATATTGAAAGTATGAAACGCTAAAGTCAATTTATGACTATGTTGATTAAATAATAAATGTTGATTGATTAAGGAACTCAATTTTTATACTTGTTATATGAAATGCAGCATGTATGATATGTTAGTCCTATGTTTGTGAGATATATGTTGAATATGTTATTATGTGCTATGTGATGCATAAAAACTGTTAAGTTTTACTGGGCTGTCGAGCTCACCTTTGCAAATAACCACTTTTGCAGGTTAAAGATTTAAGGTAAAGTTATGTGCTACTTGAAAGATATGAATCAGATGTGATACTTGAAGATTTATATACTTTGGCTGAGTTATTATTTTTTTGAAACATGTTTAAGATTCCGAATAATGTATTAATGTTGCACTGTAATATTGTTTTGCGATGTAAACTCTTGTAGTATTAAAATGATTCTGAGACAGCTAGATGTAAAGGTTGAAGGTTTTGAGAACGAGAATAATTTGTAATAGAAAATTTTAATTATTTCGCAAATTTCAATGGTTGTATTATCATTTAATAATGTAAAATTAGATGTTGAATGTATTGTTAACGACTGAAGTCGATAGTTGAATTGCATGAATTTTGGGGTCGTTACACCAATTGTAATAACCCAATATTTTCAATATAAAATAAATAAGAAATTTTGCATATAATTTTTTTTTATCTTAATGATGAGAATAAGTGTCAGGTAATGTGCATGTATTTATGTGATAAATAAAATTTATTTATTTCATGAATAATTTCAAATAATTTTATTTTAGAATTTTTGATCATTATAAAATATATTCTTATAATAATTAATTTTATGGTAGAAATGTCTTTATTAATTATTTTTCATGAAAATATGATTTTTGTATTATTTAAATAATATATAAAATGATTATTGGAATTATTATAATTATTATTTTATTATATGAATTTGTTCAGAATATTTAAGTTAATTATTTTAGCTTAATTATTGATGTTGTATATGAAGGATAAACCAGATATGGAATCCAAACCCTAAATTTGGATTTTTATCAAGGGATGAGAATAATAATATAATATTATTTATATTTTGATTTTTCAGTACTATAAATATGTACTGTAAATGTGTAGACTGATAATAATTGGCCAAATATGGTAAATTATATCATGACCCTCATATCGTGTTATTAAATCCTAATTGTTAAACACTATTATGAGTTCGAGAATGTGTAGTAATTGTGTTATATGAATTTTATTGCGTATTATATAATTTCTGTAATTAGGAGAAATCCTAATTATTATTTGAAAACTCTAATTGCTAAAATTGGAAACCCTAATTATTATTTTTATAAATTATAATTATAATTAGGAAACCCTAATTGTTAATTTGGGAACCCTAATAGTATTAAGGAACCCTAATTTTTAAAAAAACCCTAATTTCTATTAAAAACCCTAATTTAATTACTGTGTTTAAAATTAAAATTTTATTATACTTTAATTTTTAATTGTCCAAACCCTAGAAATTATTTGGAAAACTTTAAGATGTAAAATCTAGTGATTTAATCCTAGACTCAAGCACCTTGGACAATAATACCTTTGAAATCAAAAATAATAACTAAAGTACCCTTTTTGTCCCATTTTTGTATTATTATTGGGAGATCTTAGCAAATCTTGCAAGTCATCATTTCCCTAACCTAGCTATGAGCTACAATAGCAACACATCAGATTCAATTCACTAGCCAAGTTCATTGCATCAAATTAATTGCATATATTAAGAGAGGAAAAAAAATGTATTATTACCTTATTTGTGCAACAAAAACTTAGCCATACTCTCTCAAGACCAAACCCACGAAATTGTAGTGTTAGATCAGTCACAAAGCAAGCCCCACGAACACCAACATCAAATCAGAAGCAAGGGATCAAGAATCAAGGTGCAAAAAGGTATAAAAGAACCCTAACTTAAAAATTCTGTGATTTTATGTTAGATCGTATAATTGATTGTTAAAACATGTTATTTGTAGTCCATAGAGTTTATCTGGGTTGGTATTTGTTAGACCCATAACATCAAAGTGCTCAAAATTAAGTTTTTCAAAAATCTGAAAATTGTAAAAATAAGGGCCTGACAGTGAATGTCAGGTCCCATAGATTTTAATCTGTTTTGTGTTTTTGTGTTTTGAATGTTTATACTTGTAGTCTGTTAGGAGATCTTTAATTTGCAACTTGAATCATGGTCATATCTATTGTAGATTAAAAGTTATTTAAGGTCAAAGTGGGTTGACCGGCATTGACTGGCTGTTCTTGAAGCCCAGAATTTGCCCAGAAAGTCTGACAGCCATTTTGATGGTTTAGATCTTGCTTGTTATTGATTTTTATGCTTGAGAAATGATCAAACTTCATACCCTGTTAGTTATTATATAAGGCCCGACGTCTAACACAGCTATAACATGAACAGATTGTCAGATTTAAGGTCAACAAAAGCGTTGACCGGCCATAACTGAAAATTCTAGGCAACCCAGAATTGTTCTGACAGTTACTTTGTGATTTTATATCTTGCTGAGATGTTGTTGTTTGACCCAGTTTATTGTTGGTTCTTGTAGTACTACATTAATACTACAAGATCAAAGCTCTAGAACACCCAGAAACATCATAGATTCGAAATTAATCTTGGTCAAACTAGTACCCTCGATCACTGAGTATGAACACCTGGGTTTCTCAAGAACACCTAAGGCGACAGATTCTGTCGACAAAGGGCTTTAGCGACGAACATATTTAAATTAATTAATTTAATTTCTAAAAATCATTTAAAAATAGTAAATAAATTATGAAAATTACAAAAATAGTTTAAAAAATTATTTTAAGTTATAAAAATTAACTTTTGATAATTTGGCATATTTTTCATAAATATTAATATCTATTTAAAAATTATTGGTATTTAAATTATTTAATAAATGCATTAAATAAATTAATTAAAAATGATTTTATTGTATTAAAAATTATTTTAAATAAAGAATAAGGTATTTAATAATATTTTAAGTTATAAAACATAACTTTTAATATTTTAAGATAAGTTTCATTAATTATTAAATATTAATGATATTAGATTTATTTAGTAATTATATTTAATAAATTAATTAAAAATGATTTTAATATTATAAAAATTATTTTAAATGAAAATAAATAGTTTAAAAATATTTTAAGTTATAAAATATAACTTTTGATATTTAAAGGTAAATTTCATTAATAATTTAATATTAATGATATTAAGTTTATTTAATAATTATATTAAATAAATAGTTTAAAAATGGTTTTATTGAATTAAAAATCATTTAAAAAGAAAATAAATGAATTAAAAAT
Source organism: Panax notoginseng (assembly GCA_016801055.1). Lineage (NCBI taxonomy): Eukaryota > Viridiplantae > Streptophyta > Magnoliopsida > Apiales > Araliaceae > Panax > Panax notoginseng. The sequence continues at coordinate 126,907,774 of CM029013.1, forward strand.
ATTTTAAGTTATAATCAATAACTTTTAATATTTTGATAAATAATAAATTAATATTTTAATATTAATGGTAATTATTTAATAATAATTTTAAATGCTTTAAAAATTATTTAAGGGTAATATTAATACTTTAAAAATATTTTGAGTTATTATAAATAACTTTAATATTTTGGCAATGGTTTCATTAATAGTTTAATATTAATTAAATATTAATGATAATAGAATTAATGAATATTTAAATCATTTAATAATGATTCTGATGTTTGAAAATTCATGATAAATTATAATAAATATTTAAAAATTATTATAAGTCATTTTAAAAATAATATGACTGATATTTTCAGTTATTGAACTACATGATAGAGTTTTAGACTCGATAATTACCCGATAAAGCCGTCGGTACACCGAAATGTTTTAGAAATTGATCTGGACTTAGATAATTTGACTTGATAAGTGTTTATTTGTGATTCAATGGTTGTTAAACATAAGTGACAATGTGATTAGATAAGGTGCAGAATGCAATAAACTGTGCCATGTGTTACGATATATTATTCTAATCGAACGGATGATATTATTACTGATAGGTCGCTGTATAAAAGATTAATCTAAGTTACGTTATTGTAAGCAGCAGCTCAGGCAAGTATCTGAACTATCCTTTACATTGTGCAAGTATCATACCTTTACATTTCCTTTATGCAATGGACATGAGTAAGAATGTTTAAGAATTATATTATTACTGTACAGATTATTAACCCTATACTATATACACTCATTGCTTATCAACATGTTAGTATATGGTAATTCAGATATATATTCTGTTCGTTAATTTCTATAAATGATTATACAAGTGTCCCCACTTGGATAATCATTGTATTTAATCACATATTGATACACCTTTCTCAATTACCCGTATATATATATATATATATATGTTGAATTATAGATTATTGTTGAACAAGACAAAACCTTTGATTTGGAACTAAGACAAGTATGAACATCCCGGAAACGGGAAAACTTTTTATGCACCCAAGGTGGACAGAGTAAACGATACTATCGTTCTGGCATGTAGTATTGATTAATACAGGGCATAACGGGCTGATCACTCCCGTGCCCGTAAGTTATGACGGTTTGTAGATGAATTTCTACTAAACCTATTAGAAAATTGAAAATAATGTTCATAGTATGTCACCTAAACCCCAATTATAGTCATTACGTAGTTTCAAAAATTTGATAGAGAGTTGTTATGCTATTATTATCGGTTCAGATTATTTCACAACTATTGACTTGTTGTAAAAGAGTAGTACAAAGAAAACATTTAACCCTTTCAGCTAATATTTATAATTGTTATTATTTGCTGGGCACTCAAATGCTCACTCTTGCTTAAATTAAATGTTTTCAGTTAAGTATGATCAACTAGAAGGCTCAGGCAAGAACAAGGAAAAAGGAAAGATATTCAAATGAGATTTCTAATATGTTGTGTAATAATTATAGTTCATTAAGACAATGTTTGTAAGACCCCAACTTTTATAAATAAAGATGAATTTTCTATAAATATCATTTTTGAATATTATGGAGTTAATTTGATATAATGTTATAGTTGTGGGTAATATTTATAAATTTTACAAAGTACGCAAGTTGTTATATAATATTCGATTGGTCGGGGAATATTCGTTTTAACAGGGAATATTCGTACAACGGCACAATCATTGGTGGACCCCACAACGGAATTATTGTCGGATTGAGAAAACGACAAAATTATCTTTCTATAAAAATAACGGCTGAGGTGTTACCGTTAAAACCGTTAAAACTGTTGAACTATCCGGTAGTAAAAGTACAGTAATACGCATGGTTGCATAGTAGCACACGGTATTGATTATTGATGCTTACGTGAGAAGTCACTCAGCTATACTCAATTATTGTTATAGTAATTGCTGCATCATATCTCTTAAATTATTGTCATAATATCATTTGTATAATATGTTATATTATTAAATCAATAATTGAGACGTTGTGGTAAGTTTGGTTATTTTTATGGGGGGCCATATGTCATCATCTAAGAGTCCCTTGGTCAATAGTATTTACCTTGGTCAATAGTAATTACCTTCGTCAATAGTATTTACCTTGGTCAATAGTATTTACCTTGGTCAATAGTAATTACCTTCGTCAATAGTATTTACCTTGGTCAATAGTAATTACTTTCGTCAATAGTAGTTGTCCCTTCAATATTATCAAGAGTCATTTGACCCTTCGTTAAGACCAAGAGTCATTTGACCCTTCGTTAAGACCAAGCGCCACCCTCAGTTTTTCTATAAATAGAGGCCTAGGGCTTCATTATTTTTTACGAATTCATTCAAGCTATAGAGAGAGAAAGTATAGAGAGAATAAGAGAGAGAGAATAAAAGTATTCTGCTACTTCACTTTTCTAATATCCAGTTCTTTTAAGGTAGGGAATATTATTTCTTTTATATTCATGAAGAGAACTCATGTTATTCCATTCTTTATTATTCTGTTGGAATAACCTGTATACGCGGTCTACCCTATACTTGGTGACATTCTCCTATTATTCTGTTGGAACATCCTGTCTGTGTGTTTTACACCGGACCTGGTTCCATCTTTATTATTATTCTGTCGGAATATCCTGTCTGTGTTTTACACCGGACCTGGTTCTATTATTTATTATACTGTTCTTTATTATTCTGTCGAATATCCTGTCTGTGCGGTCACGCCGGACCTGGTTCCATTATTTATTATTCTGTCGGAATATCCTGTCTGTGCGTTTACGCCGGACCTGGTTCCATTATTATTATTCTGTTAAGAATAACCTGTCTGTGTGGTCTATCGCATGCATGGTGATTTTTTTTGTTATTCCATTTTTTAATATACTCAGTTAATTAAAACTTTGACTTCTATACTCCATGAAATTAGTGGAATATCCTTGACATTTGCGCTTCATCTAGTATCTATTCATGAAAATATTCTCCTGATCAGTCTTGAAGTTTACTCCACAAAGCAGTATCATGTTGACAATTTGGACGTTATTAATTCCTGGATAAATTAATTCTTGAACTTGTTTTATTGAATTCTTATATCATTGTCATCATCCTCATGTTTATATTCTGTTGAAAGTTATCTGTGGCCTGTAGTGCATAGATGGACTTGGTATGATTATGACCAGGGATTATTCGGTGTAATCATGACCGTAATGTTACAAATGATGTGGTAAAAGTCCTCATTGGCCCGTAGTGCATTGATGGACAGTTGTTGGCATGATCATGACCATTAATGAATACACGAATATCCTTGGCCGTAGTGCAGGGGTGATTCGATGATGTGGATTATTTTATTAAGCTGAGTCTCAGCGATAGTAGTGTTGAAAAACCTTTTAAATCATAAAAGATAGTAGAGTTTATTTTCTACTTGACTCTTTTAATGGATTGCTTGTTCCCTGCAGTTAAACTTGATGTCTATTATATTTTATCAGTTTAACATTGTTGAAGGCTAATGATAATTTATTCTGCATTATCTTAGTCATAATATTTCTTACTGGGCTAGTTGAGCTCACCCTTTCTTTCACTGTTCTCTTCAGGAAATGAGAACGTAGCTGGGGCAAGTCGGGGAACGGAGTGATGGTTCGAATGATAGTATTAGTTAGTAGTCCTCATTATTCTATGTAATAGTGTGTTAATAAATGTAATGAGGACTCCTTTTGAGTATGAATACTCTCTAGAAGATAATATTTGTATTCAAACTCACAGTTTATGTTTTGTCGTATTGTACACGACAGTTGTATTAGTAAGTTGTATTTGTATTCTGTACTTTGTATCTGACGACCCAAGATGGGTGATGTATACCTAATTTTGGGGGCGTCACAATGTTACTTATTATCTATGATGTAATGAATATTTAAAGGTCTCGTACCTGAGAGTAAATTTTGATGCATGTAAATAAAGTTTGAATTTTATATTATTGTTATTATTATTAGTATTATTCAGCTTATAGAAATGGTATCGTGAAGCACCGAGTTCGGGTTTCAAGTACCCGAATTTGGGGGCGTCGCAGGTTGGTATCAAAGCTTTAGGGTTAGAAACCTTAGGTGGGATCGACCTTAGGCTATAACCTTAGGACAGAGGAAAACGTTGAAAATATAAATAACTCATATAGAGTTTAAAAGGAGATGAATTAAATAAATTCATCATTAAACAAAATAAAAGATAACTCTTATAAAACTATTCTTTGTTATGTGTATATACTATATGCTAATCAGGATAATTTATGTGTGTAGATGTCTGGTGGAAAAGGCTTGTTATATGCTTATAGCATGAAGGAGGATCAAATTCATACACTCGTGCTAATATCGAAGACAATAGCTAAAATAGAGGCTCACAATGAAACCAACTCGGATGAGGTGGTGGTATTGGAAAACGTAGTACCAGACCCAGAGATGTTGGAGCTGACAGATAGTGATACAGACACTAAAGTTGAAGCTGATCAAGCATCAACGGAGGTACATGATCTGAGGAACAAGGTTTCTTCTCTGGAAAAGTTGTGAGAAATAGAAAAGCTGCTAAATAGTCAACTGCGTCAGGCATTAATAGAAATAATGAAAGAACAAGATAAGCTTAAAATCCAAATTGATCAGATGGGAGCCTCAAGCAACACATCGCGTGCAGCTCCGAGTAAGAAGAGAAAAAGATAGAGAGAAGACCATGACATAGGAAAACCCGATAAGAAGAAAGGAAAAAGAAAGAGAAAAGATCGTGACTTAGAAAATAAGTAGGATTAGTAGTTGATTATGTATGTTTGATAAGTATGTATGGTTGATAAGATACATGTGTAATGTAATGTTCTCAACTTTTGTATTAGTCAAGGCTGTAAATTCTGACTTTTGTAGGGATAGCAGTATATGTTGCGTTATGTAAAGTACTTGGAATTAATAAATATGAATCTGTGTTTGAGTAATGAACCAAGTTTAACATATTAAACTTATATGATAAGGTTTAGAATGTAAGTTAAATTTATGATTTTATTTAATCAGATAATGCCGCCAAGACGTTGAACTCGAAACCAAAGGACAGAAGTATTTGTCAACAACGTTGAGGGACAACAGCAAGACCCGATGCAGAACTTCACAAATATGATAGCACAAGCTATGCAGCAGGGAATACCAGCCGCAGGGAACCAGCCAGACAATCGCTTGGCAAAATTTAAAGACTTCAATGCAGTAGGACCACCAAAATTCAGGGGATCAGCTGACCCCATAGAAGCCCAAACATGGATTAACGAGATAGAAAAGGTGTTCGTGTTCGTAATTTCTAGGGTAGATGAGGGGCAAAAGACCTCTTTTGCCACTTATAAAATGAAGGGGGGGCTAACTTTTGGTGGGAGGAAAATCAAGCGAGGACAGGAGAAGGAGTAGTGACTTGGGCTAGGTTTAAAACTTTTTTTTTGAAAACTATCTCTCAGCTAGCATGCAGGCTAGGATGGAGGTAAATTTTTTGGAATTAAAGCAGGAGAACATGACTGTTGCGGAGTATGCTGCAAAGTTTAATGAGTTGGCTAGGTTTTCTCTGCATCAAGTTGATGCGGTGGCTAGGAAGACAAGAAGGTTTGAGCTGGGCTTAAAACCTTGGATCTACAACAAGGTGGCAGTGTTGCAGATCAATACTTTTGCAGCACTCATGGAAAAGGCTATCATAGCCGAGGAGGGGAGTGAGGCCATGAGCCTCTATAACAAAGAGAAGAGGAACCAAAGCAAGGCCGGAGGAGCTGTGAAGGTGGAAGGTAATAGTGGAAATAGGGGTGAGAAAAGAAAGGGAAATTTTTCTGGGAATGTTCAGGTGAAACAGGAAGGAGTGAAGAAAAAGACTGTGCAGTGTAAGAATTGCGGGAAGAATCACTCTGGTGAGTGTCTAAAGGGTAAGTTTGTATGTTACAAGTGCGGGCAGGAGGGCCATATCTCTCCCAACTGCCCCAACCCAAGGATGAACAGTGGATGTTTTTTGTGCGGATCAACAGAGCATACGATGAAGGATTGTCCAAAGAGAAAAATGGAGGCAGGGAGTGTAACCACGGGAAAAGGCAGCGAGACTCTGGCAATCACAAGACCGACTTCAGCCAACAAACCAGCCGCACGAGTCTTCAACATGACGGTCCAGGATACGGTGATAGCTGGGAATGGAATTCCAGGTATTATTCGAATAACTTTTATTTTCATGTATATATATTTGATTTTCCTATATACAGCAAATTATTTTATAAAGAAATTTTGAAGGAGGAATTTGAGTTCTTTCAGAAATCAAATTTCCGTTTAATCAGACAGACAAGCTTTATGTTGAATGGTTAAAAAGATCAGTTCGATCAATTATGATCAAGATCTATTTGCAATGATTGCGTATGCTATGTACTCTTGTATGTATGAGTTTTAAAACGGTGATTCCGGGGACGGAATCTTTATAAGGGATGGTGAATGTAATAACCCGATATTTTCAATATAAAATAAATAAGAAATTTTGCATATAATTTTTTTTATCTTAATGATGAGAATAAGTGTCAGGTAATGTGCAAGTATTTATGTGATAAATAAAATTTATTTATTTCATGAATAATTTCAAATAATTTTATTTTAGAATATTTGGTCATTATAAAATATATTCTTATAATAATTAATTTTATTGTAGAAATGTCTTCATTAATTATTTTCTATGAAAATATGATTTTTGTATTATTTAAATAATATATGAAATGATTATTGGAATTATTATAATTATTATTTTATTATATGAATTTGTTCAGAATATTTAAGTAATTATTTTAGCTTAATTATTGATGTTGTATATGAAGGATAAACCAGATATGGAATCCAAACCCTAAATTTGGATTTTTATCAAGGGATGAGAATAATAATATAATATTAATTATATTTTGATTTTTTAGTGCTACAAATATGTACTGTAAATGTGTAGACTGATAATAATTGGCCAAATATGGTAAATTATATCATGACCCTCATATCGTGTTATTAAATCCTAATTGTTCAACTCTATTATGAGTTCGAGAATGTGTAGTAATTGTGTTATATGAATTTTATTGCGTATTATATAATTTCTCTAATTAGGATAAACCCTAATTATTATTTGAAAACCCTAATTGCTAAAATTGGAAACCCTAATTATTATTTTTATAAATTATAATTATAATTAGGAAACCCTAATTGTTAATTTGGGAACCCTAATAGTATTAAGGAACCCTAATTTTTAAAAAAACCCTAATTTAATTACTGTGTTTAAAATTAAAATTTTATTATACTTTAATTTTTAATTGTCCAAACCCTAGAAGTTATTTGGGAAACTTTAAGATGTAAAATCTAGTGATTTAATCCTAGTTTCAAGCACCTTGGACAAGAATACCTTTGAAATAAAAAATAATTACTAAAGTACCCTTTTTGTCCCATTATTGCATTATTATTGGGAGATCTTAGCAAATCTTGCAAGTCATCATTTCCCTAACCTAGCTATGAGCTACAATAGCAGCACATCAGATTCAATTCACCAGCCAAGTTCATTGCATCAAATTAATTGCATATATTAAGAGAGGAAAAAAATGTATTATTACCTTATTTGTGCAACAAAAACTTAGCCATACTCTCTCAAGACCAAACCCACGAAATTGTAGTGTTAGATCAGTCACAAAGCAAGCCCCACGAACACCAACATCAAATCAGAAGCAAGGAATCAAGAATCAAGGTGCAAAAAGGTATAAAAGAACCCTAACTTAAAAATTCTGTGATTTTATGTTAGATCGTATAATTGAATGTTAAAACATGTTATTTGTAGTCCATAGAGTTGATCTGGGTTGGTATTTGTTAGACACATAACATCAAAGTGCTCAAAATTAAGTTTTTCAAAAATCTGGAAATTGTAAAAATAAGGGTCTGACAGTGAATGTCAGGTCCCATAGATTTTAATCTGTTATGTGTTTTTGTGTTTTGAAAGTTTATACTTGTAGTCTGTTAGGAGATCTTTAATTTGAAACTTGAATCATGGTCATATCTATTGTAGATTAAAAGTTATTTAAGGTCAAAGTGGGTTGACCGGCATTGACTGACTGTTCTTGAAGCCCAGAATTTGCCCAGAAAGTCTGATAACCATTTTGATGGCTTAGATCTTGCTTGTTATTGATTTTTATGCTTGAGAAATGATCAAACTTCATACCCTTTTAGTTACTCCCTCCGTCCCAAATTAACTGCTCAGTTTTGACTTTTTAAAGTCAAATTGACCATTTTTGAAACTAATATTTTTACTATTTTTGCTAAAATATAGGTGAAGTGATTATAACCAAAAGAAAGTATATACAATTTATTACTAATCCCAATTTTTATAATTTTAGAAATATATTTATATATGCTTAATTATTAATTCTAAAAATAGTCAATTTGACTTAAAAAAGTCAAAACTGAGCAATTAATTTAGGACGGAGGGAGCATTATATAAGGCCCGACGTCTAACACAGCTATAACATGAATAGATTGTCAGATTTAAGGTCAACAAAAGCGTTGACCGGCCATGACTGAAAATTTTGGGCAACCCAGAATTGTTCTGACAGTTACTTTGTGATTTTATATCTTGCTGAGATTTTGTTGTTTGACCCAGTTTATTGTTGGTTCTTGTAGTACTACATTAGTACTACAAGATCAAAGCTCTAGAACACCCAGAAACATCACAGATTCGAAATTAATCTTGGTCAAACTAGTACCCTCGATCATTGAGTATGAACACCTGGGTTTCTCAAGAACACCTAAGGCGACATATTCTGTCGCCAAAGGGCTTTAGCGACGAACATATTTATATTAATTAATTTAATTTCTAAAAATCATTTAAAAATAGTAAATAAATTCTGAAAATTACAAAAATAGTTTTAAAAATTATTTTAAGTTATAAAAATTAACTTTTGATAATTTGGCATATTTTTCATAAATATTAATATCTATTTAGAAATTATCGGTATTTAAATTATTTAATAAATGCATTAAATAAATTAATTAAAAATGATTTTATTGTATTAAAAATCATTTTAAATAAAGAATAAGGTATTTAATAATATTTTAAGTTATAAAACATAACTTTTAATATTTTAAGATAAGTTTCATTAATTATTAAATATTAATGATATTAGATTTATTTAGTAATTATATTTAATAAATTAATTAAAAATGATTTTAAAATTATAAAAATCATGTTAAATGAAAATAAATAGTTTAAAAATATTTTAAGTTATAAAATATAACTTTTGATATTTAAAGGTAAATTTCATTAATAATTTAATATTAATGATATTAAGTTTATTTAATAATTATATTAAATAAATAGTTTAAAAATGGTTTTATTGAATTAAAAATCATTTAAAAAGGAAATAAATGAATTAAAAATATTTTAAGTTATAATCAATGACTTTTAATATTTTGATAAATAATAAATTAATATTTTAATATTAATGGTAATTATTTAATAATAATTTTAAATGCTTTAAAAATCATTTAAGGGTAATATTAATACTTTAAAAATATTTTGAGTTATTATAAATAACTTTAATATTTTGGCAATGGTTTCATTAATAGTTTAATATTAATTAAATATTAATGATAATAGAATTAATGAATATTTAAATCATTTAATAATGATTCTGATGTTTGAAAATTCATGATAAATTATAATAAATGTTTAAAAATTATTATAAGTCATTTTAAAAATAATATGACTGATATTTTCAGTTATTGAACTACAGGATAGAGTTTTAGACTCGATAATTACCCGATAAAGCCGTCGGTACACCGAAATGTTTCAGAAATTGATCTGGACTTAGATAATTTGACTTGATAAGTGTTTATTTGTGATTCAATGGTTGTTAAATATAACTGACAATGTGATTAGATAAGGTGCAGAATGCAATAAACTGTGCTATGTGTTACGATATATTATTCTAATCGAACGAATGATATTATTACTGATAGGTCGCTGTATAAAAGATTAATCTAAGTTGCGTTATTGTAAGCAGCAGCAGCTCAGGCAAGTATCTGAACTATCCTTTACATTGTGCAAGTATCCTACCTTTGCATTTCCTTTATGCAATGGACATGCGTAAGAATGTTTAAGAATTATATTATTTCTGTACAGATTATTAACCCTATACTATATACACTCATTGCTTATCAACATGTTAGTATATGGTAATTCAGATATATATTCTGTTCGTTAATTTCTATAAATGATTATACAAGTGTCCCCACTTGGATAATCATTGTATTTAATCACATGTTGATACACCTTTGTCAATTACCCGTATATATATATATATATATATATATATATATATATATATATATATATATATATGTTGAATTATAGATTATTGTTGAACAAGACAAAACCTTTGATTTGGAACCAAGACAAGTATGAACATCCCAGAAACGGGAAAACTTTTTATGCACCCAAGGTGGACAGAGGGAACGATACTATCGTTCTGATATGTAGTATTGATCAATACAGGGCATAACGGGCTGATCACCCCCGTGCCCGTAAGTTATGACGGTTTGTAGATGAATTTCTACTAAACCTATTAGAAAATTAAAAATAATGTTCATAGTATGTCACCTAAACCCCAATTATAGTCATTACGTAGTTTCAAAAATTTGATAGAGAGTTGTTATGTTATTATTATCGGTTCAGATTACTTCACAACTATTGACTTGTTGTAGAAGAGTAGTATAAAGAAAATATTTAACCCTTTCAGCTAATATTTATAATTGTTATTACTTGCTGGGCACTCAAATGCTCACTCTTGCTTAAATTAAATATTTTTAGTTAAGTATGATCAACCAGAAGGCTCAGGCAAGAACAAGGGGAAAGGAAAGATGTTCGAATGAGATTTCTAATATGTTGTGTACTAATTATAGTTTATTAAGACAATGTTACTTATTATCTATGATGTAATGAATGTTTAAAGGTCTCGTACCTGGGAGTAAATTTTGATGCATGTAAATAAAGTTTGAATTTTATATTATTGATATTATTATTAGTATTATTCAGCTTATAGAAATGGTATCGTGAAGCACCGAGTTCGGGTTTTAAGTACCCGAATTTGGGGGCGTCGCACCAACTATAGAGTTCTTGTCTACGCACCAGCCGGCGTAACTACGCTATTGCCAAGGCAAGGAACGACGTAGCTGTACCCTCCCCTGACAGAATCTGTTTTGTGTTTTTTGTTTTCAGTCCATAACATATTATTGTAACCTAGTCTAATGAGCACTATAATGTGTTAGGCTTATAGTAAGATGCTATAACATATTATAGTGATGATATAATACTAAATGTGAAGATTGAAAGTTATTGATTAGCAAGTTATATAGGATTGAAACTCGACATTGTAGGAGTTGAGAATGTGATTTGGATGCTAAAAGTCTTATTTTATATTTTAGTGAGTTTTTAGATTTGTGTTATGTGGTTGATTAATATGGTTAGACCTTAAGCTAAAGGTTATAACTTAACTAATATGAGAATTGAATCTATGAGGATAATGTGTATGTAGCTAATTGATGTGTTAATCCTAATAGTATGCGTAGGATATTTTAGTACGTGAGTTATAATTGTATAGTTTACACAAGAGGCAAGTTTCCTAACCTTTGCTACTTTATTATTCAACAATGTTTTCTTTTCACCGTTATTTTGTTATACTTATGCAAGTCTCCTAACCCTACTTTAACGTTATGCAAGTTTCTTGAATCTATTATTCAATTAAGCAAGTTCTCTATCCCTAATATTTCATTATGCAAATTTCTATTCCTAACTTCTTATTGTTATGCAAGTTCTTTAACCCTAAGTTATTGTTGAGGAAGTTTGTAAACTCTATTTTCTATTGAGCAAGTTAATTAATATTTGCTTGTTCTTTCCAAATGAGATTGCTTTTGTTATTCAAAGTCTGTAATTTTATTGTAAGCAAGGTGTTTATTCAGCTACGAATAATTGTTGTTTGATCTTTGATCACTAATGTCATTGTACAATCTTACATTGTTGTACCACACTTTTAGTTGACTAGCGATCGTTCTATTGATTCAACTAATCTTTAGTTGATGAACGTTCTATAAACTAAATCACCCTTGAAGTCAATCCAAATCAAATTTCCTTTGGTTTGCTTATGTACTCCTATAATTTGGAAAGTATGTAGTCGATGACTAACACTTGTTCAATTTAGAAACCATTGGTACTCTATCTCATATTGATTCATCGATATACCTAGTTAATGAAGATATTATAATCAAAATCTTGAATAGTTATTGATCCCTATTTGATTCAACTAGTACTTGGCTGATGAGTGTTCTAACGATATAGAATTCATTTGAAACTAATTCCAAACCAAACTTCCTTTGGTACGGAACCTATTGATTAAAGTTGAAATAAACAACCCTATTAAAAGGGATTATTTAGAGCTACGTGATAACGTTAAAATATTTGCGCAATACATAGTACAAAGGACTGATCACCTGGAGTACGAGACGATGGTCCATATAGTCATTTAGACTGTTAAAGGTTAATGTAGAAACACTTGATAACCTAGGACATAGATGATGATTATGGTATTTTAGACCGTTAAAGGTTAAAGTAAAAATACTTGAAGACCTAGACCATAGTTCGTGGTCTTGTGACCCTCAAAGTATTTCTTTGTTGTTGATTGTTAACTTAAAAGTTCATTATTACTTTGAACTAATAGCTTTTGAATTAGAGATTATTATTCTGGTAAGAGTACATTAGCATTGAAAGCTCAATCAATTGTCATTCATAGACTATTATTGTATATTGTTCTTCATGTGGGCAATTGTTTGCCCACTCTTACACAAAACAATGTAGATGGGGTCAAGAAGTCTAAAGAGCTTTCTACAAGCAAGGGCAAAGGCAAAATGCTTGATTAGATGACGTTTAATTTACCTTTTATTTATGAAGCATATGTAATAGACTTGATTATGATTATGTTTTAATATTCCGCTGATGATTGTAATAATAAAGGTTAGATGACCTGGGATTTATTTGAGATTATGTAACCCTTTAATGGGAGGATTATCTATTATGCTTGTGAAATTTATTTATAACCTTTATTTATGGGTAGATAGATGTAATTTTGTGGAACAGTGAACACCAGATCTATGGGATTGAAGTACCCGAATTTGGGGGTGTCACAAGTTGGTATCAAAGCTTTAGGTTATGAATCTTAGGTGGGGAAACCTTAGGCTATAACCTTTTAGAAGATCGAAAATATAGAGCTAATAAACTCTCGTCGAGTTCTAAGGAATGAATTAAGAAAATTCATTGAAGATAAAATGATAACAGACTTTATGTGCTTATGTGATAACAAACCTATGTGCTCACGTGTATTATGTGTAATGAGTGGTATGAGTAGTATATAAAACTTTAAAACTTTGTTATCAGGATGACTGATGTAGGAGGGAGTAGGGAGTAGGAGCCTTGAGACATTCATACAGTCTGGGAACAGATAGTATCAGGGAAGCTCTGCTATTATGTCAGTTATAGGACTTAGGCATGAGCTTGAGTTTGATCGTGGGAATGAATTTGAGGAGGTAAAGATAAAAGATGAGTAAGAGGATGAGGATCCTGAGTAGTAATTTCTTAATTTTATCGGAGCTAAAGTGATCGATGAAGTGTATGATCATAACAAAGAGTTATAAGTTAAGGTCGAGAAGTTAAAAGTTCAAGCTGTAAAGCACCAAGCCACGCTTGCGCAAGAGAATGTTATGATTCAAGACCTTACTGTACGACTGGGAGGTGTAGAGCAGGTATTAGCCCAGTCAGGATGTTAAAGAGGATATTTATTAGCTGAAAATGAGATTGCACAAGATGATTTAAGAAAGGAGTTAGCAGAGAGAAAGAGAGATAAAGACACGTGGGTGAAGGCTTTTAAACACATAGATCACGTTGAAGATAAGTCAAAGAAGGCCAAGTGATGGATAGGACTTGGGATTTAGACTTCCACTATCCCGTGTAGGTCGAGGATTATTTTTGGTATGTAATAGGTCGTAGGACGATGACTTGTATCACGGAGCAAGAGCGCTATGAATCGGTGTAACATAGAATGTCCTTGTAGGTTGCGAGAAAAACAATAAGATGATAAATAAGTCATGATGAAAGTTGATAAGATGTAAATCCTAATTTTTGAAATAAATAAAGGGATATGATATAGTAATTCTGAAATTTTATTATATATGATGTAGTAGCAGTGAGGCTATTTTTGTTATGTTTTAGAGCAAAAATGAATAAAAATATCATTTTTTATTATGATATATTATGTGTTATCTAAATGTGGTTGAGATAAGCTTAAATGTTTTAATACGTGAATGAATGATGATCTAATAGTGCAAATTTTAAATCGTAAGATGCCGCTTAGAAGAAGACAGCAGTGCTAGCAGACCCCCGAGGAATATACATACAATAATGAGGTTGATGTTAACCTAGTGCCGCAGCTGGTAAATTTGCTAGTGGGAGCACTTGCAAATCAACTGAATTCCTGGTTGTATAGTTAAATCTCGGTGTTTCAATTGAATTCGTTCACAACAGGGCTGAAGAGGAAGATTGTTGTAGATAGGGAAGGTAATGCACTGACATACAATCAAGAGCAGAGGGAAAAGAAAGGTGAAAAGGGAGATAAGGCAGGAGGTAGCCGTAGGGGTAATGTTCAGAAAAGAAAGTGGAACGAAAATGTCACCGCAGGAAATCAACAAGGGAATGAGAAGAAGAAAGTGGAGGCGTGTAACAACTGCAGAAAGAAACATGTAGGTGTTTGTTTGAAGGGGAATAGGGTGTTTCAATTGTGGCTTGGGGAGTCACATTGCACCAAATTGTCCAAGCCCGAGGAGGGGAGCATGTTTCACGTGTGGGTCGAAGGAGCACCTGGCTCGAGATTGTCCAAAGAAAGTGGCTAGAAAAGCAAGCGGAAGAAAGGGGGGCAGCAGTAGTGGCAAGCTGGTTATTGTAGAATCAGCTCCACAGAGTCGATCAATCGAACATTCATTCAACATGACGATGCAGGACACAATGCATGGTATGGTTCCGATCAGTGATCTAAATGGCTGCGTATTATTTAATTCAAGTGCCACTTGTTAATTTATGTCCGACCAATTTGCTAGAAAATTTTATTTGCCTCAGGAGGAGTTAAACCATTCCCTAAATATAGAAATTGAGAATAGTGATTCCTGTTAAGTTTATGCATAGAAATTGTCGGGTAGATATTAAAGGTCATGTGATATCAGTGGATTTAACTTCAATTTGACTTGGGAAAATCTGAGATAATCCTAAGATTGGATTAGTTGTTGTACCATAGGGCAAAAATTGATTGTCAATGGAAGTGTGTAAACCTTTTGACTTTGAGAAAGTCAAAGGTAGTATTTTATTTTTCGGTAGCAGGTCGCTTAAATGATCGAGTTGTCTAGCGATGATGTAAGCTAAGAGGTTGTTAAGAAGAGTGTACGAGAAACATAAAGTTTTCAAAATAGGAATTTGGATAAAGCATATGCAATTTCTATGTTACGTGATTGATTAAAAAAATTTTACTATAAGGAAGGGTGTCCGACTCACGATCCAAAGTTAGCTATAGTGGTATTCGCCTTAAATGTTTGAAGGGTATTATTTCTACGGGAAGATTTGTGAGATATTTACGGACCAAAAGTGTTTGAAGGGTATCTTTACATAGAAATATTTAAGTATGCGTTAATGGTGATAGTTGAAGTTGGTCAAGAATTATGATCATAAAATCCTAAACAAATGTGGTTGTCGACGCCTTAAGCAGAAAGGGTAGAGAGAAAGTATCTTTGTTAACTGCTCAACAGGGGTTTATAATAGAAATGATTAAGTTGTGGGCGGAGATAAGATGTCCGAAGAAGTTGGAAGGAAAGTTGTTCAGATGGAAAATCGTTCAACTTTATTGGATAGAGTAAAAAAGAGCGCAACTCCAAGAAGAGGGGTGTGAGAAATACAGAAGAAGGAAGGATGTCAAATTCGATTAATACCAAAATGTTGTTGAAATTTGAAGAAAGGAACTAGGTTTCGCTAGTATCGGGAGTTTTTCACAAAAGTCATAGTTCGAGATATTCGATTCAAGTAGGGAGCACGAAAATGAATCAAGACCTTCGACGATACTTTTGATGGCAAAATATAAAGTGAGAGGTTGCTAAGTATGCTACAAAGAGCTTAACTTGTCAAAAGTCAAAGCAGAATGTTAGAAGCTAATTGTTTTGTTACAACTATTGAAGTGGGAGTATATGGCGATAGATTTTGTGGTAGTTCAAAACCAGCATATTCTTTCCAATCAAAATTAGATTTTATTTGAATTAATTGGAAAAGCTATATGTCGAAGAAATTGTGTATGGACACTGTGGTTCAGTATTAGTCGTATCGGATCGAGTTTTGTTATTCACATCGAATTTTCAAAAAATTTAGCAAGAACGTGTGGAAACACAATTGGAAATGAGTAAATCATATCGTCTGCAAACTAGTGGATAAAATGGATGGATAATCCAAATATTGGAGGAAATGTTAAGCGGTTGTGCAATTGATTTCAAAGGGGATTAGAACGACCATTTATCTTTAGTTGAGTTCACCTACAACAACAGATAACATGAAAAGCATTGGTATGACGCTATACGAAGCATTGTATGGAAGGAGAACGTTGTCTGCTAGGGCCAAGTTGGTACAACAGACCGCAGAAATCGTCAAAGTGATTAGAGCGAGATTGGTAGCTGCTCAGGACATGAAGAAGAAATATGCTGATCAACATAGACAAAATCGAGAATTTGAAGTTGCCAATTTTATTTTCTTGAAAGTGTCTCCCTGAAAAGGGAAAATTCGATTTGGTATGAAGGGGAAACTGAGCCCGAGGATCATCAGACCTTTCAAGTTATTGCGAAAAAATGGTGAAATGGCGTATGAGGTAGCTTTAGCTTCAGAATTAGAACACAATCAATAACGTTTTTCACGTTTCAGTATTATGACTGTACAAGCTGATTACAAACATGTCATAAAGTATGAACCATTACAATTTGAGAAAGATTTGTCTTACGAAGAGGGTCATGTCCAGATGGTTGATAGGAAAGAGAAAGTACTCAAAAATAAAGCAATACCTTCTGTTAAGGTAGTCTGGAGAAACCACAACGATGTATAAGCTGTGTGGGAACTCGAAGAAAAAATGGTGGAAGATTATCCTCAGTTATTTGTTTAGTATTTTTATAGCGATTCTAGGGACAAAATCTTTTTAAGGGGGGAAGTATGTAACGGATGAATTAATTGCGTTGTGATTCTGGGGATATAATTCTTTTAAGGAGGGAAGGATGTAACGATCGAGAATTTTATATTTACTTTAAAATATTTATTGATTAAGTAAATAATTTAGTTGATGTATTTATTGATTAAATATATTAATCGATGGAATTTGTTATGGAGTAATTTAATTAAGTGTGGTATATTAATTAAATTAATGTTAAATAATTTTATGGTTTGAAGATTTAATTTAGTGAGATAATTAGATTAAATGAGTGGTTAAGTAATTTTAATGTTGTGTAATGGAGATGTGTTAATTTAATTTGATAATTAAATTAGGGGTGTAATAAGTTGTTAAATAAAATTATAGTTTATAATGGAAATTATAATTACATGACAAATGTTAATTTGATTTATGGATTTCATTAAATTAACTTGTTAAGAATGTGACATAAGAACTAAATGTTAAGCAAAGGATTAAAATAAATTAAAAGGTGTTAAAAGGGAGCAAACCAAACAAGGCCTTGTGGCTCTTAGTTGTTGTAATAGATGAGACTCTTAGTTGTTTTAACTGATGGAGGCATATAATTGTACGCTTAATATTATATCAGTTTTTTTGTTTTATGCGTTTTATCAGTTTAGTATTATACATATATTTCCTAAGTCTAAAAGCAAGAAGGAAGAATACAGAGAAGAGAGGAATTAAGAGAATTGAGAGACAAGGTTGAGTATCAAAGGAGGAGAAGAAATAGGGTAATCATCTTGTTAATCATCTATTCCAAGAATCAAAAGACGTAATAACCTATTCTACAAACTCTAGTATATGTGTTCTTGGAGTTTTCTTTCAAATCTTGGATTTTATGGGATGATTTGATAAAATAGATGTTATATATATGTTGGTAGATGATTATAATCTGTATATGTTGTCTAGAAACGATTTTTAGAAATCAAAATCCATGGAAACATGTTTAGGAAGAAGAACTTGGTTATGTGATAATATATGCATTTTGGTTTGCTTTGAGGCCAAAATTAATGGTTGAATCATGTGTTAATTTGTAAATTGGCAATGGTTTGTGTTACTACATTCAAATACGAAAATAATGTAATTAGAATGAATCGATTTGGTTGAATAACGAATCCTTAGTGTATAATTTCGTTAAAGATGTTAAAATATGGGATTTTGTGTAAACTTGGAATTTGAGAGTTCTAAATCAGTTGCTAAGTGATTTTGGTTGTTGTAATAGCTATGTATATATGTTATGTGATTCTGGTAAGGTTTATATTGTATGGATTTTTCCATGTTGCTGTGGAATTAAAGGAATTGGAGTTTTGAGTTGAAGAATAGTGCTGAGACCCAACTGTAGAGTTCCTGTCTACGCACCAGCATAGCTGCGCAACTGCTAAGGCAAGGAACGACACAACTGCGCCCTCCCTTGACAGAATCTATTTTGTGTCTTTTGTTTTCAGTCCATAACATATTATTGTAACCTAGTCTAATGAGCATTATAATGTGTTAGGCTTATAGTAAGATGTTATAACATATTATAGTGATGATATAATACTAAATGTGAAGATTGAAAGTTATTGATTAGCAAGTTATATAGGATTGAAACTCGATATTGTAGGTGTGACACCCTCAAATTTGAGTACTTTATTTCCCACAAGATTTGGTGTTCACTTGATAAAAACATTCATTTCTAACTACCCAAATATAATAAAATTTAACAATAAACCTTCCCATTAAAGGATTACATCAATAAGTTCAATAAAATCTCCTAGGTTCTCTAACCTTTAAATACAAACATCAAGTGTGAAAAACTAAATAATTACATCTCAACAATTAAAATAAAGTCTGACAATATAGAAATCAACAGATTTACAAGTCTTCAACACTTGTTCATCTTTCATTTTCCTTTACTGGTGGTAGGTTCATCGACCTTCCCAACTTTAACAGTAATGGTTATATAAGGAAAAGTGAGCAAACAAATGCTCACTTGAAGTGACAATGAATAAAAATATCATAACAACTGCCAAATGAATAGGCTAAATAAAACTGAATATTATTCTCTATCAATGATAATCAGGAACATAATTTGAAATATATGTATCTGAGGGTCACAAGACCACAAACTATGTCCAAAGTTATAAGTATTCTTTCAACTTAAATGTAAACAGTCATAAGACTGTATGAACTTCTCGTACTTAGGGGGATCAGCCCTTCGTACAATGTATTGTGCACAAACATCTAAACGCTTACGCGTAAATAATCCCCTGTAATAGGGTTGTTCATCTTAGTTTTAATATACGAGTCCGCACCAAAGGAAGTTTGGTTTGGATAAGCTTCAAGGTAATTTAGAGTTCAACGAACATCAACTGAGGGTTAGTTGAATCAATACATCAACAAAGGATTAGTCGAATCAATATAGTTTAATATCACTTCAAGTGTTCGATAACAATATGATATGAAATAGCCATGAATTATAAATGAATCAACATTATACATCGAAATCATGATTTAGAAATGAACTAGAAAGCATAGACATTGAATATTGTAACAAACCTTGATTAATCAATAATAAGCTAAGGCTATTAGTCTTACTCAATAAAAGAAGTGAGTTAATGAACATGCATGATTAATAACAAATTGAGGAATAAAACTTGCTCAACATAAGAATAACATAATTTAGGAACTTGCGTAATAAGAAACCAAATTAAAGATAGGATCCCTTCTCAAAGTAAGAGTTAGGTTAAAGAGTTTGCATGAACATAATCAAGTTAGAACATATATAAAAGTAGGTTTAGGAACTTGCTCAATGCATCAACAAGGTTTAAGAGCTTGCACAATTGCAAAAGTAGAGTTAGAGTACTTGTCTCGTGCATAGGTTAAACAATCACTACTCATGTTCACCACAAGTCCTACACATACCATATGTATTGACAATACTCATTAGTTACACTAATATTAGCTTCACGAGTTTCTTTCCCACTTTTAGTATAGCTCACTAACTAAGTTTAAGTTTAAACAACATCACATCTTTTCATGAGCATCACATTTTAACTCTATTGCAACTAATTAAATTATCATGTCATTGAACCATATACACATAAAAACTTGATACAACATCCTATTATATGTCCAACATGTTATTATTCTCTTTAGATTAGGTTATACTAACACTCAAAGGACTGGACTTGCATTCGTGCATCCCGACGCCCCCTGATGGCCTCTAAATGCACAACAGTCCTACAGATGTCCATTTTGACCTCTAATAATGACATCAAATTGAAAAACTTAAAGAATAAAAGTTATAGGTCTACTCGTCCTCGTTCCGGATCATCCTGAATCGAATCAATCAGAGTTCGTATGAAAACGTTATGCTCATTTTAGTAAAACATGTCCGGTCAATTTTTTTTAAAATTTGGGAAGACAGACTACCCTCTCACCGGGGCGGGGTTTTTTGTACTAGGATAACCCATCGGGGTTGGGGGTACCTTATGCGATTTCGCGAGTGAACATCACGGACACTACAGAAAAGCCAAATTAAGCCTAAAAATTCATTTCTAACAACCATACCAACCTACCCAAGGTGTGATATATTTACAGAAACATAAACTAATGTTTCTAACATGTTTCTAACAACATAAACAACAAAATTACAACTTTTAATTTCACTATTTCTATTATTTCCTCTTCTTTTGACATTCATAGCGAAATTCTTCACTGTGAATTCGTTTTACAACTAAAACAGTTAATTTAAATTACTTTGTTCTTGTTTCTTCATATATTTTCACAATCAATCAACAATTTACACTTATACTATGAATTGAGTACCAATTTTGATTCTAATTTAAGCCATATTCAACATATGTCAATGCAAACTTATTGTAATATGATTTCCTCCATAATAAAATATATTACACGAATCAATTTACTCTAAATCATCTATAAACCACATGAAAACAATTTATATCAACAATTATCATATAAAATCACATAATAGACAATTAATCCTTCACACCAATTTCACAGAGAACTTTTCATGTATATAAAAACTAGAACTTTTAGAAGAAAACTAAAATAAGAAAAGTAGGGTTATACCTTTGCTAGAAGATGATTACAACTACTACTTCTTTTAAATTCTCAACTCACAGAGAATTTTCTGCTCTTCCTTCTCTTTTTTCTTTCTTTCTTTCTTCTCTATTTTCTCTTCTTTCTCTTCTTTTCTGTTCTTTCTCTGTTTTTGTTCTTTCTTAGGCTTAAGCAAACACTTAACGTAAAACTAAAATAGACGCCAACTTAAAAATAAAACTGACGTATAATAATAAGGTTACTAAATACATATCAGTTATTTTTATTTTAAATTTAAAAGTCATAAGGCCTTGTTTGGCAAAACCAATTAAAATAATGACTTTGTGACGCCCACAAATCCGGGTACAGATGGTGCTACACGATACTACAATTCATACATTCATTCCAATGAGATAACAACAAAATGAGTGTACCTACTATATTCTTATTACAATAGTAATAAATCATTTCACAAGTTTATAAACCGAATACATTCTTTGTTCTTCATAAGTATATTACATACAAATACACTACTTTATTACAAGACGATTAACTGTCCATCTTAGCCTTGCCTTTATCTCTCTTAGAACTCTCAGATCGTTCGGCTTTAGCTGCAATCATATGGTTCAAGCAAGAGTGAGCATAACTAGCTCAACAAGTCTAACAATGTATAATATAAATACCACTTTAAGAAGCATATGATTCTTCCTCCATAACTGAACAATAGTTATGAAGTACTAGGAAACCTTGACTAGTACTTCTCATTTCTTAACAACAATTCCAAAGTATATATATAATAGCTTAGGAATTCTGAACCAGTCAAAAGACCAGGAACATACTCTTTTCCGTTTTCATACTTGAAAAGGACTTCCGGCACTAAGGCCATCCATCCGGCTTTACTTACGAGTACGTCTAGGTGATCAGCCTATAGTACCCTATGTTAATCAACACTCTTCCGTTAAACGTATTTATATTTAAGTTTTGGCAACCTCGTGTGCACATCGAATAATCGATGAAAATACTTTTGTTTGTTCATAGAAAAACTTATCTTTACATCTGTACCAAATACTTGGCATGTGATAGCATTAACAGTTCTATATCGAAAGACTTATAAACAAATCAATCAATCTTTCAAGAATAGTCTAGCCTAGTTAAAATTGGCATCGACCCTTTCGTAAAATAATCCATGCATTTCATAACATGAATCATAGAAAACTTGGCTAACACGAAGGTTAGACAAGCGTTAAGAAAGACTTGCCTTTAATGTCTGCTACAGTATAATTACTTTCCCTTTGAGCCTTTACAGTCTCTACAACACATAACCACATAACATACCACATTAGGTCATGAATGAACATACATGGTTCCTAACGAATCTTACCATTCTTCTCAATCTAATCGTATATTAGATTTGTTTATTATTGGTTCCGGCTTGCCGTTTACAACTTTCTTACCAACTTTTTTCTCTTCTATGTTGTAAGTGGATTTACTTCATTAATACCACTCGTTTTGAACTAATCATCCTTCCTCATAGTTTACTAACGTTCTTACGTTATTAATAAAAATTCGATCGTCATTGATTAAGTATACTTATTGCATACCATTCACGTTCACGTACTATTCAACAACTTTTAGTTGTCACTCTCAATGTTATTATTATCATCGAAGATGCTACTTTAAGTTAATTAATTCATCATCAATTAACTATCTTTCATTTCGTATACTTACTCATACTTATTTCATTAATAAAGTCAAATCAACTTTCTATGCTTCTTTACGGCTCATTAACGTTCTTACAATATTAACCGACATTCGACCATTATTGGTGAAATGCCAACGTTGAATATCAATCACGGTTCACTTATTACATTCTTGCGTTCTTCATTTAATTGTTATTAATCCATATCTAATCTTCTAACGTTATCATTTTATAAGTGATTTAAAGTCAGCCTTATTATGTACATTAAGTACCTTCATTGTCTTACCTTTGGTCTACCTTCAAATGGAATACCAACCTAACTTGGTCAACCATTTTACATTGCCGACGCTGTGGCACCAGACTCCAGTACACTATTGGCGCTGCGGCGCCAACTAACAGTTTCCAGAGCCCGGAGCCGGCGTTGCGGCGCCATCCCTGTGCCTCAGTTGGTTTTGACAGTTAACTTTTTCTATAAACTTCCCGGCCTCATAACTTATTCGTTTTACATCCGAATTGACTCATTCAAAAGCTCACAACTCACAAATTACATACTCTAGATGTTCATGCAAGAATTTTACATTTTCAAATCCGTTAACTCAAAATTCAACTTTTGGTTCATTTTGAGCGTTCGTTTATCGTTTTCGAGCGTTCAATACTCGTTTTCTTCGTTATAAGTCGGAATACGACGATTATTGAGCCCACAAATCTTGAATACCTTATCTCACGTGTTGACATTGAAAACTAAAGTTTCCAAGTCACACGACAACTTTTGACTTACTAATCCGAGATTTCTACGTTTTTGACGTTTAACGTCTATTTTTGTAAAATTCGCCATAATTTCGTTACTCGTGTTCTATAAGCCAAATCAAATGGAACATTCCACTGATTCATCATCTACATCCTAAACAAGAAAGATGCACATACCTTATCTATGATGGTTTTCAATTTGTCCATCAACAACCATAATAACATTCAACGATTTCTACGATTTAAACTTACGTAAACCCTTATGATTTCTTCTTAAACATGACTTATCAATGTTTTAGTCACTAATAGACATCCTTATCCCCTTGGAAGAGACATGCTCCACCAATCTACTATTCTCTACGAGAAAAAAATTAAAAAGTTCGAAAACTAACGGTTATAAAATATTACCTTTTTTGTTCTTCGCGTTCTTGCTAAACTTCTTATGGTTTGCTTCAAAGTAGATTAATCACTTGTTTTTAGCTCTTTCTTTCTCTCAATATATGTTGGCTAGTATTTGTAAACTCTCAAATGAACTAACCAAGCTTCTATTTATAGAAATCTCAAAGTGAGGGCTTAATGGTCAATAAGCCATTCCACCTCCTTAATCACCTCCTTATTATTCCAAGCTTAACCATCAAGTTTTCTTGGCCTCCACACTTACTTAGCTATCAAGTATACTTGCTAATCACCTATCTTATCCATTATTTGCTCATTACTTTAATTACTTGTTCATCACAACACTTAGCCACTAAGTTACTTGCTTATCACTTATAAGCACTTTGCTTGCTCATCACATTCCTTATCCATTAAGTATCTTGCTCATTACACAAATTACTTGGTCATCACACCAAATCCTTGGTCACCAAGATTAACTATATAATCAAGGGTTGCTCCATGGGTCACCCTAATCCATTGGATTCTTACTTTGGGCTTTCATTTAACAAACACTTGGGCTTGTTCATTAAATCACTTTGGACCTTAACCATTCCTACCATTGGGCTTAACCATTCCTAACACATCCTACAAGTCCAATCCATTTGCTTAAAGTCTTATAACGTATAATTCACGTATTAATCTCGTATTCCAACATATATACTAATTCATAATATATGATATACCATCAATCATACATACTCGTATAATACTTCATATCATACTCATATTCATTACCTCATACAATACCTACGTATTATACGATCATCGCTTTATTTCATTACACGCATTTCATTTCCTTCTCGGATATCACTTTTCCTAACCGTTAGGTTTTAAGTCCGCAGGTGAAAATCTGCGTTTATCATAACTGAAATATTATTGGATATTCCATCTCACCTCGATATTTTATCGTTACATATTTTTCGGAAGTTCAAAAATAATTTCTGAGTAGAATTGCTTGAATAGTGTTTTTCGAAAAATTTCTCAGAAAGCTTTCATTTTTGTCTTGAAAATTCAAACACTTTAATTCTATTACGTAGCCAAAATACTACGACGTTCTGACATATCTAGGTCATATAACGACCTTCAATTAGCTTACTCTCATAAATAATCAAATAAATTTATTTAACTCATATAATCAAATAAAATTTAATTCTCCTAAAAATTCGATTTTCTCAAACGTTACATTCTTCCCCCCTTATAAGGATTCTGTCCCCAGAATCTCGTTACAATTACACAACTAAATGAGGAAAAATTTTCCATCATTTTAATCTCGAGTTTCCACAATGCTTCTTTGACATTGTGGTTCCTCACCTTCACTTTCACTAAAGATATTATCTTTTACTAATTCTTTCTTTAACTCGGAATTATATGAAACTCAAATTAACAAGATTATACTTAATCTTCTCTTCATCCATCATCATCTTCTTCATTCACTTACCTTCCTCGTTACCTAGTTGTACTTCCTTAACTCGTTCCATTTGCATAGATTGAGTCTACATTGTAAATACCATTTCTACCTCTTCATTTCGTAATTTAACTTCTAACTCCATTCTAGCAATCTCCGTTATTAACTCATTCTGAGTCGCTAACATTGATAGCTTTTCCCTACCTCTATTACATAATGCGTCGGGTACTATATTCACCTTCCTTGAATGATATAACATATCACAGTTGTGATCCTTTATCAATTCTAACCACTTTCTCTACCTCCTATACAACTCCTTCTGTGTGAAGATATATTTCAGACTCTTAAAGTCCTTGTATATCTCACACTTCTCCCCGTATAAATACTATCTTCAAATTTTTAATTCAAAACTACAGGTGCTAATTATAAATCACAAGTAGGATAACCCTTCTCATAATCCTTTAACTGGCGTGATACATACACAATGACCTTGCCATGCTACATGAGCACGCAATCTTGTCATCTATGCTAAACATCGAGATACACTACAAAATTCTCTGTATTATCTAATAAAGACAATACAGGCACCTCACTTAAACTTCCTTTTTAGTTCCTGAAAACTATTTTTCTCCCTTCTCATTCCCATGATACTTATCAATAACAAATCTTCATATCTTTTAAGTTAAAATTCACACTTAGTGAATTCCGTATCAAACTTCTCCCTCCGTAGTGATTCCAACACTATCTTTATATGTTCATCATGATCTTCTGGTGTCTTAGAAAGACTAGAATATCACCAATGATCATTACGACACACTTGTCCAAATATTATTCGAACACTCTGTGACTCTAATGGTACTTTCAACCATAGCACCTCACAAGAGTACCTATCAGCTTACCAACCTGTGACGCCCCTTACGAAAAGTCTAACTTCAATACATTAGTCAACCCAAACTGACATAACCAGAAACTTGTGATAACCATAATGAGTTCTGAACGTAGTCGTATGTACCTCCTTCTTCCTTACTTTCAACCGACGATACCCCGTACACAAATCTATCTTAGAGAAATTTCTTTGCTCCTTTTACTGATTAAATAGCTCATCAATCCTAGATAATGGGTATTTATTCTTAACCACTAACTAATTAGTCATATATTTGACTTACACATTGGTTTACTTACTTTACTTCTTAGGGTTCGTGTTCTTTCAACCTAAGTTTACGCTACCTACTTTCATTACCGGTTTACAGCTTCATGACATACGGAGATGTCTTACTTAATACGTTCATCATCTTTGATGATTTACATTCTTTTCTTCTTCTTATTACTTCTTTAAGATTCAACACACATCGCTTCTCTGCTAGTAGTCCATATGGTACTCTGAGTGATTTCCCACAAAGAACCAACAAACAAGTTCCCGTCTCATCTACACTGTCATCACAGTGAGTTAGATCGGTTGCCAGTTTCGTATATACCTTCGCTCTCTAAAGGAATTGTTTAGCCCAGCTCCCATATGTCAACCATCAAAGGTTATGATTGTACCACAACCTAAGCATATCTTAACATCCTTCTAGATTGTGTCATGATTAGACAACAAGAATGTCCAATGATTTATTACCGTAACTTACTACCTTGGGTTTCTTAGAAAACTGAAGATTCATACTTTTCTATAGACCATTTGTTAAGGTTCTATGGTTAATCAACTCATTCATGCCGAGAATTACTTCAAATTATCTCAACTTTATCAGTACTTATCTACCGATACTTACTTACTCTTTTATTCATGAAACAATTTCCACGAATATCATCAGCGAAAGTTATTTCCTCATTCACTACCTTAACATTCAAAGGTATTTATAATCTTTTCGGGAATGAATTTAATCACTTAGCAAATTCACATGCTATAAAAGATCAAGTAGCATTCCAATCACACTGCACATAAGCATTCATTGTATTGACTGGAATGATAGATGTTACTACATCCGCTGATGCAACCGCATCTTGGATAGTCATATTAAAAGTACGGGCCATAGGTCTACCCGATGATGGTGGTTCAGTAATGGCTAACTTACCACTATTAACACCTTTACTTTCCTCCAATTCCTTCTTTGGGCAATTTCTTACCACGTGGTTCAACGACCCACATAGAAAACAATCATGGTTTTTCTTAGAATTAGGACAATTGGGTGATATATGACCCTCCTGTCCACTGTTATAACAACCTGATTTCCCCTTCAGACAGACTCCTAAATGAGTCTTTCCACATATCTTATATGCTTCCATCCTACATTTAGGATCCCCTTGTCCTACTCCAGTATTCCCAGAGTTAAAATTTTTTCTTTTCGGCATATTGCCACTACCACTGGCATTCTTTGCCTTTGTTCCTCCCTCTCCTTTGCTCTTATTCTTTATCTCTTTATGGTATTGGGTCTATTCCTCACTACCACCTTTTAATATAATCGCTTTCTCCAGAATGGTCCCATAGGAAGCACTCTGAAACACCAAAATCCTACTATAGAGCCAGGGTTTCAGGCCCTACTCAAACCTACGAGCCTTCCTCTCCTCAGTGTCCACTTGGTGTGGAGCAAACCTTACCAATTCATTAAATTTGGCCGCGTATTGGGGAACCATCATGTCCCCTAGCTTAGTTCTAAGAACTTAATCTCCATCCTCCCCTACATACTTGTAGGGAAATAATTCTCGAAGAAAACCTTCCTGAATTGTTCCCACATTACCGCATCTGTTCTAGCCCCACCCTGGTGAGCTTCCCACCAAAAGTTGGCTTCTCCCTTCATCATAGAGGTCGCAAAAGAAGTATTTTGTGCCTCAGCTACGTTCGTAATAACAAATGCCTTCTCTATTTCTTTTACCCATGTCTAGCTTCTAATGGGTCCGTCGTTCCTTTGAACTCCGGCGGACCTACGTTTTTAAATTCTTTAAAGGTAGTCGTTCTGGCTACCCTAGGTCCTGTGGGTACTCTACCCCTGGTTTGGTTAAATGCAGCCGTTAATAAATTAACGAAGTCTTGCATAGGGTCGTTCTTACCCCCTTGGTTTTCATTATGTGATTCTGCTTCCTGATTACATTGTTTTCCCCTTAGCGGCATTTTCTGATTAAATAAATAAAATTTCAATATTATCTATTTATTTACTTCGTTATTATTCGCCAAACAACAACTCATACCATAACAAAGCACATTTAAATGAAAACTTCATTATATTAATATGCTTCTTCATAGTTTGAAACTATTTACAACTTGCATTTTATAGCCAAAAGCTATTACATTTCTATTCCACAATTGAACTTCACAAAAGTTGGGATTTACAAAAAGACTACCCTTTTATGCAAAAGAGGGTTTTGCATCAGTACACACACACATATATATATAACTATAGACTTCCAATAATGCATAACAGCATCCTTGAGTTCCTCGTTCGCAATCATTGCTACAGTATCTCGACTAATAGTATGTCGAGTCTATCCCTACTCAATGGAATAACAATCAATTTTTGAAATCCCTATGAGCACTCTCATGGATGTAAGACATCCGTGCTATCTTTTGGTCTTTCTCAACCAGTTTCTTATGAAGCTCATCGACCTCTTCCTTATAGTCCCTAGCCTGCTCTGACATAAGAACATGTTTATCGTGCTCTGACTCAAAATCTGCTTCTGCAGACATCTTAGCTTTATGGAGATAATCAATCTCTTCATTTTGGTTCTGCACAACTGTACTCAGTTACACATTTCTGTCAAGCACTGCCAGATACAATGCTCTCATTGCTTCTGGAGATGTTGACTCTAGTGTAGGTACCACCGTATTAACCGATGTTACCTCTAATTCCTCCTCCTCATAGACCATCATATCAAGGTATGATGCCATATCCATATCTCCCTCGGAGTAGTCCTCCTTAGAAAAATACTCATCTGTCTCCGACTCCTCTAGAATCACTAATGGTACCTCCGCCACTGGCATAGGTACAGGCTCTACTCTGTTCACAAACTCTTCGCTCACCGCGTGTATGTCCCTATACATCAAGCTATTGATCGACATCCTTCAATAACACATAACATGTTGATTAGTACTTAACACACATTAGTATAAGCACAAATCACATTTAGTTTATTTAGGGTTAATTTCCATCTTTTAAATCTTTTAGTACTGAGTTTCCTCAATACCTTATTAACTCATTTGACTCGAGTTAACATTCTTCGGACCTTTCCTTTCCTAACGAGATTATTAGCCTATGGTTCTTCCCCCCTTAAGTTTTATAATCTAATGCTTTGATACCAACCTGTGATGCCCCCAAATTCGGGTATCTTCCAACCCGACAGATGATGCTACATGATACTACAATTCACACATTTATTCTATTGAGATAACAACAAAATGAGTGTACTTACTATATTCTTATTACAATAGTAATAAATCATTTCCCAAGTTCATAAACCGAATACATTATTTGTTCTTCATAAGTATATTACATACAAATACACTACTCAATTACAGGACGATTAACTGTCCATCTTAGCCTTGCCTTTATCTCTCTTAGAACTCTCAGATCATTCGGCTTTAGCTGCAATCATATGGTTCAAGCAAGAGTGAGCATAACTAGCTCAACAAGTCTAACAATGTATAATATAAATACCACTTTAAGAAGCATATGATTCTTCCTCCATAACTGAACAATAGTTATGAAGTACTAGGAAACCTTGACTAGTACTTCTCATTTCTTAACAACAATTCCAAAGTATATATATAATAGCTTAGGAATTCTGAACCGGTCAAAAGACCAGGAACATACTCTTTTCTGTTTTCATACTTGAAAAGGACTTCCGGCATTAAGGCCATCCATCCGGCTTTACTTACGAGTACGTCTAGGTGATCAGCCTATAGTACCCTATGTTGATCAACACTTTTCTGTTAAACGTATTTATGATTAAGTTTTGGCAACCTCGTGTGCACATCGAATAATCGATAAAAATACTTTTGTTTGTTCATAGAAAATCTTATCTTTACATCCGTACCAAATACTTGGCATATGATAGCATTAACAGTTCTATATCGAAAGACTTATAAACAAATCAAACAATCTTTCAAGAATAGTCTAGCCTAGTTAAAATTGGCATCGACCCTTTCGTAAAATAATCCATGCATTTCATAACATGAATCATAGAAAACTTGGCTAACACGAAGGTTAGACAATCGTTAAGAAAGACTTGCCTTTAATGTCTGCTACAGTATAATTACTTTCCCTTTGAGTCTTTACAGTCTCTACAACACATAACCACATAACATACCACATTAGGTAATAAATGAACATACATGGTTCCTAATGAATCTTACCCTTCTTCTCAATCTAATCATATATTAGATTTGTTTATTATTGGTTCCGACTTGCCGTTTACAACTTTCTTACCAACTTCTTTCTCTTCTATGTTGTAAGTGGATTTACTTCATTAATACCACTCGTTTTGAACTAATCATCCTTCCTCATAGTTTACTAACGTTCTTACGTTATTAATAAAAATTCGATCGTCATTGATTAAGTATACTTATTGCATACCATTCACGTTCACGTACTATTCAACAACTTTTAGTTGTAACTCTCAATGTTATTATTATCATCGAAGATGCTACTTTAAGTTAATTAATTCATCATCAATTAACTATCTTTCATTTCGTATACTTACTCATACTTATTTCAATAATAAAGTCAAATCAACTTTTTATGCTTCGTTACGGCTCATTAACGTTCTTACATTATTAACCGACATTCGATCATTATTGGTGAAATGCCAATCACGGTTCACTTATTACATTCTTGCGTTCTTCGTTTAATTCTTATTAAACCATATCTAATCTTCTAACGTTATCACTTTATAAGTGATTTAAAGTCAGCCTTATTATGTACATTAAGTACCTTCATTGTCTTACCTTCAGTCTACCTTCAAATGGAATAACAACCTAACTTGGTCAACCATTTTACACTGCCGGCGCTGCGGCGCCAGACTCTAGTACACTATTGGCACTACGGCGCCAACTAAAAGTTGCCAGAACCTGGAGCCGGCACTGCGGCACGACCATTAATGTTGGGTTTGGCGCTGCGGCGCCATCCTTGTGCCTCAGTTGGTTTTGACAGTTAACTTTTTCTACGAACTTCCCGACTTCATAACTTATTCGTTTTACATCCGAATTGACTCATTCAAAAGCTCACAACTCACAAATTACATACTCTAGGTGTTCATGCAAGAATTTTATATTTTCAAATCGGTTAACTCAGAATTCAACTTTTGGTTCATTTTGAGCGTTCATTTATCGTTTTCGAGCTTTCAATACTCGTTTTCTTCGTTATAAGTCGAAATTCGACTATTCTTGAACACACGACTCTTGAATACCTTATCTCATGTGTTGACCTTGAAAACCTAAGTTTCCAAGTCACACGACAACTTTTGACTTACTAATTCGAGATTTCTACGTTTTCGACGTTTAACGTCTATTTCCATAAAATTCACCATAACTTCGTTACTCGTGTTCTATAAGCCAAATTAAATGGAACACTCCATTAATTTATCATCTACATCCTAACCAAGCAAGATGCACATACCTTAGCTATGATGGGTTTCAATTTGTCTATCAACAACCATAATAACATTCAACGATTTCTACGATTTAAACTTACGTAAACCCTTATGATTTCTTCTAAAACATTACTTATCAATGTTTTAGTCACTAATAGACATCCTTATCCCCTTGGAAAAGACATGCTCCACCAATCTACTATTCTCTACGAGAAAGAAATTGAAAAGTTCGAAAACTAACGGTTATAAAATATTACCTTTTTCGTTCTTTGCGTTCTTGCTAAACTTCTTATGTTTTGCTTCAAAGTAGATTAATCACTTGTTTCAAGCTCTTTCTCTCTCTCAATATATGTTGGCTAGTATTTGCAAACTCTCAAATGAACTAACCAAGCTTCTATTTATAGAAAGCTCAAAGTGAGGGCTTAATGGTCAATAAGCCATTCCACCTCCTTAATCACCTCCTTACTATTCCAAGCTGAACCATCAAGTTTTCTTGACCTCCACACTTACTTAGCTATCAAGTATACTTGCTAACCACCTAGCTTATCTATTACTTGCTCATTACTTTAATTACTTGTTCATCACAACACTTAGCCACTAAGTTGTGCTTATCACTTATAAGCACTTTGCTTGCTCATCACATTCCTTAGCCATTAATTATCTTGCTCATTACATAAATTACTTGGTCATCACACCAAATACTTAGTCACCAAGATTAACCATATAATCATGGGTTGGTCCATGGGTCACCCTAATCCATTGGATTCTTACTTTGGGCTTTTAACTTAATTAGCTTATCTCATACTTTGGGTTTTCATTTAACAAACAGTTGGGCTTGTTCATTAAATCACTTTGGACCTTAACCATTCCTACCATTGGGCTTAACCATTCCTAACACATCCTACAAGTCAAATCCATTTGCTTAAAGCCTTATAACGTATAATTCACGTATTAATCTCGTATTCCAACACGTATACTAATTCATAATATACAATATACCATCAATCATACATACTCGTATAATACTTCATATCATACTCGTATTCATTACCTCATACAATACCTACGTATTATACGATAATCGCTTTATTTCATTACATGCATTTCATTTCCTTCTCGGAAATCACTTTTCTTAACCGTTAGGTTTTAAGTTCGCAGGCAAAAAACTGCATTTATCATAATTGAAATATTATTGGATATTTCATCTCACCTCGATATTCTATCGTTACGTATTTTTCGAAAGTTCAAAAATAATTCCCGAGCAGAATTGCATGAATAGTATTTTTCGGAAAATTTTTCGGAAAGCTTTTATTTTCATCTTGAAAATTCAGACGCTTTAATTCTAGCACGTAGCCAAAATACTACGACGTTTTGACATATCTAGGTCATATAACGACCTTCAATTAGCTTATTCCCATAAATAATCAATTAAATTTATTTAACTCATATAATCAAATAAAATTTAAGTTTCCTAAAAATCCGATTTTCTCGGACGTTACAGACTTAATCTTTCCTTAAGCTTTGTTTGACAAAACAAGAATTTCAAAAGCTCTAAGGCTTTGTTTGGTAAAACCAAATTTAAAACTCTTTTAATTTATGTTAATAACTCATTTATCATATAGTTTTATTGTCACAATTTATTTAAACAAATTCTAATATTCAATTTAATTAAATTTAATAACAATTTATTAAATCAGTTTACCACATAAACCAATACAACAAAATTATAATTTTCCTTATAATTATAATTTTATTTAATAAATTAACACATCACTTTAATTACAAAATCAAAATTAGAATAACATTATAATAACTCATTTAATCCCTATCAACTCTCTAATTTAATTGTTAAATATTTATTCAACAATAAACACATCAATTAAAATATTTATATAATTTAATAAATATTTTTAATTATAATTTAAAATTCTAGATTGTTACATCCTTCGCTCCTTACAAAGATTCTGTCCCCAGAATCACAATTCAAATAAATCATTTGCCACATTCTTCCCTTCTTACAAGGATTCTGTCCCCAGAATCGAAGACACAATTAAACAAATAATTCAGGATAATTTTTCATCATTTTATCTTCGAGTTCTCATGTAGCTTCTTCAGCATTTTGGTTCCTCCATATCACCTTTATGGAATGTATTACTTTATTCCTGAACACTTGTTCTTTCCTGTCAACTATCTGGATAGGAATTTCCTTATAAGACAAGTCCTTATCGAACTATAATGGTTCGTACTAGATTACATGCTTATAATCGGGTTTATACGGTCGTAACACGGAAACATGAAAAATATTGTGAACGTGTTTCAACTATAGAGGTAGTGCTACTTCATAAGCCACTTCTCCTACTCTTTGCAGCACCTCGATGGGTCTAATAAACCTCGAGCTTAGCTTTCCCTTTTTACCAAAATGGATTTTTCCCTTCCAAGGAGAAACTTTTAAGAACACGAAATTTCCTACATCGAACTCACGATCTTATCTGTGTTGATCAGCATACTTCTTCTGCCTATCTTGAGCAGCTACCAATATTGTCCTGATGAGTTTGACAATCTTAGCGGTTTGCTGTACCAGTTTCGGTCCTAATAGTTGACGTTCACTGACTTTATCCCAGCACAGTGGAGTTCTGCACTTTCTGCCGTACAATGTTTCGTAAAGTGACATGCCGATGCTTGCGTGGTAACTGTTGTTGTAGGCGAATTCTACCAATGGTAAATATTCATCCCAGTTCCCTTTGAAATCCATGATGCATGCTCTGAGCATATCTTCCAACATTTGGATTGTTCGTTCGCTTTGGCCGTCTGTTTGCGGATGGTATGCCGTACTCATTCTCAATTGTGTTCCCATGCATTCTTGTAGTCTTTTCCAGAAGTTTGATGTGATCGCAGATCTCTATCTAACATTGGAACTCCATGTCTCGAAATGATCTCTTTAACGTATAACTTTGCCAACTGATCAAGATTGAATCTAATCTTTATTGGCAAAAAGTGAGCTGATTTCGTCAGCCTGTCCATTATCACCCAAATCGCATCGTATCCTCTCTGAGTAGTTGGACGACCTACCATAAAATCCATTGTGATATGTTCCTACTTCCATTCTGGTATTTCCAACTGTTGTAGTAATCCGCTTGGTCTTTAATGCTCGGCTTTGACTCTTTGACATGTCAAGCATTTCGCGACACATTCTGCAACATTTTTTTTCATGTTTGGCCACCAAAAATGTCACCGCAAATCTTGATACATTTTTGTACTTCCCTGATGAATCGAGTATCTTGAGTTATGAGCTTCGGTCAATATTTCTTCTTTAATATCTGGTACTACTGGAACTCATATTCTCCCCTCAAATCTTAGTAGTCCTTCGGTATCGATCTTGTACTTCATCTCACTACCCTTGACCATACTTTCTTTGATTTTCCCACATTCTTCATCTTGTAGTTGAGCATTCTTCACTTTGTCCACAAAAGTTGGACTAGATTCTATCTGGAATAGTCGTTCATCGAATTCTTTTTGAAATTTTATTTCTAACTCTAGCTTTGTCATTGCTGAAATAAGCTCCTCCTGGGTGGTTACCAACATTAACTTTTCTCGACATTTCATGCTCAAAGCATCTGCAACCACATTTGCTTTACCTGAGTGATAAAAGATCTCACAATCGTAATCTTTTATTAACTCCATCCATCTCCTTTGACGCATGTTCAGGTCCTTCTATGAGAAAATATACTTCAAACTCTTATGGTCTGTATATATCTCACATTTTTCTCCATAGAGATAGTGTCTTCATATCTTCAGAGCAAATACCACTGCAGCCAACTTTAAATCATGAGTCAGATACCCTTTCTCGTAGTCTTTCAAGTGCCTTGACGCATATGCAATGACTTTGTCATTCTGCATAAGGACACAACCTAATCCTTTATGTGAGGCATCACTATACACCACAAAGTTTCATGTATTATTTGGTAATGAAAACACAGATGCCACACTTAACTTATTTTTCAAGTCTTGAAAGCTCTCTTCACACTTCTCCGTCCAAACAAATTTTATAGCTTTCCTCGTCAAATTTGTTAACAGGGTGGCAATCTTGGAAAAGTCTTGAAAAAACCGTTTATAATAGCCGGCCAGTCCCAAGAAACTCCTCACCTCCGATGGTGTCCTTTGTTGTTCCCAATTGATTACGACTTTAACTTTTGATGGATCCACTGAAATACCGTATTTGTCAATCACATGTCCAAGAAATTGTACACATTCTAGCCAAAATTCACATTTAGAAAATTTCGCGAACAATTTTTCCTTTCTTAGCGTCTCCAACGTCAGACGTAAATGTTTCACATGTTCTTCTTGAGATTTGGAGTACACCAGAATATCATCAATGAATACCACCACAAACTTATCTAAGAATGGTTTAAACACCCTGTTCATCAAATCCATGAATGTTGCAGGGGTATTTGTCAAACCAAAAGACATCACCAGAAACTCGTAATGTCCATACCGAGTTCTGAATGTCGTTTTAGGTATATCCCCCTTCCTTACCTTTAATTGATGATACCCACTTCTCAAATCTATCTTCGAGAAGTACTTAGCTCCCTTCAGCTGATCAAATAAGTCATCTATTCTTGGCAATGGATATTATTCTTTATAGTGACTTTGTTTAATTCCCTATAATCAATGCAAAGACGCATTGACCCATCATTCTTCTTCACGAATAACACAAGTGCTCCCCACCGTGATACACTCGGCTGAATGTATTTCTTGTCTAACAGCTCTTGCAATTGTACCATCAGTTCCTTCATCTCTACCAAAGCCATCTTGCACGGGGCTTTCGATATCAGGGTAGTTCCTAGTGCCAAATCGATAATGAACTCGATCTCTCTGTCAGGCAGATGTCCTGGAAAATCCTCTGGAAACACATCCATAAATTCCCTAACCACTGGTATCTCTTCCAGTTTCACCCCCTTCCTCTGAGTATCGACTATGTAAGCTAAATATCCTACACAGCCTTGACCCAACAACTTCTTGGCCTGCATAATTGTCAGACACCTTGCATGTCTAGGCGACTTGCTACCATAGAAGACTACCTTTGATGGAGTCATAAGGTTTACACATTTCTTTTGACAATTAATTATCACTCCATAATTGAATAACCAATCCATTCCCAATATAACATCAAACTCTCCAAGTTTAAACGAGATTAAATCTACTATCATGACATTCCCCTTAATATTCACCCTACAATTTTTGTATACGAACCTAACAGGAATCACCTCCTTATTCGTAATTTCTATGTTTAAAGGGAAATTTAATTTTTCACTAGGAAATCCTAACCTCTTTGCAAATTCATCAAATATAAACGAGCAAGTAGCACCTGAATCAAATAATACATTAGCATCAATATCATTAATTGGGATAATACCTTACACAACATCTTTTGATTGTACAGCATCCTGCACAGTCAGGTTGAAGGTTCTGGCTGTGGGTCTGTTTGATGACGTTGGTCTAGCAATGGTCAATGTACCTCCACTGCTACCTCCCTTGCTTCCCGTTGTCTCTCCAGTTTTCTTCTTAGGGCATTCGCAAGCCAAATGATCCTTTGACCCGCAAGTGTAGCAAACATTCTTCATTGGTTGATGGCAATTTGGGGCAATGTGACCCTCCTGGCCACAGTTGAAGCATACTCGCTTACCCCTTAAGCACATGACTGTGTGATTCTTTTCGCATGTAGCACATGCTTCAAACTTATTTTTTTGTTGGCTACCTTGTTGGCTTCCAGCACCAACACTCGCATTCCACTTCCTCTTCAAGTTACTACTACCATTTCCACCACTACTACCACCATTCTTACCTTCACCCTCATTCTTCTTCTTTTTTTGTTC
This sequence comes from Panax notoginseng, assembly GCA_016801055.1. Classification (NCBI taxonomy): domain Eukaryota; kingdom Viridiplantae; phylum Streptophyta; class Magnoliopsida; order Apiales; family Araliaceae; genus Panax; species Panax notoginseng. The sequence continues at coordinate 126,945,887 of CM029013.1, forward strand.
TTGATTGTACTTTGTCACAGCCTCGCCTCCACCCTCAGCGAGAATTGCCTTCTCAAGCACCGCTGTAAACGTCTTTAACTGGAATAGGGAGACTCTGCTGTACAACTAGGGCTTCAATCCCTATTCAAACCTCCTCACCTTATGCTCATTCGTGTTCACTTGATATGGCGCGAACCTCGCCAACTCATTGAACCTTGCTGCATATGTAACGATCGAGAAATTTATAATTTAATTTAAATATTTATTGAATTAAATAAATATTTTAAATAATTTATTTATTGACGAAAATAAATAATTTATGAATTGTGGTGAATTAATTTGGTAACTAAATTAATTAATGATAATTTTATCTGATGGATTTAATTTAAAGAAATAATTAAATTAAATCAACTGTTTAATATTTAAGAGAGTAATTAAATTAAATGAATTGTTTGATTTAATGGAAATAAATAAATTAAATAAAATGATGTGCCTAATTTATTAATTAAATTATATATATAATTATTTATTAATTATAAGTATAATGATAATAAGAATTTTATTATTATAAGTTATTTAAATTAGCTAAACTAAAGTTATTTAATTAACTAAATTAATGGTGTGACATGAAAACTATATGATATAAATAATATAATAATAATCTAGTGTTGGGGATATGTGATTAGCCAAACAAGGCCTTGTGGCATTTGGTTTATTCCAACTGACGTCTTTTGTTTTTCTTTAACGGAAGAGTACGTGAGGTGGCCAGTTTTTTTATGTGTCTTATTTCTTTGCGTAAGGCTAAACTAAGTTCAGAGAAGGTTTGAGAGAAGAAAAATTACAGAGGGTTTGCAAGAGAGAAGAAAAACACTGAGTTTTTGGAGATTGGCAAGAGAAAGAAGGGGAATTACTAAACCTAGTCACCATCTTTTCTAGAATACGATCCAAGAGAAGGTATAACTTATTTCAATTCTAGTTTTTTATAATTTTGTGGAATTGATACAAATACATGTATATATAAGATCTATAATACGTTAATCCTTGTTTGTGGGTGTTATTTGATGATTAAAGTATAAAATATGGTTGTAGTAGAAGGTTTTATAATTATCAGTGTTTGTGTTGTTGAATTTGGGAGAAATCCTGTAGAATTGGGATTTTTGGTCTATAACAGAGTATTAGTTCGCATCTGTAGAAAATTGGAACTGAGGCATCGCGCGGGCGCCCTATCTGGGGCACGGTTGTGGCGCGGGCGCCCAGTTTTGGGCGCGGGCGCGCTGCGTCGCGCGGGCGCGCGGTTACTCAGTATATTACTCGTGCGGCCGCGCGAGTAGCCAGTCTTAGACAGTGAAGTTTGCTTAATTGCAGGTCGTGTGTAATGGACTTATATTAGTTTAGCATGCATGTTAATAATGTTACGACACAATATAAACTACAATAACAAATTGTCATGCGTTGTTATATACAGTGTAAAAGAATTTAAGTGATTACTTGAATAAGTTGTGTAATGAACCAAATGTGATGTTTTCAAAAGTTAAATATAAATAATAAGGTTTATAGTGTCATTTCAGAATCGTTAAGCTGTTAACCAACGTGGTTTGGTGCTAGAATAGGGTTATGACTTAAATGATGGTTTAATACCCATAGTGTTAATATTCATACAACTAATTATTGTTGCGATTGTAATGATGTGTGTAGGGTAATTGGAGATTATATTACACTTGTGTAACTTACAAACAAGGCAAGTTCTTTAACTCTACTCTTATAATAATTGTGCAAGTTCCGAAACTTTAACTCTTTTTATTGAGCAAGCCAAATCTATCTTGCGTATGTTTGTACAAGCTCTTGTAACCTAATTCGTTACCTTGAGCGAGTTTTACTTTTCTAAATCTTGATATTATTATTTAAAACATATATTGTTCTAATACAATGATTCAAATGAGATTGTTCTAACACTTTTGGTTATAGCATTTTGCTAGTATATTGTGTTTATTCATTTACATACATTGTTGAAATCCGATCATTGACTTTGATAGCCTTGTTCAGTTATACATTCTTGTATTAAACCTTTATTGATGGGAACTAAATAGTGTTCTAAAATTCTAGAAACATTGACAAGCTAGTTCCAAACTAAACTTTCTTTAGTGCGGAAATTCTAAATTCAAATTGAGACGAACAACCCTAACATAGGGGATTTTGTATGTGTAATATTTAGATGTTTGTGCATAATACATGGTACAAAGGGCTGATCCCCCTAAGTACGTTAAGAAGAGTCTGTACAGTCTAATGACTGTTAAGGTTAAGGTAATAATACCTAAATACCAGAGACATAGTTCGTGGTCTTAAGACCCTCAGATAAATAAAGGTCGAACTTGTTTCTATTTCGATTCGTAGAACAAGTTCATTGTTGTTGTTCAACATTCGTTGTTCATTCTCATACGTTAATATTACTATCTTCTATATCAGCGAACAATTGCTTGCTCACTCTTGCAATTTAACAATATAGCTAAAGTCGAAAGAGTTGATGAGCTATCTACTAGCAAAGGAAAGGGCAAGATGTCCAAGTGATGAAGAATTATTTAGAATTTATTTATAATGCATGATGCTATAAGACTTGTTTTCTTTTATAATGTATTCTGCAATTGATGTAATAATTTTACAGTTAGATTACCTGGGATTGTTTTTGAGATGTTGATGTAACCCTTTAATGGGAGAGATTGTTGTTGAAGTTATTTGAAGTTATTTAAATTATTTTTTTATCATTTGATCATGGGTAGTTAGATGTAATGTTTTGGTTAGTGAACACCAAATCCTATGGGAATGAATTACCCGGATTTGGGGGTGTCACAGGTTGGTATCAAAGCTTTAGGTTATGAACCTTAGGTGGGGAAACCTTAGGAAGTAGCCTTTAAGGAAACAAAAAACATAGAGGTGTTTAACTCTTATCGGGTTTTAAGGAATGGATTAAGGCATCCATTGAAGCTAAACAATAAAAGATATTATGTGTTATGTGTTAATAACTTATGTGATCGCGCATATCGATAATGTTAAGTAAAACTTAAAATATTTTGTTGTCAGGATGTCTGGTGAAGGAGGATCCAGTCCAGCCAGAGAGGTGATACCTCAGGTACCTATGGACGATGAACCCCGAGATATTCATGTAGTGCGAGAACAGTTGATCCAGGAGGATGAGCCTGTGATCGATCCCGAGGAGGATAGTCCTGAGGAGATAGAGGAGGTTGATGATGAGGAAGAGGATCCTGAGGAGTTTCCACCAAACTCCATATCAGCCGAGATGTATGATGCTCTGTATGATCGTAACATAGAGTTACAGGATGAAGTTGAGGAGCTGAAGGAGATGGTTGAGGTGCATCATGCTTCGACAGAGCAGAAGGATGCGGAGATTCAGGAACTTGACTCAAAACTTGGAAACACAGAGTGGGACATAGTTCATACTAAGGGTTAGAATGAAGATCTGTTGGCAGTGAATGAGAAGATGAAGACTGACATGGAGAAATTAAAAGATGACTTCAAAGAGGAATCAACTAAGCGTGCAAGAGCAGAGGATGCTTGGGTGAAGGCGACTCAATGTCCAGATCGTGCTGAGGCTAAGGTCCAAGTGAAGAAAGCCAAGATGAAGGAGATGGATTATGCTTTTAATTCTGCGATTGATAGGGCTCAGAATCGAGTCTATTATTATCCACCTCAATTTAAAGACTCGTCGTGGTTCGTGATGGATCATAGAACAGCGTATCGTATTATGGAGGAGGAACGTCGGGAAGCCTTACGACGTCTTAATATGCGTAGATAGAAATAAGGGTGATAATAGTATGTGGTTAATTATGAATAAATAAACTGTTAATCCCTTATTTGAGATGAATAAAGGGATAGTATGAGTATGTAATCCTGGAACTTGTCTAGTTCAGGAAATTGAATGTTAATAGCGGTTATGCTATCCTTAGCATGTTTTAAAAATGTTATGAATAAATAAAATATTAGAGTTTATTTGAAATGTTATGTGGTATAGCTTTAATCTTAAATTGTTTAGAGTTAAACTTTAAAACATTCAGGGAATTGAATAAATGAACTGATAAGCGTATATTTTAATAGAAGATGTCTCCTAGAAGAAGACAACCACGTCAGAAAGCACCTCCTGAGGGGTCTACTAACAATAACAACGAGGTCAACGCTAATCTAGTTCATCAGTTGGTAGCTTTGTTGACAGGTGCACTTGCGTATCAACTGCAAGCTCAAGTCACGACCTTTAAGGAATTCAAAGCGGTTGGACCGCTAGAGTTTCAAGGTTCTATGAATCCAGTGGAAGCCCAAACCTGGATCATGGAAATGGAGAAAGTGTTCGACGTAGCTAGAGTTAACAAGGATCAGAAGACTTCGTTCGCAACGTTCATGCTGAAGTCTGAAGCTAGCTACTGGTGGAAGGCAAATAAGGTTCGTGGGGGACAAGGAGTGATAGCGTGGGATAGAGTTAAGGAGATGTTTTTTGAAATGTATTTTCCAGCGAGTTCTCGGAATCAGTTAGAAGTATAATTTCTGGAGCTGAAGCAAGGAACAATGACGGTGCCTGAATATGCTGTGAAGTTTAATGAGTTGGCAAGGTTTGCCCCTTATCAAGTCAATACCGATGAGCGTAAAGCGAGAAGGTTCAAACATGGATTGAAACCATGGCTGTATAACAAGGTTTCGATGTTCCAGCTGAATACATTTGCAGCTGTACTGGAAAAGGCAATTATCGCAGAAGGTGGAAGCGATGCTTTGACCAAGTACAACCAAGAATAGAAGAAGAGGAAGAATGATAGTGAGAATAAGGTTGGTAGGAGTAATGTTGGAAGTAACAATCAGAAGAGGAAGTGGAATGAGAGTTTGACTACGGGAGGACAGCAGGGAAATCAACAAAAGAAAAAGTTTGAAGCTTGTGCGACGTGCGGGAAGAACCATACTGGGGTATGTTTGAAGGGAAAGAGGGTGTGATTCAACTGTGGTCAGGAGGGACACATTGCACCGAACTGTTTTAGTCCAAAGAAAGGAGCATGCTTTACCTGCGGTTCAAAAGACCACATGGCTCGTAATTACCCTAAGAAGCCAGCGGGAAGTGCAAGTGGTGGAAAAGGAAACAACAATGGTGGTGGTGCATTGACTATCACTGGACCAACACAGTCAAGTCGACCTACTGCAAGAACTTTCAATATGACCATGCAGGATGCTGTACAGTCTAATGATGTGGTGTCAGGTATCATTCCGATTAATGGTATTAATGCTTATGTACTGTTTGACTCGGGTGCTACTTGTTCATTTATATCCGATGAATTTGCTCAGAATTTAGATTTGCCTCAGGAAGAATTAGAATTTTCCTTAAATATAGAGATTGCGAATAAGGAAGTGATTCCTGTCAGATGCATATATAGGAATTGTAGAGTGGCTATAAAAGGTCATGAGATGATGGTAGATTTGATACCAATTAGACTTGGCAAATTTTATGTCATACTGGGAATGGATTGGTTATGTAATTATGGAGCAGTAATTGATTGCCAAAGAAAATGTGTTAACCTTATGACTCCGTCAAAGGTTGTGTTTTATGGCAGCAAGTCACCTCGACAATCAAGTTGTCTGACGGTGATGCAAGCCAAGAAGTTGTTGAGATAAGGATGTGTAGGATACCTAGCCTACATAGTTGATACACAGAAGCAAAGTGCAAAGTTAGAAGAGATACCGATTATAAAAGATTTTGCAGACGTATTTCAAGATGATTTGTCGAGTCTTCCGCCGAATCGACAAATCGAGTTCGTGATTGATTTACTACCAGGAACGACCCCGATATCTAAAGCACCATACAGAATGGCCCCGGTAGAAATAAAAGAGTTGATGGTGAAATTGTAAGAATTGCTCGATAAGAAGTATATTCAGTCGAGTGTTTTGCCATGGGGAGCGCCGGTATTGTTTGTTAAGAAGAAAGACGGATTGATGCGGCTCTGCATTGATTACCGAGAATTGAATAAGGTCACGATTAAAAATAAATATCCATTACCTAGAATCAACGACCTGTTCGATCAGTTGAAGGGAGCGAGGTATTTCTCAAAGATAGACTTGAGAAGTGTTTATTATCAGTTGAAGGTGAGGCCAGAGGATGTACCGAAGATGGCATTCAGAACTCGGTACGGTCATTACGAGTTTTTGGTTATGTCATTTGGTTTAACCAATGCACCTGCAGCGTTCATGGATTTGATGAGCAGGGTGTTTAAACCATTCTTAGACAAATTTGTGGTGGTGTTTATTGATGATATCCTGGTGCATTCTAAGACCAAGGAAGAACATGTTGAACACTTAAGAGTTACATTGGAGACATTGAGAAAAGAGAAGTTGTACGCAAAATTTTCAAAATGTGAGTTTTGGTTGGAACTGTACAGTTTCTTGAACACGTTATTGATAAAGACGGAATATCGGTAGATCCATCAAAAGTTGAAGCTATAGTAAACTGGGATCAGCTGAAGTCACCGTCAGAAGTAAGGAGTTTCTTAGAATTGGCAGGTTACTATAGGCGTTTTATTCAGGACTTTTCTAAGATCGCGACCCCGTTGATGAATTTAACCAGGAAGGCGGTTAAGTTTGTTTGGACGGAGAAGTGTGAGAAAAGTTTTCATGAATTGAAGAAGAGGTTGAGCTCAGCACCTGTGTTATCATTGCCTGATAATACAGGGAATTTTGTGGTGTATAGTGACGCATCGCATAAAGGACTAGGCTGTGTGCTTATGCAGAACGGCAGAGTTATTACGTATGCATCACGACAATTAAAAGATTACGAGAAAGGGTATCCGACTCATGACTTAGAGTTGGCGGCGGTGGTGTTTGCCCTGAAAATTTGGAAACATTATCTTTATGGAGAGAGGTGTGAGATATATACTCACCATAAAAGTCTGAAGTATATCTTTACACAAAAAGATTTGAACATGTGACAAAGAAGATGGTTGGAGCTGATCGAGGACTATGACTGCGAGATTTTATATCATCCCGAAAAGGCGAATGTTGTTGCTAATAACTTAAGTAGAAAGGGACGGGAGAAGTTAATGATGTTGACAACTCAAGAGAAGTTAGTGTCGGAAATGGCTAAGATGAAATTGGAAATTTGATGTCCGACAAAATCTGACGAGAAGTTAGTCCAGATAGGAAACGATTCAACGTTAATAGATAAAGTGAAAAATGCACAACTTCAGGATGAAGACTGCAAAAAGATAAAATAGAAGATATCTCAAGGGGAGGAAAGCAAATTCAAAATTGATTTAGACGGGTTACTTCGATTCGAAAGGAGAATTTGGGTTCCGCCAGTTTCGGAAGTTAAAGAGGAGATTCTGAATGAAGCTCACAACTCAAGATATTCGATTCACCCTGGAAGTACAACGATGTACGAAGATCTTAGACATCATTTTTGGTGGTCGAATATGAAGAGGGATGTGGCTGAATGCGTGGCAAAATGCTTAACGTGCCAGAAAGTTAAAGCTAAACATCAAAGACTAAGCGGATTGTTACAACCATTGGAGATACCAGAATGGAAGTGGGAGCATATCACAATGGATTTTGTGGTAGGTCTTCCAACGACTCAACAAGGTTACGATGCCATTTGGGTGATTGTCGATCGATTGACAAAGTCGGCACACTTTTTACCAATCAAGATTAGATTTACACTAGATCGATTAGCAAAACTATATGTGAAGGAAATTGTTTCAAGACACGGTGTACCTGTGTCCATTGTATCAGACAGAGATCCACGTTTTACATCCAATTTTTGGAGACGATTGCAAGAATGTTTAGGAACTCAGTTGAGAATGAGCACATCGTGCCATCCTCAAACCGACGGACAAAGCGAGAGAACCATCCAAACACTAAAAGATATGCTCAGAGCATGTATTATGGATTTCAAGGGAAATTGGGATGACCATCTACCATTGGTAGAATTTACCTATAATAATAGTTATCACGCGAGTATTGGCATTCCGCCTTATGAAGCATTGTCGGCAGGAAATGCAGAACTCCGTTATGCTAGGATGAGATAGGTGAACGTCAGCTAATGGGTCCAAAATTGGTACAACAAACTGTCGAGATCATTAAAGTGATTCGAGAAAGATTGATAGCTGCACAAGATAGACAGAAGAAATATGTCAATCAGCATCGACAAAATAGAGAATTTGATGTCGGTAGTTATGTTTTCTTGAAAGTGTCTCCCTAGAAGGGGAAAATTCGATTTGGCAAGAAGGGGAAATTAAGCCCTAGGTTTATAGGTCCTTTTGAAGTGCTTCGAAGAGTTGGTTAGGTGGCATATGAGCTAGCTTTACCTCCAGAATTGGAGCATATTCATAATGTTTTCCATATATTGGTATTGAGGCCATATAAACCTGATTATAAGCATGTTATAGAATATGAGCCCTTACAGTTTGAGAAAGACTTAACATATGAAGAAGTCCTTGTTCAAATTGTTGACAGAAAAGAGCAAGTACTGAGAAATAAAGTAATACCTTCTGTTAAGGTAATCTGGAGGAACCACAATGCTGAGGAAGCTACGTGGGAACTTGAAAGCGTTTTGAAGAAGAATTATCCTCAGTTGTTTGCTTGATTTTGTATAGCGATTCTGGGGACAGAATCTTGTTAAGGAGGGAAGAATGTAACGAATAAATTTTTTGAGTTGTGATTCTGGGGGCATAATCCTTTTAAGGAAGGAATGATGTAACGATCGAAAAATTTATAATTTAATTTAAATATTTATTGAATTAAATAAATATTTTAAATAATTTATTTATTGAGGAAAATAAATAATTTATGAATTGTGTTGAATTAATTTGGTAACTAAATTAATTAACGATAATTTTATCTGATGGATTTAATTTAAGGAAATAATTAAATTTAATCAATTATTTAATATTTAAGAAAGTAATGTGTCTAATTTATTAATTAAATTAGATATATAATTATTTATTAATTATAAGCATAATGATAATAAGAATTTTAATATTATAAGTTATTTAAATTAGCTAAACTAAAGTTATTTAATTAAATAAATTAATGGTGTGACATAAAAACTATATGATATAAATAATATAATAATAATCTAGTGTTGGGGATATGTGCTTAGCCAAACAAGGCCTTGTGGCCTTTGGCTTATTCCAACTGACGTCTTTTGTTTTTCTTTTGTGACGAACGAGAATTTTGTAATTTAATTTTAATATTTATTGAATTAAATAAATATTTTTCGATGATTTAATTATTGAATTAAATAATTAATTGATGCAATTGTGATAGATTAATTTAATTATATGTGTTACATTTATTAAATTAATGTAGAGAATTTTTATTATCAAAGTATGTAATTATGTGAGCTTATTGTATTAAAAGAAATATTTAATAAGTATATTGGTATTTTAACTAATTTAATTATTAATTATCTCCACTGTCTTTAATCGTGAATTATACTTCAAACAAACACCAAGATTATATAGGTAGTGCTCATAGATATACTCAGCAAGTGGATGAGCATAACCCTGTCTTATGATGACACGAGGTTGTATGTCATTAGACATCTTGTATGATAGTGGCAAAACACCCTTCCAACGTTGGGTACACCTTACCCTATTGGATTCACCAAATAAAACTACTAAATGAACTTTTCTATACTGCTTCGGGAGAACATCCACAGCTAGAGACCACCGTTCTATTTTCCCGTTACCCTCGCTCGACCCAGCTACACTCTTATTACCTGAAAGGAATTGTGAAGCAAAAGGATGAGCACAACTAGCTCAGTAAAGAATATCATGACTAAAGATAATTAAATTATCAATAGCCTTCATCAATAATAAATCAGAGATTTAGAACATATGATAAATGATAAAAATTTCAACCATAATTGCAGCGGAACGAGCAATCCATTAGAAGAGTCAAATAGACTATAAAGTCTATTATCTTCTCCATGTTAAAAATTCACCAACAATGTTTTATCCATGTAACATCACTCAACAGTTCCTTTCCACAATCATATGAAAAACTCATAATCATAATTGTGACTCTAAATTTTTCTTCGCACCAAGGACGAAGAATATTTTCATCACATGTCTTTACCTGAAACATCAAAGATCATGGTTGTACCAAATCACAGTTCCTGTTCATAATCATACTAATAACTTCATCTTTGCACTACGGCCAAAGATATTCATTTGTACCAGTTGGTCATGTTCATCTCAACACATGTTCATCTTTGCACTACTGGCCAAAGATATTCAACAACATGTCATCTTTGCACTACAGGCCAAAGATATTCATCAACAATTCATCTTTACACTACAAACCAAAGATATTCATCAACAGTTCATATTTACACTACAAGCCAAATATATTCATATCTCAAAGAAATATATAATCATTTCAGAATTTATATAAACAATAATTATAACCATGTTGATCATTTCACCTTTGCACTTAAGCTAAAGATATTCACTTATAAATTCAATGGTCATGATCATACCAGTCACCAATTCAACTTTGCACAACTGGCCAAAGAGAACCCTAGTCATGATCATACCAATAATCTACCCATCTTTACACTCAAGTGAAAGACAATATCATCATTAGGATTATAAAAATGTTATATATGATAAAAAAAATATTATGATCAGCATATAGTTTTAATCTCAAGAGTAATATTCATAAATCAACTATAATTTGGTCAGAAAAAGAAACCAATTTTGTCGTGAATAGTACCCGTAAATAGTAACTCATGAATAGTAACCCCGACACAAAAAGGTAGAAATTCCATAATAAAATTCATACCAATATTTTGGTATAATGATATTGAAAGAATAACATTTCTTAAACTTATAAACAATTTAGTTTAATTGTTTACACTTTACTAAATAATGCATTTAATCATTCTAAAATGCCAAACTCATAAGATTTCATCACCAATAACCAAAACCCTCATCAAAAATCTGCATATACCTCATATAGGATTCTCAAGTCAAAAAATCCTATTTTCCAATTTTCTTACTTCACAAAACATATTTAATTCATTTACTCATAACTAGACCATTTTTATGAAAAATACCAAATCAGTTCTAAAAATATTTCTTTTCTGGGATTTAGCAGAATATAGTCTCATATTGAACATATATTTTTCTCAAAATTTTTAAAACTCATTTACTATTTTTTATATGGCCAAATCAGCCGAATATTTAGACACTTATTATAAATTGTAATTTTATCCAAAAATTCCGAAATTCACAAAGTACACTGATATTATATAGATATACTTCCAATAAAAAATTCATCAATTTTGGAGTTAACCACAAGGAGTTATAAGCGGTTACTTTTAAAATAGTTTTTTCCCGTAAAATTCATAACTTTTAATATATACATCCAAAAATCACCATTTTTTAACACAATCAATAAAACTCATCAAAATATCATTTTAAATTTTTTTCAGAATTTTCTGAAGATCAGAAGAATTACGAATTGAAAAACATAATAACCCTTAAAATTCCTTACTATCTCTTTCCTCAAAAGAGCAGTACTTCTGATCGGTATAAGGCTGAAGGAAACTTGCACTGATGAATAGAAACTCACAGAGTATCTAAATACTCACAAAATACACTCAATAATCTAGAGAGAGAAAGAGAGAAAACTTATGAATTCTGGTGTGATTTTTAATTCTAACTTAGCCCTCTATTTATAGGAAAATGTTAGCACGCCGAAGCAGACTGAACCTGCAATCTGATGTATTTACCTGGTACTATTCCCACCCACCATATTTAAATAAAAATTTTAGCACATTTCTTCACCAACCAAGAGTGGGGCCCACCAATTCTAGAATTTTCCACCAAAATGATTAACTCTGAAAATTCAACAATTTCTGAACCAGTCATCTCATAAAATTCATAACAAATCATACATTCATTTTTAACGGTTCAAAATTTGTGGACATATGCTCAACTTATATATGTATAACATATCCAAAAATTACCACGATCCAACGGTCGGATTAAAAATTATAACCCTCGTAAAATATCTCAAAAACCCTAATTTGATTTTCAATACCTCCGTTCCGACAAAAATACAGATAAAATACCTCAACATTAATTCCTTCATTTATAACCACATAAATAAATCCATCATTTATATCCAGATCAAATAAATATTTCCTTATCATATGAATCAATAATTAATTATTCACAAATAATATTACAGAATCACATTTATGACAACCGGTCGTTCTTGGGAAAGAGGGGGCTTTCCAATAAGGATTTCTCCTTACTAGCGCGCAATTAGATGACCAAACCTCTCCTTAGACAGAACTTTCTAGACATTGCCAATAATGCTATCTAATAATATTATTCAAATAATATGAATTATTGATCTGATAATGAGAAATACTGTGCAGTGACAATTATTGAACAACAATAATATAAAATTTCAACGTAGCAATTATTGAATCAATAAAATAAAATATTGAACAGTAATTACTGTAACAATTATTGAGTAGTGCCTTCTTACGTAAAAATCAATAATTTCAAAAATACTGTGCAATACCGTGTGCTACTGTGCAATAACACGTATTACTGTATTTTAACCACCGGGTATTCCAACAATGTTAACGGTAATAACTACGCCGTTATTTGTAAAAACTCAAATTTGTCGTTTTCTTCATCCGACAGTTATTCTGTTATGGGGCCCACAAATGGCTGCGCCGTCGTACGAATATTCCCTGACAGAAAGAATATTCCACGACCAAATGAATATTCCCCGACAACAATGAATATTTTATAACCACTTGTGTATTTTGAAAAAAAAAATTTATATATCACCCTTAACTTTAATATTTATCAATTTAACCATTTACTGAATAGTAATTATAAGAAAAATTGAATACTTTTATTTCATAAAATTTGGGGTCTTACAGTCTGACAAGTCATTGACTGAAAATCAGCAAGGAGGTCAGAAGAAGAGAATCGAAGCATGCCCGATCTACGGAAAAGCTCAGCTGGGGGTTTACATGAAGGGAAAACGGGTGTGCTACAATTGTGGTCAGAAAGGCCACATAGCACCTAACTATCCTAACCCAAAGAAAGGTGCCTGCTTCACTTGTGGCTCGAAGGACCATATGGCAAGGGGATGTCCTAAGAAGGGATCTGGAGGGGCAGGATCAGAAGGGAATAGGGGAAATAGCTGTGGAAGTGCTCTGACTACCATGGGACCAACCGCAACCAACAGACCAACCGTCAGGACTTTCAACATGACAGTGTAGGATGTTGTGCAGTCTCGTGATGTGGTGTCAGGTATCATTCCGATTAATAAAGTTAATGCTTATGTATTATTTGATTCGGGTGCTACTTGTTCATTTATATCCGATGACTTTGCTAAGAACTTAGAATTGCCTAATGATGAGTTAGAATACCCCATGAACATAGAAATTGCGAATAGAGAAATAATCCCTATTAAGCACATACATAAAAACTGTAGGGTGAATATTAAGGTTAATATTATGAACGTAGATCTTATCCCTATCAGACTTAGGGAATTTTACGTTATCTTGGGAATGGACTGGTTATTCAATTACGGAGCTGTAATTGATTGTCAGAAGAAGCGTATTAACCTCATAACTCCATCAAAGGTTGTGTTTTATGGTAGTAAGTCGCCTAGATAAGCGAGTTATCTAACGATGATGCAGGCCAGGAAGTTGTTAAGATAAGGCTGTGGAGGATATCTAGCTTACATAGTCGACAGTCGTAAAGAGGATCAAAAAATAGAGGAGATACAAGTAGTGAGGGACTTCGTAGACGTATTTCTGGACGAGTTGCCAGGACTTCCGCCAGACAGAGAAGTTGAGTTCGTGGTCGATTTGGCACCAAGAATGGCTCCAATATCAAAAGCATCGTATCGAATGGCACCGGTAGAGATGAAAGAATTGATGGTACAACTACAAGAATTACTGGACAAGAAGTACATTCAATCGAGCGTATCACCGTGGGAAGCGCCGGTATTATTTTTGAAGAAGAAGGACAGTACGATGCGACTCTGCATCGACTATAGAGAACTGAATAAGGTCATAATTAAGAATAGATATCCATTACCAAGGATTGACGACCTGTTTGATCAATTGAAGGGAGCGAGATACTTTTCAAAGATAGACTTGAGGAGTGGTTATCATCAACTAAAGATGAGACCAGAGGATGTACCGAAGACAGTGTTCAGAACGCGATATGGTCATTACGAATTTTTAGTGATGTCGTTTGGTCTAACAAATGCTCCTGCAGCATTTATGGACCTGATGAACAAGGTATTTAAACTGTTTTTGGATAAATTCATGGTGGTATTTATCGATGACATCTTGGTATACTCAAAAACTAAGGAAGAACATGTAGAGCATTTGAAGGCAACGTTAAAGGCGTTGAGAATGGAGAAGTTCTATGTTAAGTTTTTGAAATATGAATTCTGGATTGAAAGAGTACCATTTCTTGGACCTATGATCGATAAGGACGAAATTTTGGTGGATCCCTCCAAAGTCGAAGCTATGATGAACTGGGATTAGCCAAATACGCCGTCAAAACTAAGAAGTTTTCTTGGATTGGCAGGTTATTATAGACGATTCATTCAGGACTTTTCCAATATCGCGACCCCGTTGACAAATTTGACTAGAAAATCGATGAAATTCGTTTGGATGGAGACGTGTGAGGAAAGTTTTTAAGAGCTTAAAAAGAGATTGAGTTCGGCACCTGTGTTATCTCTTCTGGATGACACATGAAATTTTGTGGTTTATGTTGATGCATCACATAAAGGACTTGGCTGTGTACTTATGTAAAACGGCAAGGTCATTGCGTATGCGTCACGACAATTGAAGGACTATGAGAAAGGGTATCTGACCCATAACATAGAATTAGCTGCGGTGGTATTCGCTTTAAAGATCTGGAGACACTATCTCTATGGAGAAAAGTGTGAAATATATACAGACCACAAGAATCTGAAATATATTTTTACACAAAAGGACTTGAATATGCGCCAAAGAAGGTGGTTGGAGTTAATTAAGGATTATGATTGCAAGATTTTATACCATCCGGGTAAAGAAAATGTGGTTGTCGACGCCTTAAGTAGGAAGGGTCGGGAGAAATTGATGATGTTGACCGCTCAGGAGGAGGTAATTTCAGCAATGGAAAAGCTGGAATTGGAAGTGAAGTATCCTATGGTGGTTGACGAGAAGCTGTTCCAGATGCAAACTGGTACAACTTTACTGGATAAAGTTAAGGAGGCTCAACTTCAGGACGAAGAATGTGAGAAAGTGAAAAAGAAGATATCTGAAGGGACTGAACCGAGATTCAAAATAGACAGTGAGGGACTACTAAGATTTGAGAGCAGAATTTGGGTACCGCCAGTGCCAGAGATTAAGGAAGATATTTTTAATAAGGCTCATAGCTCATGATATTCGATTCACCCCGGTAGTACTAAGATGTACCAAGATCTTCGACAATATTTTTGGTGGCCGAATTTGAAATGAGATGTTGCAGAGTGTGTTGCCAAGTGTCTGACATGTCAGAAAGTAAAAGCAGAACATCAGAGGCTGAGTGGGTTGCTACAACCTTTAGAGATCCCAAAATGGAAATGGTAACATATTACGATGGATTTCTTAGTTGGCCTACCGACAACTCAGAAAGGATATGACGTAGTATGGGTTATTATTGACCGATTAACGAAATCCGCACACTTCCTTCCGATTAAAATCAGATTCAACTTAGACCAGTTGGCAAGGTTATATGTGAAAGAGATTGTTTCAAGACACGGAGTTCCAGTGTAAATTATTTTCGATAGGGATCCACACTTTACATCGAACTTCTGGAAATGACTACAGGAATGCATGGGTACACAATTAAGAATGAGTACGACATATCACCTTCAGAAAGATGGGCATAGCGAAAGAACGATTCAAACATTGGATGATATGCTGAGATCGTGCTTCATGGACTTTAAATAAAATTGGGATGATCACTTACCGCTCATTGAATTTGACTACAACAATAGTTACCATGCTAGTATTGGTATGCCACCTTATGAAGCGTTGTACGGCAGAAAGTGCAGAACTCCACTTTACTTGGATGATGTTGGCAAGAGACATTTACTAGGACCAGAATTGGCACAATAAACAACACAGATAGTCAAACTAATCTGGACACAAGACTAGTAGCAGCTCAGGACAGGCAGAGGAAGTACGCTGATCCACACCATAAGAATGTTGAGCTCAAATTGGGTAGCTTTGTATTATTGAAAGTCTCTCCCTGGAAGGGAAAGATCAGATTTGGTAAGAAGGGAAAACTGAGTCCGAGGTTCATTGGACCCTTTAAAGTTTTGCGAAGAATTGGTGAAGTTGCCTATGAGATAGCCTTACCCCCGTCTTTAGAATATATTTATAATATTTTCTATGTTTCTGTTTTACGACCCTACAAACCCGATTATAAGCATGTTATTGAATATGAACCCTTGCATTTTGAGAAAGATCTGTCCTATGAAGAAGTTCTTGTTCAAATTGTTGACAGGAAAGAGCAAGTTCTCAGAAATAAAGTAATACCTTCTGTTAAGGTGATCTGGAGGAACCACAACGCTGAAGTAGCTACGTGGGAACTCGAAGAGAATATGATGAATAATTATCTTCATTTATTTACTTAATTTACGTGTAAGCGATTCTGGGATAAAATCTTTGTAAGGGGGGAGAATGTAACGTGACGAATTGATTGAGCCGTGATTCTGGGGACCGAATCCTTTTAAGGGGGGAAAGATGTGATGAACGAGATTTTAATTATAATTTAATTTGAATATTTATTGAATTAAATAAATATTTTTTGATGATTTAATTATTAGATTAAATAACTAATTGATGAAATTGTGATTGATTAATTTAATTATATGTGTTATACTGATTAAATTAATGTGGAAATTTTGTTATTCATGGTAAGTATTTATTTAAGCTTATTTGATTAGAGGAATTATTTAATAAGCATAATGTTATTTTAATTAATTTAATAATTAATTAGAGATTTAATAATTTGACATAATTAATAAATTAGAAAATTAATTATGTGACTATGTGAATTAATGAGAAATTATTATATTTTATTTAAATTAAATTAAATAAGATATTTGATTTATTGCCTTAATGGGTGTGACATTATTAAACTATATTATAAAGGATTAATTAAATTAAATGGAAAGAACCTTTTAAGTGCTAGCCAAACAAGACCCTATGAGGAGTTGGGAGCAGTTAAACCGCGTAAGGATTAACTGAACCCAACTGTGTGCATTAATCAATCTTTTCTTTTTACGTATTTCATTTATGAGAATTAACTTAGAGAAAATCAGAGAGAATTAGAGAGAAATTTGAAAGAAACTAGGAGATTAAAGAAGGAAGTAAAGAATCATAGAGATTAGCGAACGATGTAAGAAAGAACTTAAGGATCTCATAAAGATCAAGCTGACCGGTATCTAGTCGAAGTGCTATTCAGTATGTGAATGTCCGTGAAGATCAAGCTAAGGCTTGTACTGTAGAATGGTTTAATTAAACTATAGACTAGTTTAATGAACTGTTATGAATCCTTGGTGGCAGGTAAAAGCTCTTGTAAGGTGTAAAGAATAATGTAATAATTATTATTTGTAATGAACGAGGTTATAAGGTATTAGAACCTGCGATTTGAGAATGTTTGTTGTTATATTTAACTATATAATGATGTATATTTGGAAGAAGATGGAATCGTGACATACGGAATATGGGTGTAAAAATAAACCAGATTTTGGGGCATTACAAAATCCGTTAACATGCCATTCAATTGGCTTAATCTTCATCATTCGTTCATTTTACACTATTCACGTCCTTCGTCTGTTCGTCCGTAATTCGTTCATTCGAACTAGGAACTCATTCATTCTTGAGTCCACGACTCACGTTTTCTACGTTCTCTTACATTCTTATGAAAACCTACACATTCGGGCTCATTTACATACTTTATACTTCTCATTCGTCTTTTACAAAATTTTCGCCATAACTTCGTTATAGCTTAGTTTAATCCGTTCTTCATGAACGTTTCTACCGTTCCTAACCAAGCAATAAGAAACTAATTTATACGCGATGGTTTTAAACTTGTCCATCAACAACAAGTTATAACTACAATGGTTTTAAACTTGTCCATCAACAAGAAGTTATAACTACGATGGTTTTAAATTTTTCCATCAACAACGTTTTTCGCGCGTTCTTCGCGTTCTTCGTTCGTTCTTCATTTTTAATCTATATTTTTATTACGATTTCACTTTTTCTTAGAATTTGGTGTTATAAAACAACATTCCTTACTTCTTTCAGTGAATCGTTCATATGATTCATTCGGATCGCTCAAATTTATTACGAAACTTATACTTTCTTCAGAAATTTATAAAATAAACTTTTAATTCTTATTTCTTCATTTTCTCATGATTTCAACTATATGAAATCATTCTTAACATCTCTTACTTCTATTCTCATTAAGCTATGTTTTTAACATATGAAGCTTAAAGAAAATTAACTTAGAAGTTAGGTTTTAGATTACCTTTCTTCTTTAATCTTCTCCCGTTGGACAAAGTTTGCTCACCAACAAATGAGCTTAGGCTCTCCTTTTATAAAAAATCAAGGCTAGGGGTATTTTAGTCATTTTGCCCCCAAATTACTATTTCCACCTCCTTTCTTAACCTCCTTACTATTCACGAAGCTTCTCTTGAAAGCTTCGTGCATTCGCCTTGCTGAATTCATCCGACAGTTTTAAAAACTGAGATTCTCATAATCCAAATATTTTTGGATATTTCGTCTTTCCTCTACAGTTTAACATTTACTATTACGAATGAGATTTTAATTATAATTTAATTTGAATATTTATTGAATTAAATAAATATTTTTCAATGATTTAATTATTAGATTTAATAACTATTTGATAAAATTGTGGTAGAATAATTTAATTATATGCGTTATACTGATTAAATTAATGCGAAAAATTTTGTTATTCAAGATAAGTATTTATTTAAGCTTATTTGATTAAAGGAATTATTTAATAAGCATAATATTATTTTAATTAATTTAATAATTAATTAGAGATTTAATAATTTGACATAATTAATAAATGAGAAAATTAATTACGTGACTATGTGAATTAATGAGAAATTATTATATTTTATTTAAATTAAATTAAATAAGATATTTGATTTATTGCCTTAATGGGTGTGACATTATTAAACTATATTATAATTGATTAATTAAATTAAATAGAAAGAACCTTTTAAGTGCTAGCCAAACAAGACCCTATGAGGAGTTGGGAGCAGTTAAACCGCGTAAGGATTAACTGAACCCAACTGTGTGCATTAATCAGTCTTTTCTTTTTACGTATTTCATT
Source organism: Panax notoginseng (assembly GCA_016801055.1). NCBI lineage: Eukaryota > Viridiplantae > Streptophyta > Magnoliopsida > Apiales > Araliaceae > Panax > Panax notoginseng. The sequence goes on from CM029013.1 coordinate 126,965,299, forward strand.
TATGAGAATTAACTTAGAGAAAATCAGAGAGAATTAGAGAGAAATTTGAAAGAAACTAGGAGATTAAAGAAGGAAGTAAAGAATCATAGAGATTAGCGAACGATGTTAGAAAGAACTTAAGGATCTCGTAAAGATCAAGCTGACCGGTATCTAGTCGAAGTGCTATTCTGTATGTGAATGTGCGTGAAGATCAAGCTAAGGCTTGTACTGTAGAATGGTTTAATTAAACTATAGACTAGTTTGATGAACTGTTATGAATCCTTGGTGGCAGGTAAAAGTCACTCTTGTAAGGTGTAAAGAATAATGTAATAATCATTATTTGTAATGAACGAGGTTACAAGGTATTAGAACCTGCGATTTGAGAATGTTTGTTGTTATATTTAACTATATAATGATGTATATTTGGAAGGAGATGGAATCGTGACATACGAAATATGGGTGTAAAAATAAAGAAGATTTCGGGGCATTACAAAATCCGTTAACATGCCATTCAATTGGCTTAATCTTCATCATTCGTTCATTTTACACTATTCGTGTTCTTCGCCCGTTCGTCCGTAATTCGGTCATTCGAACTAGGAACTCATTCGTTCTTGAGTCCACGACTCACGTTTTCTACTTTCTCTTACATTCTTATGAAAACCTACACATTTGCGCTCATTTACATACTTTCTACTTCTCGTTCGTCTTTTACGAAATTTTCGTCATAACTTCATTATAGCTTAGTTTAATCCGTTCTTCATGAACGTTTCTACCGTTCCTAACCAAGCAATAAGAAACTAACTTATACGCGATTGTTTTAAACTTGTCCATCAACAACAAGTTATAACTACGATGGTTTTAAACTTGTCCATCAACAACAAGTTATAACTACGATGGTTTTAAATTTTTCCATCAACAACGTTCTTCGCTTGTTCTTCGCGTTCTTCGTTCGTTCTTCATTTTTAATCGATATTTTGATTACGATTTCACTTTTTCTTAGAATTTGGTGTTATAAAACATCATTCCTTACTTCTTTCAGTGAATCGTTCATATGATGCATTCGGATCGCTCAAATTTATTACGAAACTTATACTTCCTTAAGAAATTTATAAAATAAACTTCTAATTCTCATTTCTTCATTTTCTCATGATTTTAACTATATGAAATCATTCTTAACATCTCTTACTTCTATTCTCATTAAGCTATGTTTTTAACATATGAAGCTTAAAGAAAATTAACTTAGAAGTTAGGTTTTGGATTACTTTTCTTCTTTAATATTTCCCGTTGGACAAAGTTTGCTCACGAGCAAGATTTTCCTCTTCCTTTTCCACCTCACCCGACTTCTCTCTTTCTCTCTCTTGAGTGTTGGTGATTTTCAAAATCACCAACAAATGAGCTTAGGCTCTCCTTTTATAAAAAAATCAAGGCTAGGGGCATTTTAGTCATTTTGCCCCCAAATTACTATTCCCACCTCCTTTTTTAACCTCCTTACTATTCACGAAGCTTCTCTTGGAAGCTTCATGCTTTCGCCTTCCGAAATTCGTCCAACAATTTTAAAAACTGAGATTCTCATAATCCAAATATTTTTAGATATTTCGTCTTTCCTCTAGAGTTTAACATTTACTGTGACGAACGAGATTTTAATTATAATTTAATTTGAATATTTATTGAATTAAATAAATATTTTTTGATGATTTAATTATTAGATTAAATAACTAATTGATGAAATTGTGATTGATTAATTTAATTATATGTGTTATACTGATTAAATTAATGTGGGAAATTTTGTTATTCATGGTAAGTATTTATTTAAGCTTATTTGATTAGAGGAATTATTTAATAAGCATAATGTTATTTTATTAATTTAATAATTAATTAGAGATTTAATAATTTGACATAATTAATAAATGAAAAAATTAATTATGTGACTGTGTGAATTAATGAGAAATTATTATATTATATTTAAATTAAATTAAATAAGATATTTGATTTATTGCCTTAATGGGTGTGAGATTAGTAAACTATATTATAAATGATTAATTAAATTAAATGGAAAGAACCTTTTAAGTGCTAGCCAAACAAGGCCCTATGAGGAGTTGGGAGTAGTTAAACCACGTAAGGATTAACTGACCCCAACTGTGTGCATTAATCAGTCTTTTTCTTTTTACATATTTCATTTATGAGACTTCACTTAGAGAAAATCAGAGAGAATTAGAGAGAAATTTGAAAGAAACTGGGAGATTGAAGAACGAAGTAAAGAATTAGAGAGATTGCTACAGGGTAATCTCTTCAAACCCAAATTATAATTACGTTCTTATTTTCTTTTGTGAAAAACTAACTCCAAGTTCTCTATAAACTAAAATTTGTGGCCAATGTGTTAGGAAACTGATAATATATGTTTGTCAGCATTCATAAATCAATTTTATATGATGTATATATGATTGGAGTGGCTAATCTCACACAATCACGTTAAAATTAGAGTTTTTCAATAATAAGTGTTTTGAGTTTTCTGTAAAACAAATATTGCACGGTCATTGAATGAATTGATGATTTATGTGTAGGTACATGATAATATATAATCATAACATGTTTTCTACCATCTATGTATGTTTTCTAAATATTAAATCCATAAAAATATGTAGTAATTGGAATTTTTTATAGTTACAGAGTGTAAAAGTTGTATATATGACCATATAGCCTTACGTACAAATTAAATATTTTAATCATAAGTTGTATAAAAAATTTACACTTGTATATGCTTATGAATGTTGAAATGAACAAAATAGAATTTAAACGGATGGATTTGGTGAATTAACGAATCTGTAATGTTGAAATTCATATTTTCATCGAAATTTTACAAAATTATGAAGAACAGTGAAATTAAATGTTGTAAATTGTGTAATTACGTGAATTAAAGTGTTAGAATCATGATAAAGGCTTTGTGTGATGTTTCTGTGAAGTCTATACTTCATGGGTAGCATTAAAATTCATCGTGTTAGTTTTATTTGGGATTTATTGAGATGTTCTGTGTGTTCTTCGCGAACTGTAGAATCTGGGTCTGCGTCGCAGCGCGGCCTGTGCCGCTTCAGAGAAAAAATGTAGTGCTCCCACGCCTGCAGAACTTCAGAAATTTTTCAAAGTGTTCAAGTTTTAAAAATGTGTTTTTATAACTTAATGTAATGAACATGAAGACATGTCAAGCATATAATAATATGTTAATTAACTTACGTTATGTGATTAATTAATAAGACTTACAAGTCCAATAACATATTCAAAGACCAATGTTAGGATTCAATAGGTATATCGAACTATTGATTAATGGGTATTGTGAATGTATTGATATGTAGGATTTAATAAAGAACGTGAATTAATCATAGCTTGTGCAAGAGGAAAGTTCCTAAACCTTGTTTATTTACATAAAGCAAGTTCCTTATTCTATCTTGTTTATTATTGTTCAAGTCAAGAATTCATATTAGATGCTATAATTCTTTTAAAGCATTAATTCAGTTATACAATACTTATTCGATTGTATACCTTTAGAGAATTATTATTCGAATTGAGTATCAGTTTATTTTGGAACCTTGTAAGACTAACGAACCCTTATTAATTCGACTAGTCCATAGTTGATAAGCGTTCTAAATTCTAGAACTTTTATTGAGATTATCCAAACCAAACTTCCTTTGGTGCGGACTTCGACGTCAAACTGAGATGAACAATCCTTTAATAAGGGATTATTTACGCTTTAGCGTTGAGATGTTGTGCTCAATATGGTACTAAGGGTTGATCCCCCAAAGTACGAGAAGAAGAGTCCATAGTCTTATGACTGTTAAAAGTTTTGAGTATAAACACTTGACAACCTAGGACGCAGTTCAAGGTCTTATGACCCTCAGAAGTCTTTCGATTCTTGTTATTCATTCTTGATTCAAAAGTCAAGTTTCTTATTTCATAAGTATTTGTTTCATTCGAATGTTATTATATTATTGTACATTTTTATACTTGCGGGCAATCGTGCTCACTCTTGCGTAATAATAACATTGCAGTTAAGAACGAAAGGTCCGACAAGCCTTCTACTAGCAAAGGCAAGGGCAAAGTTAACAAGTGATGAATACTTGTTGTTTATTTGATGAATTTATATTTCAGACTTATGTTAAAGTTGTGTAAGACTTATTATTTATTTATGTTTCTACATTTGAGATTTAAGGTTAGTATGACCTAGGATTGATGTATTTATATTTAGATGATGTAACTCCATAAGGAGAGGATTTATTTCTATCTAGTTATGGTTTTTCTTTTATTATAGGTAGATAGATACATGATATTTGGACAGTGAACACCAAATCCCGTGGGAATTGAAGTACCCGGATTTGGGGGTGTCACATTTACGCATTCTTCGAAACTCCAAAAAACTAAAAAACACTTTTTGATGTTAAGCATTTTTCTTCAAGTTTTCCCCTAACGTAGTTAAACGAATGAAAAGTACATAACAATACTTTTCGTCGTTTTTATTTCGTCTGATTTCTGCGCGTTTTTTGAGAAAAACTTTTATCGGCTTACTTAACTTTTCATAATATATTATCGTCAAATCTTTCGACAGAATGTCATTTCGACATACCGAACTCTCAAAAAGGCTTAGGTTATTCAAACCCTAACCCTTAGGTTTCGTCAGGTGAATAGTGCTTATTTCGTCTTTTTCTCAAAAATATTTTATTCCCAAAAATTTTTTATTTTCGTCTTGAAAATTCTTACTCGTTTAGTCTAGCTTGTAGCTAGAATCCTCATATTATATAATCATTCTAGGTTCTAGAACGATAAATAAACACATAACACATAATAGTATTAATAAAAATTCATTTTATTAATAACTAATTCTTTAAACTTAAATTCTGGACAATCCGGTTCTTCGGGTTGTCACAAAATCTCCTTTTAGTGGAAAAGGTGAAAGAGTTACAGAGTTGTTAGCGTTGGTTCACACAAATGTATGTGGACCTATGATAATGAATGCACGAGGAGGAAATTCTTATTTTATTACATTCACTGATGATCACTTAATATTTGGATATGTGTATTTAATGAAATGCAAATCTAAATCATTTGAAAAGTTTAAAGAGTTCAGAAGTGAAGTGGAGAAGCAAACTAATAAGAGTATTAAGATTCGTCGATCAGATCGATGAGGTGTATACTTAAGCAGTGAATTTCACAAGTGTCTCAAAGAAAATGGTATAATCTCACAATGGACTCCACTAGGAACGCCATAGCTGAATGGTGTATCTGAAAGGAGAAATCGAACACTGTTGGACATGGTTCGTTTCATAATGAGTTTTACCGATCTTCCGGTGTCATTCTGGGGATATGCCCTAGAAGCAGCTATATATCTACTAAATAAGGTTCCCTCGAAATTCATCCCTAAGACTCCATATGATATGTGGACAAGGAGGAAACCTAGTCTTAAGCATATTAAGATTTGGGGATGTCCAGCTTATGTGAAAAGGTTTCAGAATAATAAGCTTGGGACAAGATCTAATAAGTGTACTTTTGTGCGATATCCTAAAGAAAGTTTAGGATATTATTTCTACAATCCTATTGAACAAAAGGTGTTTGCTGCCAAACATGCTACCTTCTTGGAAAAGGAGTTTATCCTTGAAGGGGCAGTGGGAGGAAAATAGATCTTGAAGAAATTTAAGAACCACAAACCACTACAGATAAAATGGATGAACCTGTCCAAGTAGAGATACCTTCTATACAACACCCTATTCGTAAATCTGGCTGGTATAGTGTCGAAGATACCTGATAGATATGGATTTATCATAGAAGATGACAATGAGGTACGCATCATAGATGATGATGATCCATTGAATTACGAACAGGCTATGAGTAGTAAATACTCAGAGAAGTGGCAAGAAGCCATGAAATCCGAGATGGACTCCATGTATGAAAACCAAGTATGGATTTTGGTTTCACCACCTGAAGGCATTAAGCCTATTGGGTGTAAATGGGTCTTTAAAAGAAAGACTGGAACAGGAAGCAAGGTAGAGACCTATAAGGCCCGACTGGTCGCAAAATGTTTCAAACAAAGATAAGTAGTTGACTTTGATGAAACCTTCTCACCAGTAGCGATGCTCAAGTCCATTCAGATTTTGTTTGCGATTACAGCTTACCATGACTACGAAATTTGGCAGATGGATGTGAAAACGACCTTCCTCAATAGAAAACTTGAGGAGGATGTGTATATAACACAGCCAGAGGAACTTGTTTCAAAGGTTGAAACAAATCAAGTCTGTAAGCTACAACGATCCATTTATGGATTAAAGCAAGCTTCTCATAGGTGGAACATCCGTTTTGATGAGACAAGCAAAGAGTTTGATTTTATCAAAAATGAGGATAAACCATGTGTGTACAAGAAGGTTAGTGGGAGCGCTGTTTCATTCTTTGTATTATATGTTGATGATATATTACTGATAGTGAATGATATTCATATGCTACAATCAATTAAAATCTGGTTATCTAAACACTTCTCCGTGAAGGACTTGGTTGAAGCATCCTATATTTTAGGGATAAAGATTTATAGAGATAGATCTAAAAGGATGCTTCGCTTGTCCCAAGGAACGTACATTAACTCGATGCTAAAGAGGTTTAGCATGGAAGATTTTAAAAGAGGTCTCATCCCGATGAGCCATAGAATACATCTCTCCAAGAAATAGGCCCCAAAGACACCTGAGGAGAGAAACCGTATGAGTAAGATTGCTTATGCTTCATCAATAGGATCTATCATGTACGGTACGATATGTACTAGACCAAATGTCGCTCATGCACTAAGCGTGACAAGCATATTTCAGTCGAATCAAGGAGAAGAGCACATGAAGGCAGTGAAAAATATCCTAAAGTACTTAAGAAGAACTAAGGATGTATTTCTTGTCTACGGTGGGTCTGAATTGAAACTAGATTGCTTCACTGACTAAAGTTTCCAAACGGACCAAGATGATAATAAATCCATTTCGGGGTATGTGTTTACCTTAAACAGTGGCGCAGTGAGCTAGAAGAGTTCCAAACAGCAAACAGTTGCTGATTTCGTGATAGAGGCAGAGTACATAGCTGCAAGTGAAGCTGCAAAGGAAGTTGTTTGGATGAAAAGGCTGTTTGGATGAAGAAGTTCATTACCGAACTTGGTGTGGTTCCTAGCATTACAAGACCAGTACCTTTATTCTATGAAAACACTGGAGCTGTTGCACTGGCTAAGGAACCCAAGTCTCATCAGAAATTCAAACACGTGTTGCGATGGTTTCATTTGATCAAAGAGATCATTGAAAGAGGAGATGTCACCCTGGAGCGTGTGGACTCTCAAGACAATATTGTAGATCTATTTACTAAAGCACCAACACAATAGTAGTTCGATCGTCACTTAGAGAAGATGAGTATGAGATACCATGACGATTGACTTTAGTGTAAGTGGGAGATTGAAAGTAGTATGCATACAAGCCAATCATGTATGATGATAAAGCATATACTTTGTAATCAATCTTATTTATTTATTAATAAAAGAATTATTTATTAAAGGCATTTAATTATCTACCTGGTGTTGTTTTAATAATATGTGATAAACTCATAGTTTTAAGCAATGCTTTTAGAATCATGATGATATCATGCTAATGGGATCTAAATTCTTAGATAGCTTAAGACTAAAATTTTCTCAATTAATGGATTACTAAAAAGGGGATTAGTGAATCCGGATAGATTGATACATACGTTGCTTGCTCATTGAATGAGAATGATTGATCTCATAATCATTTGTGTGGAGACACTAAAGCAAGTATGTAGGTACTTTTTGGAGAATAAGTTCACTGAACGTGACTCGCTAAGGAATGCCTAGTGGAGTTTTAGTTACCTGTCAATAGGAATTCCTGTAGTGATAGTAGTACAAATGATCCTTAGACTTGAGATCATCATAGTATCTTATATATAATGAATTACACGTTGACTTATTCCTTAAGACTCTTAGAGTATATCAAAGGGTATGCTTGGGTGTAATAAGTTATATATGGAGATAATGAATGATCAATATAGAATCTACCACTTCTAGTAAAAGAAGAGAAATATCCTATGTGATTTGATAAATGACAACCCAGGAATCCTTGGTCAACAAGGAATGAAATTAGAAAGTAATTTCTAATTTGCATTTATTAAGAATTGTGCAATTAGGAATCGAAATACATATAATTAAATAAAATAAGACTTGATAGTAATTCCATGTCTTATATTTAATTGGGACATTGTATGGTGGAAGGATTGAATTGTACGGTAACTATTTATTCAAAAGTTCTTTTATGATTAATGTTAAAATTTATATTATCTGGAAAGTCGTTGATCGCTAAGGAGGCTTATCCCTATTGAAGAATAAATATTATTTATTTAAATAAATAAATAGTTTAATTTATTTGTTTAAATAAGATTAGAATTATTCAAATTGATTTATTCACAATTGGTTTAATATGGACAACCAAAAGGGTCACACCATAAAAGGAATAATAATTATTTAAGAAGTTAATGGCATAATCGTAACAATATGTTAAGTTTATTTAATTTAATCTATGGTGATAGAACAAATTAAATACATTAATATTTAGGGAATATTAAATATAAATTAATAAGAGGAGTCATATTAATATTATTACAATTATTATTATTTTAATTTCTAAAAGAGTTTAGGAATTAATTTAATATAAGTACTCTCATTTATTCCTAATAGGATTAAGAGACAAAATTAGTTAAAGGAGTTTAATTAATTATCCCTAATAAGATTAGAGAACCCAATTAATTAAAGGAGTTTAATTAAAATAAATAATACCTTATTTTAATTAAATAGGGTTATCTGATATCTTTATAAGAGAAGTCTTATATCAGATATCATATATACGTAATTTCAAAAGTTGGAGAGTACGCCCTTTTTTCTAGAGATAGGAAAAACTAGGGTTTGAGCCAATACACCATTCTTCTTGAATATTCTTCTTCATTTGTGGATCACTTCTAGAGGCCATACACTTGGGTGGATAACATTGATCAAAGCAAGAAATCTACACGGAGATTCAAGGAGATCGCGAAGAAGTAGGAGTTGAATGTGGAGGCTAGTATCTACAAGGGTATGATTCCATAACTTCTTGTTCTTCGTTTTAATTAATAATATGCATAAAGAATGATCCGGGTAATTGGTTTGTGAAAAAATTTAAAATCTGATTTTACTTTGCTTCCGCTAATTTTGAAATTTGATTGCTACTTCGATTTTCACAAAACCTACCACATCTAAGTCGACATCTCCCATTAACGTGTTTTCCAATGGATCCCTGTCCAAAACTTTAATCAAATCTTCATTAACCATTTTGTCGATCATATACATTCTAAAGCACTCTTCCTCATCTATAGGGAATCTCATGGCTTTGAACACATTAAACTTCACTTCTTGGTCTTGCACTCTCATTGTTAACTCCCCTTTCTGAACATCAGTGAGAGTCCTCCAGTAGCCAAGAATGGCCTCCCATTGCTAAGGAAGTGTCCGCATCACGGATTACCCAAGTGGTTGCAGATGAACACCTTCTATAATGGGCTGAATGGAAATCTCCGTACTAGTATTGATGCAGCGTATGGTGGAGCTTTTATGGCTAAAAGATTTGAGGAGGCATATGACTTAATTGAGACGATGGCAGCTAACAACTACCCGTGGCCCACAACTAGAATGGCACAATCAAAGGCAGCTGGAGTGTTAGATGTAGATAGAGTGACGACTTTAGCAGCCCAGATTTCAGCTCTATCAAAGAAGATGGATGCCATCACGGGTGCACAGGTTCAGCAGGTGGCGTTTGTGTGTGAATTGTGTGTGGGGGGGGGAGCAGTGTACCATTAATCCAACTGCAGTTCAGTTTGTAGAAAGCTATAACAGAATACCTCTGAATCCGTATAAAAATACCAATAACCCGAGGCCAAGGAACCATCCAAATGTTTTGTGGAGTAACAACCAAAATCAACAGGCTCAGTTTAATATACTTCTTATCTAAAAGTTCTTGCAGTTGTACCATCAGTTCCTTCATCTCAACCGGAACCATTCTGTACGGGGCCTTCGATATTGGAGCAGTTCTTAGCGCTAAGTCGATCACGAACTCGATCTCTCTGTCAGGCGGAAGTGCTGGAAAATCTTTTGGAAACACGTCTATAAAATCCCTAACCACTGGTATCTCGTCCAGTTTCACACACTTATTCTTTTGAATATCGACTATGTAAGCTAGGTACCCTACACAACCCTGACTCAACAACTTCTTGGCCCATCTCGCTTGTCTAGGCGATTTGCTACCATAGAAAATTACCTTTAACGGAGTCATAAGGTTTACACATTTCTTTAGGCAATCAATTATCGCTCCATAATTGAATAGCCAATCCATTCCCAATATTACATCAAACTCTCCAAGTTTTATCGGGACTAAATCTACTATCATAATATTCCCCTTAATATTCACGCTACAATTCTTGAATACGAATTTAACAAGAATTACCTTCCTATTCACAATTTCTATACATTAATTGACATTATTTATTAATGAGATGTTTAATTATGTGACTATATGAATCTATGAGAAATTATTATATTTTATTTATAATAAGTTAAATAAGATATGAGTTTATTTTATGAAGAAGTGTGACATTAATTAAACTATATGATAAAGCTTTATTAAATTAAATGATTTTTTTGAAACCTATTCTAGCTAGCCAAACAAGGCTCTAAGGGGAGTTGATGCAGTTAACCCATGATTGGGCCAACTGACCACTCTGCGCTCAGTTATCTGATTATTATATCCTACGTCTTTTAATTCTTTCGTTTTCCTAAGATTAAGATACATAGCAGAGAGAGTTTCAGAGAGAGAGATTGTGAGGTGTTGAGAGAAAATTGTTTGATTTAAGAAGAGTTGAGAAGAACCTCATTCTCTACTAATCTATACTCATTCTCAGGGTAATCTCCTCCTTCCCAATTTCTAAATTACGTCTTTTAGTTTTCATAAAATGGGTTGCATAGTTTTGGTTTAAACCTCTGTAATTGGGTTAGGAGTAATGATTATGAGTTATATATATGTTATGTTATATCAAATTGTGTTTAATTACATATATGTTGTAAACCATAACATCAAATTCATGAAAACATGTCGTATTATTGATGGCTTGTTATTTCAAAATATACAGAGTTTGGGTTTTGGCCTTATGGCCTTATACGTGAAATTTTATGTAGTGATCGTATATTATCCCAAAATTTTACACTCCTATATTATTAGGCACGTTGATACGAAGAGACCAAGCCTTAATCGAACGGATTCGGTGTTATAATGAATTCATAGTGTTAAATTTATAATTTTGTTCATTAACTTCAAGAACATCAAGAAAAGAGGAAAATTTTATGTTTTAATTCTGTGATTATGTGTTTTAATAGGTTAAAATTACTTTACAGATATTGGGTAATGATTATATGTGAATATTAACATGTGGGTATGTTAAATTAGTGAAATTAATGATTATTTAGTGTCCTTTTCGCTGAACTCTGTGTTCTTCGCGAATTGAGAATCGAATTCTAGAGTCTCGCGCCGCGGCGCCAACTCCAGAACTGAAGACCTGGGCCGCAGCGCCACCACGCCACAGCGCCTGGTCTCAGACCGCAGCGCCGTCGCGCCGCAGCGCGAAGGTCATGCATAACAGTGGCGCCACAGCGCCACTCTCTAGAAAGTTCAAGAATGAGATTTTTTTTAAATGTTTAAGCCTAATAATGTGTTAGTGAATTAATGTAATGAACATGTAAACATGTTAGAAGTATAATGTGATGATAAAATAGTTGTTTAACATGTAAATAACATAATTACATGTGAATTGAATTATTGAATACATAATTAGCTTGATAATTCATGAAGTACAAATTATGTGACAAAGTGATAAATTGATTAAGTATAGTCAATAATCAAAGTAGACAAAGAGAATGGGTTTATGTTGATTAGTTAAGTTATAATTAACTGGTATTGTAAATGTGAATGGTATGTATGATTTAAATCAAAGAACGTGCTTAGTTATAGTGTAATCTACGCACGAGGCAAGTTTCCTAACCCTATTTATCATTATTGTTCAAGTTTATTATTTATGTAATAACCCGATATTTTCTATGTAAATAAATAAGAAATTTTGCGAATAAATTTTTTTTTTTTTTTGTATATTAAGGATGAGGATTTGTACAAGATTATGTGTATATGTATTTATGTGGTAAGTAAAAATATATTTATTACATAATTATTTACAAATGAATTTATTTTAAAATTATTGATTATTAAAAAGTATATAATTATAATAATTAATTTATGGTAGAAATATTTTAATAATTATTTTCCATGAAAATATATAATCATATATTATTTAAATAATATATGGAGTGATTTTTAGAATAAATATAATAATTATTTTATTATATGAATTTTAGTACAGGTTATTAAGTTAATTATTTTACCTTAATTATTAAGGGTAAATTTGGTAGATAAATCAGATATGGAATCCAAACCCTAATTTTGGATTATTGTCAAGGTATAAGAATAATAATATAATATTAATTATATTTTGATTTTTCAGTGCTATGAATATGTACTGTATGTATGTATTGTTAATGATTGGTTAATTATGGTATTTAATTTCAAAACCCTAGTATTAATTGGTTAAACCCTAATTTTACTTAGGGAAACTCTAAATTGAAAATCAATTGTGAGCTTAAGACTGTTATATAACTATGTTATATGTTTTATGTTGTGTATTAAGTGATTAATTAGGTAAACCCTAATTAAAGTTTTAGCAACACTAATAAATTTATTAAAATCCTATTTTAAGTGTTAAACCCTAGTTTGAAACTCAATTATGAGTTCGAGATTATTATGTAGCGATGTTATGTGATTTTATGCATAATTAGGTAAACCCTAGTTAACATTTTGAAATATTAATTTCTAGAAACCCTAATTTCTATAATTAGTAACCCTAATTAGAAATTATAAAACTTAATTACCATTTGTAAATCATGATTGCTATTTTAGCAAAGTTAATGATAATTATATGATTTAAACCCTAATGTTCCTGTATAAGTTAATTATAAAATTAATCACAATTAGAAAATCCTAATTTCAAAATTTTAGGAAACTAAAATTTTATTTAATTTTTTATTTGATTTTATTTATTTTTGTGTAAACCCTAAAATGTAATTCTAGAAAAATAAATGTTGGAAAACCTTAGGGTTAAACCCTAAGGGTTTGCCAAGTTCCAAGTATGCCATTTAATGAATTACCAATTGACCATATTGCCCCTAGTTACATTATTTTGGCTAATATGTAGGTTTTGACATTAGGTTTAGTTGGTGAACCAAACCCAACAACTCCATGTGCTGAAAATGACAGCCACAAGCTACTTTCATCAGCCATTCATGCATCTAACAATTGTATAAATAGATTGGAGAGAGAGAAAATGTATTTGTTAACTTATATTTTGCACCACACTCAAACATTTTCTCTCAAGCCCCAAACCCACGAATTTATCTAGCATATCAGTTCCCAAGACCAGCCCCACGATCAACCATAACAAACAGAAGCCAGAGAATCAGAAATTTTTCTCAAGAAGGTATAAACAAACCCTAGAAAAATCTGTCCAAAATTCTATGTTAGATGTTAGGATTTTATGTTAAAACTTGTTGTTTGTAGTATATTTAAGTGATCTGGGTCGGTATCTTGCAGATCCATAACATCTAGATACTTAAAATAAGAGTTTTCAAAAATCTGGAGAAGTTCATTTTGTGTTCTGACAACCAAATGTCAGGCATTGTAGATCTCTGTATGTGTTTGATTTTTGTGTTTTAAGTGTTGGATATTGTAGTCTGATATGTGGTCTTTGATCTGGATAAAGAATCAGGCTCAGATACGGTCTAGATTGAACGTTATTCGTGGTCAAATAGCATTGACCGGCATTGACCGGAAGAAATCTGGGCAGCCCAGAAACTGCACAGAACGCTCTGACAGCAGGTTCATCCGCTTAGATCTTACTTGTTGTTATTGTTTTGTTCTTGTTGTTGTATTCATGTTTTAGTATGGTAGTTATACTATAGTTTAATGCTTTTGGATCGCTTATGTTACAAAAATTATGGATCTAGAGGATGGTCAAACCAAGCCGGAAGTTCACGGGTTGAGTTTTCTGGGTAACCCAGAAAACTCAAGTAAGTGGCTTCTGACATGGTTTGACCGGACAGTTTATGGCTCTTATGTTGTTGTTATAGTGACGTTATGTACTGGATCTCTTCATATACATGTCGTATACACACTTCAGGTTTTAGATCACAAAAACATTACAAGCTCAACAAGTTGTGCAAGCCCAAATATGGCTACACGAACTGTTCTTCATTTATGGGTAGCCCAGAAAATGAAGAACAGCTCTGACAGCTACTTTGGACAATCAGATCTTGTAGGATATGCACGTTATGATGTGTTTTATTATTGTATCATGTAGTCGTGTATGTTTACTACATGATCTGTAGAATAACAGACCCAAAAACACAATACACTCGGTTTTAATCTTGGTCAAACTAAGCAACTCGGTAACTGGCAAGGTTTTCTGGGTTTGTATCAACAACATGAAGAACACCTATAGCGACGGTTCTGTCGCTATAGGTGGTCTTTAGCGACAGATTATTTAATATTTTTCGGAATTAATTATTAAATAGAAAAAAATTAGTTTTTAATTATTAAAAATACAAAATAAATTATTAAAAATTATTAAAAATTCCAAAAATTAGTTTTTAATTATTTTTAATATATTTCATAAATATTTAATATTTTTGAAATATTAAAAGTATTTAATTTATTTAATTATAATATTAAATAAATTATTTAAAAATGATTTTAATATTAGAAAAATCATTAAAAATTATATTATGATATAAGAAAATATTTTAAGTTATTTTTAATGACTTTTAATATTTTATGATAAATTTCATTAATAAATTGATATTAATGGTAATTAATTTATTTACTAAATGAATTAAATAAATTAATTAAAAATGATTTTATTATATTAAAAATCATATTAAATGAAAATAAAGTGTTTAAAAATATTTTAAGTTATAAAATATAACTTTTAATATTTAAAGGATAATTTCATTAATAATTGAATATTAATGATTATTAAGTTATTAGTTATGATATTAAATTTATTTAATAATTATATTAAATAAATAGTTTATAAATGGTTTTATTACTTTAAAAATCATTTAAAAAGGATATAAATGAATTAAAAATATTTTAAGTTATGAATAATGACTTTTAATATTTTGATAAATAGAACATTAATACTTTAATATTAATGATAATTATTTTAAAATGATTTTAAATGCTTTAAAAATCATTTAAGGGTAATATTAATACTTTAAAAGTATTTTGAGTTATTATACATAACTTTAATATTTTGGAAATGATTTCATTAATAGTTTAATACTAATTAAATATTTATTATAATAGAATTGATTGGTATTTAAATCATTTAAATATGATTCCAATGTTTGAAAATTTATGATAAATTATAATAAATGTTTTAAAATTTTATTGAGTCATTTAAAAATAATATGACTGATACGTACTGATGTTAAGTTATAGTATAGAGTCTTAGACTCGATAATTACCCGATAAAATTGTCGGTAGACCGACATGTTTCAGAAATTGATCTGGACTTAGATATTTTGATTGTATAAGTGATTATTTATGATTCAATGGTTATTAAACATAGGTGCTAATGTGATTAGGTTATGTGTTGACTGCAATAAGCAGTGTTATGTGTTATAGTATGTTGTTCTAATCGAACGAACTATCTTATTAATGATAGGTCGTGAGATAAGCGATAGATCTTAATTACAAGTTGTAAGCAGCGCTTCAGGCAAGTATCTAACCTTTGCATTTTCTTTATGAAATGGATGTGAGTAAGAATGTTTCTAAACTATATTATTATTGTACAGATTATGAACTTTATATTATATAAGCTCATTGAATATCAACATGTTAGTATATGATAATTCGGACATATATATTCTGTTCGTTAATTTCTAGAAGTTGTTAAACAAGTGTCCCCACTTGGATAATCATTGTATTTAATCACATGTTGATATACCTTTGTCAATTACCCGTATACAGATATATTGAATTATAGATTATTGTTGAACAAGATAAAACCTTTGATTTAGAACCCAGACAGGTATGAACATCCCTACACGGGAAAATTTTTATGCGCTCCGGCGGACAAAGGATGAACGATAATATCGTTCTAGCAATGTAGTATTGATCAATACAGGGCATAACGGGCTGATCACCCCCGTGCCCGTAAGTTATGACGGTTTACAGATGAATTTCTGTTTAACCTTTTCGAAAATGAAAACAATGTTCATGGCATGTCACCATAACCCTAGTGATAGTCATTATGTAGTTTCAAAAATTTGAAAGAGAGTTGTTATGTTATTATCATCGGTTCAGAATACTTCACAACTATTGACTGGTTGTAGAAGAATAGTACAAAGAAAACATTTAAATCCTTTCAGCTTATATATATATATATATATATATATATATATATATATATATATATATATATAATTGCTATTGCTCGTTGGGCACTCAAATGCTCATCCTTGCTTAAATTTAAATGTTTTCAGCTAAGTGCGAACGACTAGAGAACTCTGCTAAGAACAAAGGAAAAGGTGTGACGCCCCCAAAATTAGGTATACATCACCTATCTTGGGTCGTCAGATACATAGTACAAAATACAAATACAACTTACTAATACAACTGTCGTGTACAATACGACAAAACATAAACTGTGAGTTTGAATACAAATATTATCTTCTAGAGAGTATTCATACTCAAAAGGAGTCCTCATTACATTTATTAACACACCATTACATAGAATAGTGAGGACTACTAACTAATACTATCATTCGGACCATCACTCCGTTCCCCGACTTGCCCCAGCTACGTTCTCATTTCCTGAAGAGAACAGTGAAAGAAAGGGTGAGCTCAACTAGCCTAGTAAGAAATATTATGACTAAGATAATGCAGAATAAATTATCATTAGCCTTCAACAATGTTAAACTGATAAAATATAATAGACATCAAGTTTAACTGCAGCGGAACAAGCAATCCATTAAAAGAGTCAAGTAGAAAATAAAACTCTACTATCTTTTATGATTTAAAAGATTTTCCAACACTGTGATCGCTGAGACTCAGCTTAATAAAATAATCCACATCATCGAATCACCCCTGCACTACGGCCAAGGATATTCGTATATTCATTAATGGTCATGATCATGCCAACAACTGTCCATCAATGCACTACGGGCCAATGACAACTTTTACCACATCATTCGTAACATTACGGTCATGATTACACCGAACAATCCCTGGTCATAATCATACCAAGTCCATCTATGCACTACAGGCCACAGATGACTTTCAACAGAATATAAACATGAGGATGATGACAATGATATAACAATTCAATAAAACAAGTTCAAGAATTAATTTATCCAAGAATTAACAACGTCCAAATTGTCAACATGATACTACTTTGTGGAGTAAAATTCAAGAATGATCAGGAGAATATTTTTATGAATAGATACTAGATGAAGCGCAAATGTCAAGGATATTTCACAAATTTCATGGAGTATAGAAGTCAAAACTTAACCAACTGAGTATAATAAAGAATGGAATAACAAAAGAAATCACCATGCATGTGATAGACCGCACAGACAGGTTATTCTAACAGAATAATAAATAATGGAACCAGGTCCGGCGTAAACGCACAGACAGGATATTCTGACAGAATAATAAATAATGGAACCAGGTCCGGCGTAAACGCACAGACAGGATATTCCGACAGAATAATAACAAGACGGAACCAGGTCCGGTGTAAAACACACAGACAGGATGTTCCAACAGAATAATAATAAAAACGGAACCAGGTCCGGTGTAAAACACACAGACAGGATGTTCCAACAGAATAATAATAAAAACGGAACCAGGTCCGGTGTAAAACACACAGACAGGATGTTCCAACAGAATAATAGAAGAATGTCACCAAGTATAGGGTATATCCGCGTATACAGGTTATTCCAACAGAATAATAAGAAATGGAATAACAACAGTTCTCTTCATGAATAAGAAAGAATAACACCCCTTACCGTTTTAAAGACGAGCTGAAATAAGGAAGTAGTTAAGTAGCAGAATACTCTTCTTCTCTCTCTCTAGAGTTCAGTGAATTCGTAAGAAATAATGAAGGAATGAGCTGCTATTTATAGAAAAATAGAATGCATAGTAACTAATCCATGAACGGTCCAGATTGATTACTTTAATCTGACGGTCCATATTTAAAGAAAAATCTTTTAAATAAAATATAATATATTCTATTTATAGAATAACTTTAATAAAGTATTCTGTTTTATATAAAAAGATGTTTCTGTTTTATTACGTTAATAATACGAATAAAACAAAACGTCATTATCGCTAAATAATTCATATTATTAACTGACAATAATTGAATCAAACTGAGTGACTTCTCACATAAGCATTAATAATAAATACCGTGTGCTACTATGCAACCACACGTATTACTGTACTTTTACTACCGAGTAGTTCAACAGTAACAATGGTAAAATTTCTCCCGTTATTTTTAATAAAATATTTTTGTCGTTTTTTTCAATCCGACAATAATTCCGTTGTGGGGTCCACAAATGATTGTGTCGTTGTACGAATATTCCCTGTTAAAACGAATATTCCCCGACCAATCGAATATTATATAACAACTTGCGTACTTTGCAAAATTTATAAATATTACCCACAACTATAACATTATATCAAATTAACTCCATAATATTCAAAAATGATATTTATAGAAAATTCATCTTTATTTATAAAATTTGGGGTCTTACAACCTCCCCTTCTTATGAAATTTCGCCCTCGAAATTAGGGTACGTACTTGGTATGTCGAAGAGGTAAGGATACCTTGATTTCATTTCAGATTCTAACTCCCAAGTCATTTCCTCAACATCGTGGTTTCTCCACAAAACTTTGACTTGAGGTATAACCTTGGAGCGTAGAATATGTTCCTTCTTATCCAAGATTTGAACAGGAACTTCTTCATACGTCAAATCTTCCGCTATTTCGTCCGGTTCTAACTCAATAATGTGGTTCGGGTCTTCCACATATTTGCGTAACATGGATATGTGAAAAACGTTATGAACACGAGACATACTTGGCGGTAAAGCGAGTCTATAAGCCACAGTTCTTACTCGATCGAGGATTAAAAATGGACCGATGAATCGAGGATTGAGCTTTCCTCTCTTTCCAAATCTCGTAACTCCTTTCCATGGAGCAACACGTAAGAACACATGATCTCCTACATCAAATTCCACGTCCTTCCGATGAAGATCAGCATAACTCTTTTGTCGATCTTGTGAGGTTTTTATACGTTGTCGGATCATTTGAATCTTTTCTGTAGTCATACGTACCAACTCCGGTCCCAGCAACGTTGCTTCACCCACCTCATCCCAGCATACTGGAGAACGACATTTTCTTCCAAACAATGCTTCGAATGGAGCCATGCCAATACTTGCTTGATAACTGTTGTTGTAGGAAAACTCCACCAATGGTAAGAACTTGTCCCAACTTCCTTTGAAGTCAAAGACACAGAGTCTTAATAGATCTTCAAGAGTTTGAATAGTCCTCTCTGATTGTCCGTCCGTCTGAGGATGATATGCTGAACTAAATCGTAACTCCGTGCCCATAGCTTTTTGTAAACTAACCCAAAATCGTGAAGTGAATCTTGGGTCTCGGTCAGAAACTATGGATACTGGCATACCATGCAGTCTTACAATCTCGTTTATGTACATACGAGCAAGACGTTCAAGTGTATAAGTTTCTCGTATCGGTAAGAAATGAGCAGACTTGGTCAATCTATCAACAATGACCCAAATCGCATCAATACCTTGAGAAACCCTAGGAAGACCGGTAACGAAATCCATGGTAATGTGCTCCCACTTCCATTCTGGAATTTCAAGTGGTTGCAATGGACCTTTTGGTACTTGATGCTCCGCTTTGACTCGTTGACAAGTTAGACACCTTGAGATAAACAACGCTATCTCTCTCTTCATATTGCTCCACCAAAATGTATGACGAAGATCATGATACATTTTGGCACTTCCAGGATGGATTGCAAACGGTGTGTTGTGCGCCTCCATCATGATTTCATACTTTAAATCAGGGTTGTTAGGAACACAAAGTCTGGAGTTGACTCGAAGTATTCCTTCTTCATCGATTCTTGCTTCCGGTATAGCACCTTCTTGCACTTTCTTCTTCATACGCATCAGCTCCAGGTCTGTAGCTTGAGCAGCTTTAACTTTATCAATTAAAGTCGGTTCTACTCGTATATTCGCCATCATCACATGGGTCCCTGGAGTCTTTAACTCTATCTCCATCCTTTGCAAATCACACAAAATGGGTCTTTGTGTTGACAATATCTCACTCGTACTTGCGTATGATCTTCTACTGAATGCGTCAGCTACCACGTTCGCTTTTCCAGGATGATATTGAATGGTATGATCATAATCTTTCAACAGTTCAAGCCAACGTCGTTGTCGCATGTTGAGTTCCTTTTGAGTGAAGAAATATTTGAGACTTTTATGATCCGTAAAGATCTCCACCTTCTCCCCATACAAGTAATGCCTCCAAATTTTAAGTGCAAAGACAACAGCTGCCAACTCTAGATCATGAGTAGGATAATTCCTCTCATATTCCTTGAGTTGTCTTGATGCATAGGCTATGACTTTTCCATGTTGCATGAGAACACATCCCAACCCTTTGCTCGAAGCATCACTGTAGATGACAAATCCCTCCGAGCCAGATGGTATTGTTAGAACAGGTGCTGAAATGAGTCTCCTCTTGAGTTCTTGAAAACTCTGCTCACATTCTTCGCTCCAACAGAACTTTGTATCTTTTCGAGTCAGCTGAGTTAACGGAGTAGCGATTCGAGAAAATCCTTCCACAAATCTCCGATAATAACCAGCTAGACCGAGAAAGCTACGTACTTTGGTTACTGATTTAGGTTGCTCCCAGCTTTGAATAGCTTCAATCTTTGTCAGGTCAACCGATATTCCACGACTTGATACTACGTGCCCAAGGAATGCTACCTCTTATAGCCAGAACTCGCATTTCTTCAACTTGGCATAAAGTTTGTATTCACGAAGCTTTTGGAGTACCAGCCTCAAGTGTTGCTCATGATCTTCACGGCTTTTGGAATAAACAAGGATGTCATCGATAAAGACGACCACAAAGTGATCCAAATATTCCTTAAATACCATGTTCATCATATCCATGAAGGCAGCAGGAGCATTAGTCAATCTAAAAGACATAACTAAGAATTCATAATGCCCATACCAAGTTCTGAAGGCAGTCTTTGGAATATCCTCAATTCTAACCTTCAGCTGATGATATCCAGAACGAAGATCGATCTTTGAAAAGAATTGTGCTCCTTGCAACTGGTCAAACAGGTCATCAATACGTGGCAATGGGTACCTATTTTTGATGGTGACATGATTCAACTCCCGATAATCAATACAAAGTCGCATACTCCCATCTTTCTTCTTCACGAACAGAACAGGAGCACCCCAAGGAGAAGTACTAGGACGAATAAAACCAATGTCTAACAATTCCTGCAGTTGGGTCTTTAACACCTGAAGTTCAATAGGAGCCATTCGATATGGGGCTTTGGAAATGGGTTTTGTACCGGGTTCAAGGTCGATACAAAATTCAATTTCACGCTCTGGGGGTAGGCCAGGAAGTTCTTCGGGAAATACGTCAGGAAATTTATTAACAACAGAAATATCATTCAAAGCTGACGTATTTTTGTTTAGATCTGTGACATGAGCTAAGAAAGCTTGACATCCGTTTTTCAATAAACGAATAGCTTTATGGCTTGAGATGACAGCGATTGATTTTAATGGTTTGGTTGCTTGAATTCGCATAATAGGTCGATTAGGAATATGAAAGCTAATAACCTTACGAAAACAATCAATTTTTGCATGATGAGTAGTTAACCAATCAATCCCTAGAATCACGTCAAATGCAAGTATTTTTAATGAAATAAGATCGACAGGAAATGTATGGGTACCAACTTGAACCAAACAAGACTTATAAACCGTGGATGTAATGAAGGTTTCTCCCAATGGAGTTTCAACAGCTAGGTTAAAGTCTAATTTCCCCGGAATCAAATTTAATCGATGAGCGCAAGTAGGAGAAATAAAAGAATGGGTAGAACCGGTATCAAATAAAGTATAGACTTCGTTAGAGTTTATGATAAGCTTACCCGTGATGACCTCATTCGGGTTCCTTACTTTCTGGGAGTTCACAACAAACGCTCTCCCTTGCACAACCGGTTTTGACTTTTCTGGGACGGCCTTTGGTGCCTCCATCCTAGCTGAATTTGTCTTCGGTAAACGACAAAATCGGGCTAAATGACATTCTCTTCCACAATTATAACATGCTTTGGACGGCATCGCGCAGTTTGGACTGATGTGCCCCTCCCCTCCGCATTTGAAAAATATGATAGGTGGTCGTTCTCCTTCCTTAACGACAGGTGCTGGTGCTGACGTCTTTCCATCATTGTTGAATCTCCTCTTCTTGAAATGTCCATTCTTATTGTTTTGGCCCTGATTACCACCGAAGTGGTTACCATTTCTGGCCTGTTGATTCCCTCCACGCTTGTTGTCACCACTTCGATGACTGCTTTCACTGGTACTATCATTTTGTCGGCTGCTCTCTTTTGGTTGTGTTGTCTCGTTATCGCGCTCCACCAACTGAGCCCTATTTACAACATCTGAATACAAACACAGTTTATGAGAAACAAGATGTTGACGTATCTCCGGCTTCAAACCTCTTAAAAACATCCGCGTCATTCTTTCTTCATTATCCACCAGGTGGGACGCAAACCGGGATAACTCCGCAAATTTTGCCTCGTACTGCGACACGGTCATATTATTCTGCTCCAATTTGATGAACTCCACCTCCTTCATGTGACGAATACTCTCGGGAAAGTATTTGTCGTTAAACAGCTCTTGGAACTTCTCCCAAGACATCTTCAGTGTGGCAGGTTGAGTACGCTTTATCGATTCCCACCAGTAATCTGCCTCTCCTCGCAACATAAAGGCGGCAAAGGGAACCTTTTGCTCGTCGGAGCAACCCAAGACATCAAATATCTTGGTGATCTGCTTTATCCATGTTTCAGCTACAAGTGGTTTGGGTTCTCCCTTAAACTCCGGTGGTCCCAGCTCCTTAAACTGTTTAGCGGTGACCGCCAGAGAGTTTCCAGTATTTCCACCTACGTTGTGGACAAGAGCCGCTTTCACCTGTTGTTGCATGAATTGCATAAAGCCTCTGAACATTTGATCATTCATCATTTGGTCAGTGTTGTTGTTTGCATGAGGATTGTCACCTTCCTGATGCACATTATCCTGATTATTGATATGAGGTGAATCAACAGTCGCCTGTGCTCCATTGCTATTCTCAACATTCTCAGATGCCATTTTCAGATACTGCCACAAAATAAAAATTAATTTATATGTCATATTTTATCCTTATATTATGACCGACCAATTAAATACCATGCAAATAAACTTAGGTAGGTCATACTAGCGAAAGAATTCCCCGTCTCTCCCCTCCTAATTTTATTCTCACATTTTAGCCAGGGATCATATCCCTAAGCTCTGATACCAACTGTGACGCCCCCAAAATTAGGTATACATCACCTATCTTGGGTCGTCAGATACATAGTACAAAATACAAATACAACTTACTAATACAACTGTCGTGTACAATACGACAAAACATAAACTGTGAGTTTGAATACAAATATTATCTTCTAGAGAGTATTCATACTCAAAAGGAGTCCTCATTACATTTATTAACACACCATTACATAGAATAGTGAGGACTACTAACTAATACTATCATTCGGACCATCACTCCGTTCCCCGACTTGCCCCAGCCACGTTCTCATTTCCTGAAGAGAACAGTGAAAGAAAGGGTGAGCTCAACTAGCCCAGTAAGAAATATTATGACTAAGATAATGCAGAATAAATTATCATTAGCCTTCAACAATATTAAACTGATAAAATATAATAGACATCAAGTTTAACTGCAGCGGAACAAGCAATCCATTAAAAGAGTCAAGTAGAAAATAAACTCTACTATCTTTTATGATTTAAAAGATTTTCCAACACTGTGATCGCTGAGACTCAGCTTAATAAAATAATCCACATCATCGAATCACCCCTGCACTACGGCCAAGGATATTCGTATATTCATTAATGGTCATGATCATGCCAACAACTGTCCATCAATGCACTACGGGCCAATGACGACTTTTACCACATCATTCGTAACATTACGGTCATGATTACACCGAACAATCCCTGGTCATAATCATACCAAGTCCATCTATGCACTACAGGCCACAGATGACTTTCAACAGAATATAAACATGAGGATGATGACAATGATATAACAATTCAATAAAACAAGTTCAAGAATTAATTTATCCAAGAATTAACAACGTCCAAATTGTCAACATGATACTACTTTGTGGAGTAAAATTCAAGAATGATCAGGAGAATATTTTTATGAATAGATACTAGATGAAGCGCAAATGTCAAGGATATTCCACAAATTTCATGGAGTATAGAAGTCAAAACTTAACCAACTGAGTATAATAAAAAATGGAATAACAAAAGAAATCACCATGCATGCGATAGACCGCACAGACAGGTTATTCCAACAGAATAATAAATAATGGAACCAGGTCCGGCGTAAACGCACAGACAGGATATTCCGACAGAATAATAAATAATGGAACCAGGTCCGGCGTAAACGCACAGACAGGATATTCCGACAGAATAATAACAAGACGGAACCAGGTCCGGTGTAAAACACACAGACAGGATGTTCCAACAGAATAATAATAAAAACGGAACCAGGTCCGGTGTAAAACACACAGACAGGATGTTCCAACAGAATAATAATAAAAACGGAACCAGGTCCGGTGTAAAACACACAGACAGGATGTTCCAACAGAATAATAGAAGAATGTCACCAAGTATAGGGTATATCCGCGTATACAGGTTATTCCAACAGAATAATAAGAAATGGAATAACAACAGTTCTCTTCATGAATAAGAAAGAATAACACCCCTTACCGTTTTAAAGACGAGCTGAAATAAGGAAGTAGTTAAGTAGCAGAATACTCTTCTTCTCTCTCTCTATAGTTTCTCTCTCTAGAGTTCAGTGAATTCGTAAGAAATAATGAAGGAATGAGCTGCTATTTATAGAAAAATAGAATGCATAGTAACTAATCCATGAACGGTCCAGATTGATTACTTTAATCTGACGGTCCATATTTAAAGAAAAATCTTTTAAATAAAATATAATATATTCTATTTATAGAATAACTTTAATAAAGTATTCTGTTTTATATAAAAAGATGTTTCTGTTTTATTACGTTAATAATACGAATAAAACAAAACGTCATTATCGCTAAATAATTCATATTATTAACTGACAATAATTGAATCAAACTGAGTGACTTCTCACATAAGCATTAATAATAAATACCGTGTGCTACTATGCAACCACACGTATTACTGTACTTTTACTACCGAGTAGTTCAACAGTAACAATGGTAAAATTTCCGCCGTTATTTTTAATAAAATATTTTTGTCGTTTTTTTCAATCCGACAATAATTTCGTTGTGGGGTCCACAAATGATTGTGTCGTTGTACGAATATTCCCTGTTAAAACGAATATTCCCCGACCAATCGAATATTATATAACAACTTGCGTACTTTGCAAAATTTATAAATATTACCCACAACTATAACATTATATCAAATTAACTCCATAATATTCAAAAATGATATTTATAGAAAATTCATCTTTATTTATAAAATTTGGGGTCTTACAAAAGGGAAGGTTGCTGAATGAACGAATTACTATGTTATGTAATAGTTTAATGTTATTAAGACAATTATGATATATATTATCTATCATGGGTTGTAATGAATGTTTAAAGGTTTCGTACTTGGGAGTTTGACTCTGATAATTATGTAAATTAATTTGATCTTTTATATTATTGTTATTATTATTAGTATTATTCCGCTCATAGAAATGGTATCGTGAATAACCGAGTTCGGGTTTCAAGTATCCGAGTTTGGGGTCCTCACAGGTTGGTATCAGAGCTATAGGGTTAGAAACCTTAGGTGGGCTAGACCTTAGGCTATAACCTTAGAACAAAGAGAAACGTTGAAAATATAAATAACTCATATATAGAGTTTAAAAAGAGATGAATTGACTAAATTCATCGTCAAACTAAATAAAAGATAACTTGTATAAAACTCTTATTTGTTGTATGTATATACTATATGCTAATTAGAATAATTTATGTGTGTAGATGTCAGGTGAAAAAGGATTCGATTACCCTCGGATCGTAAAGAAGGAGCCAATATCGAAGCCGATAGCTGAAATAGAGGCTCACGATGAAAACAACTCAGACGATGTGGTTATCGTAGAAAACGTAGTACAAGATCCGGAGATGGTGGAGCTGACAGATAGCGATTTAGACACTAAAGTTGGAGCTGATCAAGCATCAACAGAGGTACAGAATCTGAAGAACAAGGCTTCTTCTCTGGAAAGGCTGTGGGAGATAGAAAGGCTGTTGAATAGTCAGTTGCGTCAAGCGTTAATAGAAATATTGGAAGGACAAGATAAGCTTAAAATCCAAATTAGTCAGATGGGAGCTACAAGCAACACATCGTGTGCAGCTCCGGATAAGAAGGGGAAAAGAAAGATAGAAGACCATGATTTAGGAAAATCCAATAAGAAGAAATGGAAAGGAATTTGTTATCTTTGTGGCTATGAAGGACATACCACTCCGTACTGTCATGACTACAAAAAAAGAGAGCATGTTATGTCTCTGGTATAGAAGGTCATCAGGCGAGAGAATGTCCAAGGAAAAGGTGTAATAAATAGGTAGTATAGGTTCTGTTGTGTAGGAGTGTTTAATATAATACATATGATAAGTATGTTTGTGTAATGTAATGTTTTCAACTTTTGTATTAAGTCAAGACTGTAAATCCCGACTTTTGAGGTCATAAAGGGATAGCTGAAGTTCAAAGCATTTTGTGCTATGTAAAATATTCGTTAAATGAATATGAATCTATGTTTGAGAAATGATGAAATAAGTTTAAAATATTAAACTTATGTGATAAGGTTTAGAATGTAAGTTAAATTATGATTTTTTTTTCAATCAGATAATGCCGCCAAGACGTTGAACTCGCAATCAAAGGGCAGAGGAATCTGTCAACAACGTTGAGGGACAACAACAACCAGATCCAATGCAGCAATTTGCGAACATGTTAGCTCAGGCTATGCAACAGGGAATACCGGTCGCTGGAAACCAGCCGGGCAATCGCTTAGCGAACTTCAAAGACTTTAAGGCTGTAGGACCACCAGAATTTAGAGGTATAACCGACCCTGTAGAAGCTCAAACTTGGGTTAAGGAAATTGAAAAAGCGTTTATGGTAGCTAGGGTAGATGAGGGGCAGAAAACTGCTTTTGCCACTTACATGATGAAGGGGAAAGCAAATTTTTGGTGGAAAGCGAATCAGGCTAGGGCAGGAGAAGGTGTAGTCACATGGGATAGATTTAAAACTTTGTTTTTCGAAAATTATTTTTCACCAAGTATGCAGGCGATGATGGAGGTTAAATTTTTAGAGTTGAAGCAGGAGAATATGACGGTATCTGAATACGCCGCCAAATTTAATGAGTTAGCTAGGTTTGCTCCGCATCAAGTTGATACGGAGGCTAGGAAAGCTAGAAGGTTTGAGCTGGGATTGAAACCCTGGCTCTATAACAAAGTGGCGGTGTTGCAAATTCCTACATTTGCAGCACTCATGGAGAAAGCGATCATAGCTGAGGAGGGAAGTGAGGCCATGAGCCTTTACAATAAGGAGAGGAAGAATAAGGGTAAGATAGAAGGAGCTAGGAAGGTGGAAATTAATAGTGGGAGCAGGAGTGGAGATAGTAAGAGGAAGGTGAGCAGTTTTGCAAGTGTACAAGTGAAACAGGAAGGTGTTAAGAAACAGATAGTGCCATGTAAGACATGTGGGAAGAAT
Organism: Panax notoginseng; assembly: GCA_016801055.1. Classification (NCBI taxonomy): domain Eukaryota; kingdom Viridiplantae; phylum Streptophyta; class Magnoliopsida; order Apiales; family Araliaceae; genus Panax; species Panax notoginseng. The sequence continues at coordinate 126,993,566 of CM029013.1, forward strand.
CACTCGGGGGAGTGTTTGCAAGGAAAATTTGTTTGCTATAAGTGCGGGTAGGAGGGCCATATTTCTCCCAACTGCCCCAATCCTAGGATGAATAGTGGATGTTTTATATGCGGATTGACAGAGCACAAGGTGAAAGATTGTCCAAAAAGGAGGGTGGAGACAGGAAGTGTGAACATGGGCACTGGCAGCGGAACGTTAGCAATCACGGGACCGACTTCGTCAAGCAAGCCAACAAAATCTACGGCAAGGGTCTACAACATGACAGTTCAGGATACGGCAGCAGCTGGCACTGGAACTCCAGGTATTATTCGTATGCCTTTTTATTTTCTTATGCATGATTTTCCTATATATAGTAAAATTATTTTATAAAGAAATTTTGAGGAGGAATTTGAGTTCTGTTAGAAACCAATTTTTCTGTGTAATCAGAAAGACAAGCTTCATGTGAATAGTTAAAAAAATAGTTCGATCAAAGTTGATCGAGGTTTACTTACAATGATTATGTACGCTATGTGACCGTGTATGTATAGGTTTTAAAACGGTGATTCCGGGGACGGAATCTTTATAAGGGAGGGTGAATGTAACAACCCGATATTTTCTATGTAAATAAATAAGAAATTTTGCGAATAATTTTTTTTTTTTTTTTTGTATATTAAGGATGAGGATTTGTACAAGATTATGTGTATATGTATTTATGTGGTAAGTAAAAATATATTTATTACATAATTATTTACAAATGAATTTATTTTAAAATTATTGATTATTAAAAAGTATATAATTATAATAATTAATTTATGGTAGAAATATTTTAATAATTATTTTCCATGAAAATATATAATCATATATTATTTAAATAATATATGAAGTGATTTTTAGAATAAATATAATAATTATTTTATTATATGAATTTTAGTACAGGTTATTAAGTTAATTATTTTACCTTAATTATTAAGGGTAAATTTAGCAGATAAATCAGATATGGAATCCAAACCCTAATTTTGGATTATTGTCAAGGTATGAGAATAATAATATAATATTAATTATATTTTGATTTTTCAGTGCTATGAATATGTACTGTATGTATGTATTGTTAATGATTGGTCAATTATGGTATTTAATTTTAAAACCCTAGTATTAATTGGTTAAACCCTAATTTTACTTAGGGAAACTCTAAATTGAAAATCAATTGTGAGCTTAAGACTGTTATATAACTATGTTATATGTTTTATGTTGTGTATTAAGTGATTAATTAGGTAAACCCTAATTAAAGTTTTAGAAACCCTAATAAATTTATTAAAAACCCTATTTTAAGTGTTAAACCCTAGTTTGAAACTCAATTATGAGTTCGAGATTATTATGTAGCGATGTTATGTGATTTTATGCATAATTAGGTAAACCCTAGTTAACATTTTGAAATATTAATTTCTAGAAACCCTAATTTCTATAATTAGTAACCCTAATTAGAAATTATAAAACTTAATTACTATTTGTAAACCCTGATTGCTATTTTAGCAAAGTTAATGATAATTATATGATTTAAACCCTAATGTTCCTGTATAAGGTAATTATAAAATTAATCACAATTAGAAAATCCTAAATTCAAAATTTTAGGAAACTAAAATTTTATTTAATTTTTTATTTGATTTTATTTATTTTTGTGTAAACCCTAAAATGTAATTCTAAAAAAATAAATGTTGGAAAACCTTAGGGTTAAACCCTAAGGGTTAAACCCTAAGGGTTTGCCAAGTTCCAAGTATGTCATTTAATGAATTACCAATTGACCATATTGCCCCTAGTTACATTATTTTGGCTAATATGTAGGTTTTGACATTAGGTTTAGTTGGTGAACCAAACCCAACAACTCCATGTGCTGAAAATGACAGCCACAAGCTACTTTCATCAGCCATTCATGCATCTAACAATTGTATAAATAGATTGGAGAGAGAGAAAATGTATTTGTTAACTTATATTTTGCACCACACTCAAACATTTTCTCTCAAGCCCAAACCCACGAATTTATCAAGCATATCAGTTCCCAAGACCAGCCCCACGATCAACCATAACAAACAGAAGCCAGAGAATCAGAAATTTTTCTCAATAAGGTATAAACGAACCCTAGAAAAATCTGTCCAAAATTCTGTGTTAGATGTTAGGATTTTATGTTAAAACTTGTTGTTTGTAGTATATTTAAGTGATCTGGGTCGGTATCTTGCAGATCCATAACATCTAGATACTTAAAATAAGAGTTTTCAAAAATCTGGAAAAGTTCATTTTGTGTTCTGACAGCCAAATGTCAGGCATTGTAGATCTCTGTATGTGTTTGATTTTTGTGTTTTAAGTGTTGGATATTGTAGTCTGATATGTGGTCTTTGATCTGGATAAAGAATCAGGCTCAGATACGGTCTAGATTGAACGTTATTCGTGGTCAAATAGCATTGACCGGCATTGACCGGAAGAAATCTGGGCAGCCCAGAAACTGCCCAGAACGCTCTGACAGCAGGTTCATCCGCTTAGATCTTGCTTGTTGTTATTGTTTTGTTCTTGTTGTTGTATTCATGTTTTAGTATGGTAGTTATACTATAGTTTAATGCTTTTGGATCGCTTATATTACAAAAATTATGGATCTAGAGGAATGTCAAACCAAGCCGGAAGTTCACGGGTTGAGTTTTCTGGGTAACCCAGAAAACTCAAGTCAGTGGCTTCTGACATGGTTTGACCGGACAGTTTATGGCTCTTATGTTGTTGTTATAGTGACGTTATGTACTGGATCTCTTCATATACATGTTGTATACACACTTCAGGTTTTAGATCACAAAAACATTATAAGCTCAACAAGTTGTGCAAGCCCAAATATGGCTACACGAACTTTTCTTCATTTCTGGGTAGCCCAGAAAATGAAGAACAGCTCTGACAGCTACTTTGGACAATCAGATCTTGTAGGATATGCACGTTATGATGTGTTTTATTATTGTATCATGTAGTCGTGTATGTTTACTACATGATCTGTAGAATAACAGACCCAAAAACACAATACACTCGGTTTTAATCTTGGTCAAACTAAGCAACTCGGTAACTGGCAAGGTTTTCTGGGTTTGTATCAAGAACATGAAGAACACCTATAGCGACGGTTTTGTCGCTATAGGTGGTCTTTAGCGACAGATTATTTAATATTTTTCGGAAATTAATTATTAAATAGAAAAAAATTAGTTTTTAATTATTAAAAATACAAAATAAATTATTAAAAATTATTAAAAATTCCAAAAATTAGTTTTTAATTATTTTTAATATATTTCATAAATATTTAATATTTTTGAAATATTAAAAGTATTTAATTTATTTAATTATAATATTAAATAAATTATTTAAAAATGATTTTAATATTAGAAAAATCATTAAAAATTATATTATGATATAAGAAAATATTTTAAGATATTTTTAATGACTTTTAATATTTTATGATAAATTTCATTAATAAATTGATATTAATGGTAATTAATTTCTTTACTAAATAAATTAATTAAAAATAATTTTATTATATTAAAAATCATATTAAATGAAAATAAAGTGTTTAAAAATATTTTAAGTTATAAAATATAAGTTTTAATATTTAAAGGATAATTTCATTAATAATTAAATATTAATGATTATTAAGTTATTAGTGATGATATTAAATTTATTTAATAATTATATTAAATAAGTAGTTTATAAATGGTTTTATTACTTTAAAAATCATTTAAAAAGGATATAAATGAATTAAAAATATTTTAAGTTATGAATAATGACTTTTAATATTTTGATGAATAGAACATTAATACTTTAATATTAATGATAATTATTTTAAAATGATTTTAAATGCTTTAAAAATCATTTAAGGGTAATATTAATACTTTAAAAGTATTTTGAGTTATTATACATAACTTTAATATTTTGAAAATGATTTCATTAATAGTTTAATACTAATTAAATATTTATTATAATAGAATTGATTGGTATTTAAATCATTTAAATATGATTCCAATGTTTGAAAATTTATGATAAATTATAATAAATGTTTTAAAATTTTATTGAGTCATTTAAAAATAATATGACTGATACGTACTGATGTTAAGTTATAGTATAGAGTCTTAGACTCGATAATTACCTGATAAAATTGTCGGTAGACCGACATGTTTCAGAAATTGATCTGGACTTAGATATTTTGATTGTATAAGTGATTATTTATGATTCAATGGTTATTAAACATAGGTGCTAATGTGATTAGGTTATGTGTTGACTGCAATAAGCAGTGTTATGTGTTATAGTATGTTGTTCTAATCGAACGAACTATCTTATTAATGATAGGTCGTGAGATAAGCGATAGATCTTAATTACAAGTTGTAAGCAGCGCTTCAGGCAAGTATCTAACCTTTGCATTTTCTTTATACAATGGATGTGAGTAAGAATGTTTCTAAACTATATTATTATTGTACAGATTATGAACTTTATATTATATAAGCTCATTGAATATCAACATGTTAGTATATGATAATTCGGACATATATATTCTGTTCGTTAATTTCTAGAAGTTGTTAAACAAGTGTCCCCACTTGGATAATCATTATATTTAATCACATGTTGATATACCTTTGTCAATTACCCGTATACAGATATATTGAATTATAGATTATTGTTGAACAAGATAAAACCTTTGATTTAGAACCCAGACAGGTATGAACATCCCTACACGGGAAAATTTTTATGCGCTTCGGCGGACAAAGGATGAACGATAATATCGTTCTAGCAATGTAGTATTGATCAATACAGGGCATAACGGGCTGATCACCCCCGTGCCCGTAAGTTATGACGGTTTACAGATGAATTTCTGTTTAACCTTTTCGAAAATGAAAACAATGTTCATGGCATGTCACCATAACCCTAGTGATAGTCATTACGTAGTTTCAAAAATTTGAAAGAGAGTTGTTATGTTATTATCATCGGTTCAGAATACTTCACAACTATTAACTGGTTGTAGAAGAATAGTACAAAGAAAACATTTAAATCCTTTCAGCTTATATATATATATATATATATATATATATATATATATATATATATATATATATATATATATATATATATATATATAATTGCTATTGCTCGTTGGGTACTCAAATGCTCATCCTTGCTTAAATTTAAATGTTTTCAGCTAAGTGCGAACGACCAGAGAACTCTGCTAAGAACAAAGGAAAAGGGAAGGTTGCTGAATGAACGAATTACTATGTTATGTAATAGTTTAATGTTATTAAGACAATTATGATATATATTATCTATCATGGGTTGTAATGAATGTTTAAAGGTTTCGTACTTGGGAGTTAGACTCTGATAATTATGTAAATTAATTTGATCTTTTATATTATTGTTATTATTATTAGTATTATTCCGCTCATAGAAATGGTATCGTGAAGAACCGAGTTCGGGTTTCAAGTATCCGAGTTTGGGGTCCTCACAATTTACCTCGAGTAAATTATCATTACTATCATTCAAGTTCAAATATTATATTAAAGATTGATTATCTTTTCAAAGCATGATTCAGTTATACAATAATTATCCTATTGTATACTTTTGAGATTATTATTCAAATCGAATATCAATTATTATTGAACCTTATTAGATTAGTGAAACCTTAATGATTCAACTAGTCCTTAGTTGATGAGCTTTCTAAAATTCAGAACCCTTGATGAATTATCCAAACCAAACTTCCTTTGGTGCGGACTCGAACGTTAAACTGAGATGAACAACCCTGTATAGGGGATTATTTACGCTTTAGCGTTAAGATATTGTGCACAGTATGGTACTAAGGGCTGATCCCCCTAAGTACGAGAAGAAGGTCCATAGTCTTATGACTATTAAAGGTTTCAAGTATAACCCTTGTTAACCTTGGACATAGTTCAAGGTCTTATAACTCTCAGAATTCTTTTGATTCTTGTTATTCACTATTGATTCAAAAGTTGAGCTTTTATTCAGATGTCTTTGATTTATTCGCATGTTATTATACTCTTATTTCATTTTTTTTATACTTGTGGGCATTTGTGCTCACTCTTGCTTAATAATAAAATTGCAGTTAAGAATGAAAGAAGTGATAAACCTTCCACTAGTAAAGGCAAGGGCAAAGTTAGCAAGTGATGAAGACGTGTTATTTTTATTAGATGATGTATTTATGTTTAAGACTTGAGTATGATGTTATTAAGACTTATTTATTTTTGATTTTGCACAGATGTTTTAAGGTTAGCTAACCTGGGATTGTATTATTATTATTCAGATGTTGTAACCCTTAAGGGAAAGATTTTTATTCTATCTATTGCTTGGCTTACATTTATTATGGGTAGATAGAAAGATGATATTTGTATCGTGAACACCAAATCCTGTGAAAATAGAAGTACCAAATTCTGGAGTGTCACAGGTTGGTATCAAAGCTGTAGGTTATGAATCTTAGGTGGGGGAACAACCTTAGGTAGTAACCTTATAGAAAGAAGATAGTAATGGAAAACTCTTATCGAGTTTTAAGAAATGAATTTTTGGTAATTCATTGAAGATAATAAAATACATTATGTGTCTATGTGTTAATTTATGTGCTCGTTAGTACGACTTAGTAACTAAAACTTAAAATTTTGTTATCAGGATGACGAATGTTGGAGAAGCTAGTCAAGCTGGGAGGAAGAACCCCAATTACCTATAGTACCTACAGAGGAGGAGCCCCGAGACATACATGTTATTAGGTAATAGTTAGTTCAGAGGGAGTCATCTCCATTGATCACCGTTGTTGGTCAGGAGCATGAGCCCGAGACTGATCCTGAGGAGGATCCTGAGGAGGAGTTTGATGAGGAAGAGGAAGAAGAGGAGTTACCACGGTACACCGTTGATGCAGAGATGTATGACACGTTATACGACCGTAATGTGGAATTACAAGACGAGGTTCAGGAATTGACTGAGCGAGCGACTGTTCAGCAGTCTACTTTAGAGGAGAAGGAGAGAGAGATTTCGACTCTTCACACACGATTGGGAAATGTAGAATGGGATTTGGTCCATGAGAAGGGTCAAATCGAAGATAAGACCGAGGAGATAGAGAAGCTGAAAAAGGAACTGAAAGAAACCTATGGAAGACTGAAAATAGCAGAGGAAGGATGGGTAAGAAAATCACGTCGAGCTGATCATGCAGATGATGATAGTCGCGCAAAGAAGGCAAAGTTTGAAGAGACATACTCCACACTTAATCATGCAATGGATGAGGCTCAGAAACGAGTTTTGAGATACCCCATCCAGTTCGAAGGACTTCCGTCGTATATGCTGGATCGTAGGACGATGTCTCGTATCTTGGATGAGGAGCGTGGCAAGGCTATTCAACACCTTGATAGACAGGATTAGAATCCGTTTAATTATGTGAAAGACTTAATTAGTTTTTATATGTAAATTCCGATGTGTTTATCAACGAAGGAATATGTTAATATTTTAAATCCTATGGATTCTTTATTTCAGGATAGTTGATGTAAATAGCAATTATGCTATAGTTTGATGTTAAAACTTTGAGTTGAATTAAATATATTAAGTTGTTTGAGATGATGTGTTAAATTGTTGAGTAATGCCTTAACTATTTAGAGAAATAAATAAAGTCCTAATAAGCATTTATTTTATCAGAAATATGCCGCCAAGAAGAAGACAACAACGTCAACCGGCTCAGGAAAAGTCAACCAATAATAACAATAACGCCAACGCTAATCCTGTTCAGCAGTTGGTGAACTTACTGACGGGAGCAATGAACAATCAACCTCAAGCTCCACTAAACACAACGTTTAAAGACTTCAAGGTGGTTGGACCGCCAGAGTTCAAAGGTTCCAAGAACCCAGTCGAGGCTCAAACGTGGGTCATGGAAATGGAGAAAGTATTCGACGTTGCTAGGGTTATAGAAGACCAGAAGACCACTTTCGTAACGTTTATGCTGAAGTCTGAGGCTAGCTACTGGTGGCAAGCAAACAAAGTGCGAGGAGGTGAAGGTGTAATTACGTGGGAGAGATTTAAAGAAATGTTTTTCGAAATGTACTTCCCAACTAGTTCGCAAAATCAGATGGAAATTCAATTTCTGGAACTGAAGCAAGGAAACATGAGCATACCTAAATACGCGGCTAAATTCGATGAGTTGGCAAGGTTTGCCCCGACCAAGTACACATTGACAAAAGAAAGGCCAGAAGATTTGAACAAGGACTAAAGCCTTGGGTTTACAGTAAGGTGTCAATGTTTCAGATAAACACATTTGCCGGAGTATTGGAAAAGGCCATCCTCGCTGAAGGTGGGAGCGATGCGGTGACCAAGTACAATCAAGAGCAGAAGAAGAAGAAGAGTGAAGGTGAAGGAAATAACAAGACTGGTGGGAGTAACACTGGGAGTAGTCATAATCAGAAGAGGAAGTGGACGGATAACTCGTCAGCTGGAAGTCAACAAGGAGGGCAGAAGAAGAAAATTGAAGCATGCTCAAACTGTGGAAAAGCTCATCTGGGAGTTTGCATGAAAGGGAAGCGAGTATGCTACAATTGTGGTCAGGAAGGCCACATAGCACCAAACTGTCCAAACCCAAAGAAGGGTGCTTGTTTTAACTATGGTTCTAAGGATCATCTAGAAAGAGATTGCCCCAAGAAAGGATCAGGAGGAGCAGTGCAAGGAGGTAACCGTGAAAATTGCAGTGGAAATACCTTAACCACTACCGGACCACCTGCAACAAACCGATCGACCGCCAGAACTTTCAATATGACAGTGCAGGACGCAATTCAGTCTCGTGAAGTGGTGTCAGGTATCATTCCGATAAATGAAATTAATGCTTATATTTTATTTGATTCGGGTGCTACTTGTTCCTTTATATCCGAAGACTTTTCTAATAGTTTAGATTTGCTTATGGATAAGTTGGAATATCCCATGAATATAGAAATTGCGAATAGAGAGATAATTCATGTTAAGTACGTGTTTAAGAACTGTAGGGTGAATATTAAGGGTAATATCATGAATGTAGATCTTATCCCTATTCGGCTTGGGGAATTTGACGTTATTTTGGGTATGGATTGGTTATCCAATTATGGGGCGGTAATTGACTGCCAGAAGAAGCGTATTAACCTTATGACTCCGTCAAAGGTTGTGTTTTATGGTAGCGAGTCGCCTAGACAAGCGAGTTGTCTAACGGTGATGCAGGCCAGGAGGTTGTTAAGACAAGGCTGTGTAGGATATCTAGCTTACATAGTCGACAGTCGAAAAGAGAATCCGAAGGTAGAAGACATACCGATTGTGAGGGACTTCGTCGATGTATTTCCAGACGATTTGCCAGGACTTTCACCAGATAGAGAGGTAGATTTCGTGATCGATTTGGTGCTCGGAACAGCTCCAATATCGAAGGCACCATACCGAATGGCACCAGTAGAGATGAAAGAACTGATGGTCCAACTACAAGAATTGCTGGACAAAAAGTATATTCAACCGAGCGTATCACCGTGGGGAGCACCGGTGTTGTTTGTGAAAAAGAAGGACGGATCGATGCGGCTCTGCATTGACTACAGAGAATTGAACAAGGTCACGATTAAGAATAGATATCCATTACCAAGAATCGACGATCTGTTTGATCAATTAAAGGGAGCAAGATACTTTTCCAAGATAGACCTGAGGAGTGGTTATCACCAACTGAAGGTGAGACCAGAGGATGTACCGAAGACAGCATTCAGAACGCGATACGGTCACTACGAATTTTTAGTAATGTCATTTGGTCTAACTAATGCTCCTGCAGCATTTACGGGACTAATGAATGGTGTGTTCAAGCCGTTTTTGGACAAATTCGTGGTGGTATTTATAGACGACATTCTGGTATATTCCAAAACTAAAGAAGAACACGAAGAGCATCTGAGATTAATGTTGGAAGTATTGAGAAAGGAGAAGTTGTACGCTAAATTTTTGAAATGCGAATTTTGGAATGAGCGAGTATAATTTCTTGGTCACGTGATCGATAAAAATGGAATTTCGGTAGATCCATCCAAAGTAGAAGCCGTGATTAACTAGGAACAGCCGAGAACGCCGTCAGAATAAGAAGTTTTCTTGGATTGGCGGGATATTATAGAAGATTCATTCAAGATTTTTCCAAGATCGCAACTCCGTTAACGAATTTAACTCGAAAAGCTATGAAATTTGTTTGGACAGAGATGTGTGAGGAGAGCTTTCAAAAATTAAAGAAGAGGTTGAGTACGGCACCTGTGTTATCTCTTCCGGATGATACAGGAAATTTTGTTGTTTTTAGTGATGCGTCGCATAAAGGACTTGGTTGTGTGCTAATGCAAAACGGTAAAGTAATCGCGTATGCATCACGACAGTTGAAGGATTACGAGAAGGGATACCCGACCCATGATTTGGAGTTAGCTGCAGTTGTTTTTTCTTTAAAAATTTAGAGGCATTATCTCTACAGAGAGAAGTGTGAGATATATACAGATCACAAGAGTCTGAAATATATTTTCACACAGAAGGAGTTGAATATGCGTCAAAGAAGATGGTTAGAATTTATTAAGGATTACGACTGTGAGATTTTATATCATCCGGGTAAAGCGAATGTAGTTGCCGACGCCTTAAGTAGAAAGGGTCGTGAGAAATTGATGATGTTGACTGCTCAGGAGGAGCTAATCACAGAAATGGAGAAACTGGAATTAGAAGTGAAGTATCCAATGGAGATTGATGGGAAGATATTTCAAATGCAATCAGGTACAACTCTACTAGATAAAGTGAAGGAGGCTCAGCTTCAGGATGATGAATGCAAAAAGGTGGCAAAGAAGATATTCGAAGGGACCGAACCGAGATTTAAGATGGATAAGGAAGGAATACTGAGATTTGAGAGTAGAATTTGGGTACCGCCAGTACAAGAGATTAAGGAGGATATTTTAAGCGAGGCTCATAGTTCACAATATTTGATTCATCCTGGTAGTACCAAAATGTACCAAGATCTTCGACAACATTTCTGGTGGCCGAATTTGAAGCGTGATGTTGCAGAATGTGTTGCCAAGTGTCTGACCTGTCAGAAAGTGAAAGCGAAACATCAAAGACCGAGTGGATTGCTACAACCGTTAGAAATCCCAAAGTGGAAATGGGAACATATTACAATGGACTTCGTGGTTGGTCTTCCGACGACTCAGAAAGGCTATGACGCAGTATGGGTTATCGTTGACCGACTGACGAAATCTGCACATTTCCTTCCAATCAAAATAACATTCAATTTAGATCAGTTGGCCAGGCTATACATAAAAGAGATTATCTCGAGGCACGGAGTTCCGATATCAATTATTTCAGATAGGGATCCGCGCTTCACATCAAATTTTTGGAAACGTCTTCAGGAATGCATGGGTACGCAATTGCGAATGAGTACAGCTTACCACCCTCAAACAGACGGACAGAGTGAGAGAACGATTCAGACATTAGAAGATATGCTAAGAGCCTGTGTGATGGACTTTAAAGGAAATTAGGTTGATCACTTACCATTAGTAGAGTTCGGCTACAACAACAGTTACCACGCTAGTATTGGCATGCCGCCTTACGAAGCGTTATACGGCAGAAAGTGCAGAACTCCGCTTTACTGGAATGAAGTTGGTGAGAGACAATTATTAGGGCCAGAATTGGTACAGCAGACAGCAGAAATAGTCAAAGTGATCCGAGCACGACTGGTAGCGGCTCAAGATCGACAAAAGAAATACGCTGACCCACATCGTAAAAATATTGAGTTTGAATCAGGTAGTTATGCTTTCTTGAAGGTCTCTCCCTGGAAAGGAAAGATCAGATTCGGAAAGAAAGGGAAATTGAGCCCAAGATTTATTGGACCCTTTGAAGTACTGAGAAGAATCGGAGAAGTTGCGTATGAGGTAGCCTTACCTCCAGCACTCGAGAATATCCATAACGTCTTTCATGTTTCTGTATTGCGACCCTACAAGCCTGATTACAAGCATGTAATTGAATACGAACCCCTACATTTTGAGAAAGACTTATCTTACGAATAAATTTTTGTCCAAATTGTCGACTGAAAAGAACAAGTTCTGAGAAATAAAGTTATATCTTCAGTTAAGGTAATTTGGAGAAACCACAACGCTGAAGAAGCTACGTGGGAACTCGAAGAGAATATGTTAAAGAATTATCCTCATTTATTTACTTAATTATGTGTATGCGATTCTGTGGACAAAATCTTTGTAAGGGGGGGGGGAGAATATAACGGGTCGAATTTATTGAGTAGTGATTCTGGGGACAGAATCCTTTTAAGGGGAGAAAGATGTGACGAAACGAGAATTTTGTAATTTAATTTTAATATTTATTGAATTAAATAAATATTTTTCGATGATTTAATTATTGAATTAAATAATTAATTGATGCAATTGTGATAGATTAATTTAATTATATGTGTTACATTTATTAAATTAATGTAGAGAATTTTTATTATCAAAGTATGTAATTATGTGAGCTTATTGTATTAAAAGAAATATTTAATAAGTATATTGGTATTTTAACGAATTTAATTATTAATTAGAGATTTAATAAATTGACATTATTTATTAATGAGATGTTTAATTATGTGACTATGTGAATCTATGAGAAATTAATATATTTTATTTATAATAAGTTAAATAAGATATGCGTTTATTTTATAAAGAAGTGTGACATTAATTAAACTATATGATAAAACTTTATTAAATTAAATGATTTTTTTGAAACCTATTCTAGCTAGCCAAACAAGGCTCTAAGGGGAGTTGATGCAGTTAACCCATGATTGGGCCAACTGACCACTCTGCGCTCAGTTATCTGATTATTATATCCTACGTCTTTTAATTCTTTCGTTTTCCTAAGACTAAGATACATAGCAGAGAGAGTTTCAGAGAGAGAGATTGTGAGGTGTTAGGAGAAAATTGTTTGATTTAAGAAGAGTTGAGAAGAACCTCATTCCCTACTAATCTATACTCATTCTCAGGGTAATCTCCTCCTTCCCAATTTCTAAATTACGTCTTTTAATTTTCATAAAATGGGTTGCATAGTTTTGGTTTAAACCTCTGTAATTAGGTTAGGAGTAATGATTATGAGTTATATATATGTTATGTTATATCAAATTGTGTTTAATTATATATATGTTGTAAACCATAACATCAAATTCATGAAAACATGTCGTATTATTGATGACTTGTTATTTCAAAATATACAAAGTTTGGATTTTGGCCTTATACATGAAATTTTATGTTGTGATCGTATATTATCCCTAAATTTTACACTCCTATATTATTAGGCACGTTGATACGAAGAGACCAAGCCTTAATCGAACGGATTCGGTGTTATAATGAATTCATAGTGTTAAATTTATAATTCTGTTCATTAACTTCAAGAACATCAAGAACAGAGGAAAATTTTATGTTTTAATTTTGTGATTATGTGTTTTAATGGGTTAAAATTACTTTACAGATGTTGGGTAATGATTATATGTGAATATTAACATGTGGGTATGTTAAATTAGTGAAATTAATGATTATTTAGTGTCCTTTTCGCTGAACTCTGTGTTCTTCGCGAACTGGGAATCGAATTCTAGAGTCTCGCGCCGCAGCGCCAACTCCAGAACTGAAGACCTGCGCCGCAGTGCTACCGCGCCACAGCGCCAGGTCTCAGACCGCAGCGTCGTCGCACCGCAGCGCGAAGGTCATGCATAACAGTGGCGCCGCAGCGCCACTCTCTAGAAAGTTCAAGAATGAGATTTTTTTTAAAATGTTTGAGCCTAATAATGTGTTAGTGAATTAATGTAATGAACATGTAAACATGTTAGAAGTATAATGTGATGATAAAATAGTTGTTTAACATGTAAATAACATAATTACATGTGAATTGAATTATTGAATACATAATTAGCTTGATAATTCATGAAGTACAAATTATGTGACAAAGTGGTAAATTGATTAAGTATAATCAATAATCAAAGTAGACAAAGAGAATGGGTTTATGTTGATTAGTTAAGTTATAATTAACTGGTATTGTAAATGTGAATGGTATGTAGGATTTAAATCAAAGAACGTGCTTAGTTAAAGTGTAATCTACGCACGAAGCAAGTTTCCTAACCCTATTTATCATTATTGTTCAAGTTTATGATTTACCTCGAGTAAATTATAATTACTATCATTCAAGCTCAAATGTTATATTAAATATTGATTATCTTTTCAAAGCATGATTCAGTTATACAATAATTGTCCTATTGTATACTTTTGAGATTATTATTCAAATCGAATATCAATTATTTTTGAACCTTATTAGATTAGTGAAACCTTAATGATTCAACTAGTCCTTAGTTGATGAGCGTTCTAAAATTCAGAACCCTTGATGAATTATCCAAACCAAACTTCCTTTGGTGCGGACTCGAACGTTAAACTGAGATGAACAACCCTGTATAGGGGATTATTTACGCTTTAGCGTTAAGATATTGTGCACAGTATGGTACTAAGGGCTGATCCCCCTAAGTACGAGAAGAAGGTCCATAGTCTTATGATTATTAAAGGTTTCAAGTATAACCCTTGTTAACCTAGGACATAGTTCAAGGTCTTATGACTCTCAGAATTCTTTTGATTCTTGTTATTCACTATTGATTCAAAAGTTGAGCTTTTATTCAGATGTCTTTGATTTATTCGCATGTTATTATACTGTTATTTTATTATTTTTTTATACTTGTGGGCATTTGTGCTCACTCTTGCTTAATAATAACATTGCAGTTAAGAATGAAAGAAGTGATGAACCTTCCACTAGTAAAGGCAATGGCAAAGTTAGCAAGTGATGAAGACTTGTTATTTTTATTAGATGATTTTTTTATGTTTAAGACTTGAGTATGATGTTATTAAGACTTATTTATTTATAATTTCGCACAGATGTTTTAAGGTTAGTTAACCTGGGATTGTTTTATTATTATTCAGATGTTGTAACCCTTAAGAGGAAGATTTTTATTCTATCTATTGCTTGGCTTACATTTATTATGGGTAGATAGAAAGATGATATTTGTATCGTGAACATCAAATCCTGTGGAAAAGGAAGTACCAGATTTGGGGGTGTCACATCTTTAACGGAAGAGTACGTGGGGTGGCCAGTTTTTTTAAGCGTCTTATTTCTTTGCCTAAGGCTAAACTAAGTTCAGAGAAGGTTTGAGAGAAGAAAAATTACAGAGGGTTTGCAAGAGAGAAGAAAAACACTGAGTTTTTGGAGATTGGCAAGAGAAAGAAGGGGAATTACTAAACCTAGTCACCATCTTTTGTAGCATACGATCAAAGGGAAGGTATAACTTACTTTAATTCTAATTTTTTATAATTTTGTGGAATTTATACAAATACATGTATATATAAGAACTATAATATGTTAATCCTTGTTTGTGGGTGTTATTTGATGATTAAAGGTATAGAATAGGGTTGTAGTAGAAGGTTTTATATTTATCAGTGTTTGTGTTGTTAAATTTGGGAGAAATCCTGTAGAATTGGGATTTTTGGTCTATAACAGAGTATTAGTTTGTGTCTGTAGAAAACTGGAACTGAGGCATCGCGCGGGCGCGATGTCTGGCGCGCGGTTGTCGCGCGGGCGCGCAGCTTATGGGCGCGGGCGCGCTGCGTCGCGCGGGTGCGCGGTTACTCAGTATATTACTCGCGCGGCCGCGCGAGTAGCCAATCTCAAACAGTGAAGTTTGCTTAATTGCAGGTCGTGTGTAATGGACTTATATTAGTTTAGCATGCATGTTAATAATGTTAAGGCACAATATAACCTACAATAATAGATTGTCATGCGTTGTTATATACAGTGTAAAAGAATTTAAGTGATTGCTTGAATAAGTTGTGTAATGAACCAAATGTGATATTTTCAAAAGTTAAATATAAATGATAAGGTTTATAGTGTGATTTCAGAATCGTTAAGGTGTTAACCAACGTGGTTAGGTGCTAGGATAGGGTTATGACCTAAATAATGGTTTAATACCCATAGTGTTAATATTCATACAACTTATTGTTGTTGCGATTGTAATGATGTGTGAAGGGTAATTGGAGATTATATTACACTTGTGTAGCTTACAAACAAGACAAGTTCTTTAACTCTACTCTTATAATAATTGTGCAAGTTCCTAAACTTTAACTCTTTTTATTGAGCAAGCCTAATCTATCTTGCGTATGTTTGCACAAGCTCTTCTAACCTAATTCTTTACCTTGAGCGAGTTTTACTTTTCTAAATCTTGATATTATTATTCAAAACATATATTGTTCTAATACATCGATTCAAATGAGATTGTTCTAAAACTTTTGGTTATAGCATTTTGCTTGTATATCGTGTTTATTCATTTACATATATTGTTGAAATTCGATCATTGACTTTGATAGCCTTGTTCAGTTATACATTCTTGTATTAAACCTTTGTTGATGGGAAATAAATAGTGTTCTAAAATTCTAGAAACACTGATAAGCTAGTTCCAAACTAAACGTTCTTTAGTGCAGAAATTCTAAATTCAAACTGAGACGAACAACCCTAACATAGGGGATTTTGTACGTGTAACGTTTAGATGTTTGTGCACAATACATGGTACAAAGGGTTGATACCCCTAAGTACATTAAGAAGAGTCTGTACAGTCTAATGACTATTAAGGTTAAGGTAATAATACCTAAATACCGGAGACATAGTTCGTGGTCTTAAGACCCTCAGATAATTAAAGCTCGAACTTGTTTCTGTTTCGATTCGTAGAACAAGTTCATTATTATTGCTCAGCATTCGTTGTTCATTCTCATATGTTAATATTACTATCTTATATATCAGTGAGCAATTGTTTGCTCACTCTTGTAATTTAACAATGTAGCTAAAGTCGAAAGAGTTGATGAGCCATCTACTAGCAAAGGAAAGGGCAAGATGTCCAAGTGATGAAGAATTATTTAGAAATTATTTATAATGCATGATGTTATAAGACTTGTTTTCTTTTATAATGTATTCCGCAATTGATGTAATAATTTTAAGGTTAGATTACCTGGGATTGTTTTTGAGATGTTGATGTAACCCTTTAATGGGAGAGATTATTGTTGAAGTTATTTGAAGTTATTTAAATTATGTCTTTATCATTTGATCATGGGTAGTTAGATGTAATGTTTTGGTTAGTGAACACCAAATCCTGTAGGAATGAAGTACCCGGATTTGGGGGTGTCACAGCATACTCCGACACTGTCATTGGTCCCTGCTTTAGCTCTAGAAGCTGCACTTCCATTTGATTCTTTGAACTTTCTTGGAAATAGGTCTCCAAGAATATTTCCTTGAACCTTTCTCAAGGCATCACTCCTTGACCTCCTCTAGTTTTATTGACTTGCCACCAATAACTGGCCTCTGCTTTCAACATGAATGTTGCAAAAGCAGTCTTCTGGTTCTCACCAACCCTAGCAACATCAAATACTTTCTCTATTTCTATGATACAGGTATGTGCGTCGACTGGATTCATGGTTCCACAGAATTCTGGTGGTCCAACCTCCTTGAAATCTTTAAAAGTTGCAGCTTGATTCTGCGGTTGATTCTGCAGTGCTCCTGTCAGAAGTGTCACCAACTGTTGAACTGGTTAGCTCCAGCGTTGTTATTGTTGGTAGATCCCTCAGGGGTTTGTTGTCGCTGTTGACGTCTTCTTGGAGGCATTTTCTGATTAAAATACACTTATTAGATTATTACTAAGTTTCTTTTAAGTATTTTCTACTTAACTTGCACATCATAAAAGATCATCACATAACCCAAAACATCTTGAAAAAAAATTAACATTTTATTTATTTATCGACTTTAGAAAACATAAGAACAATAGCATCACTACTATTTACATTACTTTCCTGAACTACCAAAGTTTCAAGATAACATCATCATCATATCTCATTGGTTACATAACACTTGGAATTTACATCTTATTTATCATATCATTAATCACGTATCAAGTACATTCCCTACGATGACCTACTAAAATGTTGCGTAGTCTTATGACGCTCTTCTTCCATAATGCGGAACATTGTTCTGCGATCTAACATGTACGGTGGCAGCGTCTCGAACTGAATCGGATAATACATAACTCGATCTCGAGCTCGATTAATCACGGTGTTGAATACGCAATTCATCTCCTCCATCTTGATCTTCTTTGCTTGTGTTTCCTCCTCTGCTACTCCTGCACGCTGAGAAGCTTTCTCATATGCGTCTTCAACTCTTGCTCTCTTGCCGGATTCTTCTTTCAATTTGTTCTTCAGCTCTGCGATCTCCTCTATCATTTGTTCGTTCTCTCCTTCAGTGTGAATCAGCTTCCATTCGGCATTACTCAGACATCCATCTAGATCCCAGATCTCGTCATCCTTCTGTGCCATCGAGGTCTTCTATTCAACTACTATCTCTTCCAACTCCTCGACTCTATCCTGAAGTTCCACATTGCGGTCGTATACTTCGTCGTACATATGGGCTGCAATCGAGTTTGGTGGAAACTCTTCTTCCTCATCATCCTCATCCCCATCCGACTGTGGCAGCTCAACGGGGTTCTCCTCATCCGTCTCTACCTCATCATCCTCATCAGGTAAGTCCTCCTGCTCAACCACTGTAACCAACGGAGATGATTCCCGTGGCAGTAGTTGTTTCCAAACCACCTGAATATCTTGAGGCTCCTCCTCTCTAGGCATCTGGGGTCCTTCCTCCCTAGCCTGACTGGATTCTCCGACATTAGCCATCCTGACAACAAAATTTTAGGTTTTAATTGCTAATCATTACTACTGAACACTCACGAGCACATAGGTTGCAAACACATAAGCACATAAGTGTTTTATTACTTCATTCTTAAAACTCGATAAGAGTTTATCACCACTATCTTTTCAAAGGTTACTTCCTAAGGCTTTTCTCACACCTAAGGTTCATAACCTAAAGCTTTGATACCAACTAGTGACACCCCAAATCCGGGTACTTCATTTCTCACAAGATTTGGTGTTCACTTGATAAAAACATTCATTTCTAACTACCCAAATATAATAAAATTTAACAATAAACCTTCCCATTAAAGAATTACATCAATAAGTTCAATAAAATCTCCCATGTTATCTAACCTTTAAATACAAACATCAAGTGCGAAAAATTAAATAATTACATCTCGACAATTAAAACAAAGTCTGATAATATAGAAATCAACATATGTACAAGTCTCCAACACTTGTTCATCTTTCCTTTTCCTTTACTGGTGGCAGGTTCATCGACCTTCTCAACTTTAGCTGTAATGGTTATATAAGCAAGAGTGAGAAAATAAATGCTCACTTGAAGCGACAATAAATAAAAATATCATAACAACTGCCAAATGAATAGGCTCAATAAAACTGAATAATATTCTCTACCAATGATAATCAGGAATAGAATTTGAAATATATGTATCTGAGGGTCACAAGACCACGAACTATGTCCAAAGTTATAAGTATTCTTTCAACTTAAACCTAAACAGTGATAACACTGTAGGGACTTCTCATACTTAGGAGGATCAGTCCTTCGTACAATGTATTGTGCATAAACATATAAACGGTTACGCGTAAATAATCCCCTGTAATAGAGTTGTTCATCTCAATTTTATTATACGAGTCCGCACCAAAGGAAGTTTAGTTTGGATAAGCTTCAAGGTAATTTAGAGTTCAACGAACATCGACTAAGGATTAGTTGAATCAATAGAGTTTAATATCACTTCAAATGCTCAATAACAATATGATATGAAATAGTCACGAATTATAAGTGAATCAACATTATACATCGAAATCATGATTTAAAAATGAAGTAGAAAGCATAGACATTGAATATTGTAACAAACCTTGCTTGAACAATAATAAGCTAAGGCTATTAGTCTTACTCAATAAAAGAAGTGAGTTAATGAACGTGTATGATTAATAACAAGTTGAGGAATAAAACTTGCTCAACATAAGAACAACAGAATTTAAGAACTTGCGTAATAAGAAACCAAATTAAAGATAGGAACCCTTCTCAAAGTAAGAGTTAGGTTAAAGAGTTTTCATGAATATAATCAAGTTAGAACATATACAAAAGTAGGTTTAGGAACTTGCTCAATGCATCAACAAAGTTTAAGCACTTGCACAATCGTAAAAGTAGAGTTAGAGAACTTGCCTCGTGCGTAGGTTAAAAAATCACTACTCACGTTCACCACAAGTCCTACACATACCATATGTATTGACAATACTCATTAGTTATACTAATATTAGCTTCACAAGTTTCTTTCCCACTTTTGGTATAGCTCACTAACTAAGTTTAAGTTTAAACAACATCACATCTTTTCATGAGCATCACATTTTAGCTCTATTACAACTAATTAAATTATCATTTCATTGCACCATATACACATAACAACTTTATACAACATCCTATTACATGTCCAATATGTTATCATTCTCTTTAGATTAGGTTATACTAACACACAAAGGACTGGACTTACATTCGTGTATCCCGACACCTTTCGATGGCCTCCAAATGCACAACAGTCCTAAGATGTCCATTTTGACCCCTAATAATGACATCAAATTCAAATACTTAAAGAATAAAAGTTATAGGTCTACTCGTTCTCGTTCCGAATAATCTTGAATCGCATCAATCGGAGTAAGTATGAAAAAGTTATGCTCATTTTAGTAAAACATGTCCGATCAGTTTTTTTTCAAAATTTGGCAAAACAGACTACCCCCCCCCCCTGGCTGGGGCTGGGGTTTTTGTACTAGGATAGCCCACCGGAGCAGGTGTACCTTCTACGATTTCGTGAATGAACATCACGAACACTACAGAAAAGCTAAATTAGGCCTAAAAACTCATATCTAACAACCATACCAACCTACCCAAGGTGTGATATGTTTATAGAAACATAAACTAATGTTTCTAACACATTTCTAACCACATAAACAACATAAACATCAAAATTACAACATTTAATTTCACTATTTCTATTATTTTCTCTTCTTTTGACATTCATAGCGAAATTCTTCACTGTGAATTCGTTTTACAACCAAAACAGTTAATTTAAATTATTTTGTTTTTGTTTCTTCACATATTTTCATAATCAATCAACAATTTACACTTATACTATGAATTGAGTATCAATTTTGATTCTAATTTAAGCCATATTCAACATATGTCAATGTAAACTTACTGTAATATGATTTCCTCCATAATAAAATATATTACATGAATCAATTTACTCTCAATCATCAATAAACCACATGAAAACAATTTATATCAACAATTATCATATAAAATCACATAATAGACAAATAATCCTTCACACCAATTTCACAAAGAACTTTTCATGTATATAAAAACTAGAACTTTTAGAAGAAAACTAAAATAAGAAAAGTAGGGTTATACCTTTGCTAGAAGATGATTACAACTATTACTTCTAAATTCTCAACTCACAGAGAATTTTCTGCTCTTCCTTCTCTCTTTTCTTTCTTTCTTCCTTCTCTCTTTTCTCTTCTTTCTCTTCTTCTCTATTCTTTCTGTCTTTTTGTTCTTTCTTAGGCTTAAGCCAACACTTAACGTAAAACTAAAACAGACGCTAACCTAAAAATAAAACTGACGTATAATAATAAGACTACTAAATACATATCAGTTATTTTTATTTTAAATTTAAAAGCCATAAGGCCTTGTTTGACAAAACCAATTAAAATAATGAGTTAATCATTCCTTAAGCCTTGTTTGGCAAAACAAGATTAAAATAAGAATTTTAAAAGCTCTAAGGCTTTGTTTGGTAAAACCATTTTTAAAACTCTTTTAATTTATGTTAATAACTCATTTATCATATAGTTTTATTCTAACAATTTATTTAAACAAATTCTAATAACAACTTATTAAATCAATTTACCACATAAACCAATACAACAAAATTATAATTTTCCTTATAATTATAATTTTATTTAATAAATTAACACATCACTTTAATTACAAAATCAAATTAGAATAACATTATAATAATTCATTTAATCCCTATCAACTCTCTAATTTAATTGTCAAATATTTATATAATTCAATAAATATTTGGAATTACAATTTAAAATTTTGGATTGTTACAGTAGGAGTTAAGAATGTGATTTGGATGCTAAAAGTCTTATTTTATATTTTAGTGAGTTTTCAGATTCGTGTTATGTGGTTGATTAATATGGTTAGACCTTAAGCTAAAGGTTATAACTTAACTAAGATGAGAATTGAATCTATGAGGATAATGTGTATGTAGCTAATTGATGTGTTAATCCTAATGGTATTTGTAGGATATTGGAGTAAGTGAGTTATAATTTTATAGTTTACACAAGAGGCAACTTCCCTAACCTTTGCTACTTTATTATTCAGCAATGTTTTCTTTTCATTGTTATTTTGTTATACTTATGCAAGTCTCCTAACCATACTTTTACGCTATTCAAGTTTCTTGATTCTATTATTCAATTGAGCAAGTTCACTAACCCTAATATTTCATTATGCAAGTTTCTATTCCTAACTTGTTATTGTTATGCAAGTTCTTTAACCCTAAGTTATTATTGAGGAAGTTTCTAAACTCTAATTTTTATTGAGTAAGTTAATTAATCTTTGCTTCTTCTTTCCAAACGAGATTTCTTTGGTTATTCAAAGTCTATAATTTTATTGTAAGCAAGGTGTTTATTCAGCTACGAATAGTTGTTGTTTGATCTTTGATCACCAATGTCATTGTACAATCTTACATTGTTGTACCGAACTTTTAGTTGACTAGCGACCGTTCTATTGATTCAGCTAATCCTTAGTTGATGAATGTTTTATAAACTAAATCACCCTTGAAGTCAATCCAAACCAAACTTCCTTTGGTTTGCTTATTTACTCCTATAGTTTTGAAAGCATGTAGTCGAGGACTAACAGTTGTTCAATTTAGAAACCATTGGTACTCTATCTCTTATTGATTCATCGATATACCTTGTTCATGAAGATATTATAATCAAACTCTTGAATAATTATTGATCCCTATTTGATTCAACTAGCACTTGGCTTATGAGTGTTCTAAAGATCTAGAATTTCTTTGAAGCTAATTCCAAAATTAACTTCCTTTGGTACGGAACCTATTGATTAAAGTTGAGATGAACAACCCTATTAAAAGGGGATTATTTTAGAGCTACACGATAATGTTAAAATGTTTGCACAGTACATAGTACAAAGGGCTGATCACCTGAAAGTACGAGATGATGGTCCATATAGTCATTTAGACTGTTAAAGGTTACAGTAGAAACGCTTGTTAACCTAGGACATAGATGATGATTATGGTCTTTTAGACCATTAAAGGTTAAGGTAGAATTACTTGACAACCTAGAACATAGTTCGTGGTCTTGTGACCCTCAGTGTATTTCGTTGTTGTTGATTATTAACTTAAAGGTTCATTATTCCTTTGAACTCATAGCTTTTGAATTAGAGATTAATATTCCGGTAAGAGTACATTACCATTGAAAGCTCAATCAATTGTCATACATAGACTAATATTGTATACTGTTCTTCTTGTGGGCAATTTTTGCTCACTCTTACACAAAACAATGCAGATGAGGCCAAGAAGTCTAAAGAGCTTTCTACAAGCAAGGGAAATGGCAAAATGCTTGATTAGATGATGTTTAATTTACCTTTTATTTATGAAGCTTATGTAATAGACTTGATTATCATTATGTTTTAATATTCTGCTGATGATTGTAATAATAAAGGTTAGATGACCTGAGATTTATTTGAGATTATGTAACCCTTTAATGGGAGGATTATCTATTATGCTTGTGAAATTTATTTATAACCTTTGTTTATGGGTAGATAGATGCAATCTTGTGGAACAGTGTACACCAGATCTGTAGGATTGAAGTACCCAGATTTGGGGGTGTCATATAAAGCAATATGGGATGCTTTGATTGATCATAGTTATTTTTTCAGAGACTTATGTTCCAAAATGAGAAGGACATGTCTGTACTTGAGAAGAATATCATTGAGATCACGTGTAAGCTTGAAAAAAATATTCCCGTCTGTTTTTTTTTACTCCATGGAACATTTACAAATCCATCTTCCCTATGAAGCTTGTGTTGGGGGTCCAGTTCAATATAGATGGATATACCCTTTCGAGAGGATGATGGGAAACCTTAAGACGAAGGTGAAAAATAGAGCCTTTGTCGAGGGGTTGATATATGAGGCATATAGTTTCAATGAGATATCTACATTTATCTCAGACTATTTTCCCGATAAAGTCTTGACAAAGGCCAATCAAGTCTCGAGACATGATGATGGGGGAAATGTTGAACTAAATGGTCGGCTTTCTGTATTTGGTCTATCGGGCCGTGCTTGTGGAAAAGGGAAGTACATATTCTTCTCTGAGTAAGAATTACATGCTGAACATATATACATTCTTCTCAATTGAGAGGAGATTGACGAATTTGTGAGGTACACATGTAAAATTTTAATTATTTTAAGGATTGCTATATCTTAACCTGGAATGACATACATTCTAATATATTAATGTTTATAAAATTGTATAGATCGTACGATGACGAGTTAAAAGTGAATCAGCCCGGCATAACTGATAAAGATGTTTAAATCAGTCGTGATAAAAATTTGCAAGGTGGCTAAATGACAAAGTAAGTTAAATATATTAAGCACGACATATATAGTCCATTAATTTATGACTTCATTTAGTGTAATAGAGTTTTTGTAGGCTCTTACTAAGGGAACGATTTCGGATAATGTACAAGTCCTAGCTATGGGCCCAGATAGGGACCAAGTCAGCCGCAATGGTTATAAGATCAATGGTTGTGAATTTCATACAAAGACATATGCTCGCGGTAAAAGAACAATGAATACTAGAGTGTGTGTCCAAGGAGATTATTACAATGAGCTTGGTCGTGCCTTTTATGGGGAGTTAGAGGAAATTATAGAGTTGTCGTACAAGGGCACTTACAAGGGTCCAATTAACTTAGTCAAGTGTCCTTGGTTTGATACAGAAAAAGGGATACATGTCGATCGACATGGAATCGTCGATATTGACCTCCATAGGTCCACGTATGCTAATGAACCATTTGTGTTGCCAACTTAAATAGTATAAGTGTACTACACTCCTAGTCCTGTTAGGAAATAGGGATAGATCGCCTGCAGATTGACAATTTTTAATTCATACTCCTACGCGCAGTTGTTTATAATTAGTAGATGGGGAGTTCTACCAAGAGGAGACGCTTTATAGACCTACGCCAATAAATGTGGAGGATGACAACGAAGTATTATAGTTAGAGGGTGGAGATGAACCTAATAAATTGGATCATGAGTCAGTACTTGTGTCATATGACATTGATACTGAGGAAGAAGAGTTACTGACTGACACTGACCCTGAATTTGAAGAAGATGATGGTTATGAATCTTTAAACTGTATAAAAGATGATTCTGACTAAAAAATAAAATTTATGTTTAGTATTACTTATAGTACATACTATTATACATGTTCTTTATATCATTATCATGTTTATGTATCTTTAATTTTTTACCGTGTTGTAGTTAACTATTTCATACCATTACTTGTAATTATTGTCATTTTATTTGTATATGTAATCAAATATATCACCGTATTAACATCATGAAATTTGTTTTTACATATGACTTCTAAACCAGCTGCAAGAAAGCGCAACTTGGGCAGAGGTCCTAATCAAGTGCCGAATGTAACGACCCCAAAAATTATATAACTTAAATCCCGACTTCGGTCGTTAACCATACATTCAACCTCTAAATAATACATCATTATTCGATGTTAAACTTAATAAAATTTCGGAATATTTAAAACTTTTATACATTTCCTTCTTTCTTGTCCTGAATCGCAACCATTACATTACATCTCTTTGATTCAATCTTATGTCATGAATCGTTACAACAAAATAACTATACAAAATCTTACATCATAACTAAATATCCATATACATTAGATAGCTCAACTTACATTTAACAACATCTTACGTTCAAAATAGGAAATACATTTCGCATAAAACATAAGTAATCTTCGTGAATATAGATCTCTATAACTCACATAGCACGTATCTTTACCTTAAAATCTTGACCTGCAAAAGTGGTTATTTGCAAGAGTGAGCTCGACAGCCCAGCAAAGTCTAACAGTTTTCATGCATCATATATCACATAATAACATGCTCGACATACATCTCATTAAAGTAACATGGCATACATGCTTTTAATTCACATAACAAATATAAAGATTGAGTTCCTTACTCAATCATCATTACTTAGCCAAAATAATGCAGTCATATATTGACTTTAACATTTCATGATTTCAACATGCATAACATATCATGCAATTTAAAACAGTTCATCAAGTCCACGTAGAAAATAGGAACCGAAAGACTTGCCTTGATCGTTGTTTACCAATAATAGCTTAACAGCTTACAGTTATCTGCACTTCACGTGCCCTACACAATTATATAATCATACACATCAACTATTAGTCACATAACAACACATAGAAATTGTAATGTAAACTCTACTCCACATCTCATAATCTTTCCTAATTAATAAATACACAATGGTCAATTAGATTGTGTTAACTTTTCGACTTATGACTCACTATATTTCTTCTTAGTCAAACTCGAAGTTCAAGTGCTTAAGTCTTGCTAGGACTACTTATTGGTTTTATATTAAACCCATTCCATATCTTATAATATCCATTTCAATGGAATTGAAACACTTTTTAAGTTCATTAACACTTGGCACGGCGTTTCGACGTTCAATCGTCACACGCCCGATTTGCCTCTCTTGTGTATGCTTACTATGCTTCTATAACTTATCTAATACATTATTTATTAATGTTAAGTATCATTATAGTTACTAAGATTTATGTTTTATAACTTAGGACATCATCTTTTACGGTCTGGAGCACTACACATGCATATGTGCATGCCCGATACCCTCCGATTGCCTCTGAAAACACAACAGTCCTAAAGATGACCATTTTGAACCATCCTAATGACCTCAAATTGAAAAACTTAAAGAACGAAAGTTGTAGGTCTACTCGTTCTCGTTCCGGATCATCTTGAATCACCTCAATCGGAGTTCGTATGAGGAAGTTATGGCCATTTTACTACAGGAGGTCAAAACTATCCAAGTCAGACTTCTGTCCCCGCGCTGGGGCGCGAGTACTAAGCCAACTAGTGGCGCTGGGGCGCGAGATTGGCGCTGGGGCGCCAATTTCAGCGCTGGGGCGCGAATTTTGGCGCCGGGGCGCGATTTTTGGCGCTGGGGCGTGAATTTTGACGCTGGGGCGCCAAAACTCACAGAACCCAACCACGACAAAACTCGCAGAACCCAACCACGAAGAACAGAACAACTCAATTTTCTGTCTATAACTTCAATTCCAACACTAATTAACATGAATAACTAATGCAAATTACACATAAACTTTCACCAAGCATACAAATATTAAATTAACCCAACTTAAACCATAATTTTAGAAAAATTAAATACTAGAATAACATATTTTAAAACTCAAAAACTCCATTTTTGATATTTCTTGACACAGTGCATACTGTAATCATAATGATACACCAATTTGATTCTTTTGAACTAAGTTCTCTGTAATTCTTAACAAACTAACTAATATAGTCACAGTTCAATTTCACACACTAAATTGATCATCATAATTGTTATTTACATAAGCTACATAAGAAATACATATACTGACATTATTTCTTCCTACTGTCAAACGAATTTATCATGCAATTCTCGTTTAAGCACTACCTCTAATCATCATAAACTCATATAATAACTATATAATCAAGTACCATACCAAGTTATACATGTATATCAACAATTCATCCCATAAAATATTTTACAGAGAACTTTTTGGGAAGAAGAAAAACATGAAACTTTTAGAGAAAGAGATTGAGCTCCTACCTTGGATTAGGAAGATGATTATTATTATTTTCTCCAAATTCTTTTCTACAACACCTGTTAAAATCACTCTCAAATTCTCTCTAGTTTTTCTCTTTTCTTCTTTTTCTCTCTGTAAACTTCAACTGAGTCTTTCTTCTCCCTAACTCTAACATACGTATAATATTATAACGTATAATAATAATATAGATATTAAGTATAGGATTTAACTGACATCAGTTATAATTTTTTTTTTGAAAATCAAAAGCCATAAGGCTTGTTTGGCTAAGCTTAATAAAAATAACCCATTAAATCCTTACACCTTATTTGGCAAATCTAACTAAAACAAATAGATTAATCCTTATACCTTGTTTGATAAAACATCATTAAATTAAAGACTTATTATGCAATAAGACATGTTTAGAAAAACCAAATTAAACTATTTTTATTTATTTTAATAACTCCTTTATAGCAAGGTTATTAGTCACACTTTTATTAAATTAATAAATCAATTAAAACATTAATCTATTAAATTACTTTAACACATAAATCATTATCACATAATTATAATTTCTTTTATAATTATAATTTTATTTAACCAACGAATATTTTAAATTACAATTTCCCATTTAAAATATTATAACTTATTTAAATCACCATAAGCTCTCTAACTTACTTATTAAATTATATTATTATATAATCTCAGAACAATTAATTTACTTAGCTCCTTAATTATTTACTTAACAAATAATTAAATCACATCAACTCAAATTGCCATATAATTCAATAATTATTTAATATTGCCAATAAATATTTAATATTTAATATTTAATTATTTATTCAACAAATAATTAAATAAACTACATCACTCAAATTGAATAATTATTTATTCAACAATAACATATCCATTAAATACTTAAATAAATCAATAAATATTTAATATCACGCTTTAAAATTATGGAATGTTACATCATTCCCTCCTTACAAGGATTCTGTCCTCAGAATCACAATTCAAATAAATCATTCGTTACACCGAAGGCGCTGACAAATCTGGATGATCAGATTCTTATACAGATCTATCCACCTCCGGACAACATGTATGTTAAACGTTTATATATCAACATTTTATATTTCAAATGTTTTAGATATATACTAATGTAACTTGCTTAAAATATTATAATCAAATGTCCGTATTTAATGTAAATTATTGTATATTGTAGTGACTTTTGAGATAGCAAAATTATGAAGTTCATTTCACAGTTATGCTTACAGAACTAGCCAACGCTAGTGATTACGTGGGCGAGCACACTTCTCGCCCACAAGGATGTTGTTTGGGCTGAATTTCATGTACAGTTTTATGTTAATGCTAATCATAATGTAATTAATAAATTTTTATTGATCAGTAGTGTTGGATTATGTTAATATCATCGTTTTAATATTATTAATGCTTGTTTTATTTGCAGAAGCGGTATAAATGGGACGACACACATGCATAAGTTATTTAGACACTATTATGGTAGAGAAATGCGCCGTCCGAGCCAAAGATAATCTAAATAAGGAAAGACAAAAAGCCCTCCATAATGCAGGGGTAGACCATCCAGGACAGGGTGAGGTATGCATGAGCATAGCCCTGGTGGTGCACACATAGCATAAGGGCAGATATGTGTTCCTAGTGGAGAGCCAAGGGCTGGTTCTGTAATAACCAGGAATTTCAAGTCACCTTATATGTATATACATTATTGATATTTAAAACTTTGTACTATATAGTGATTAAATATGTGATAACATATGTGAAGTGGTGCATGGCTAAATAAACATATATAATATAAATATGAATATATATATATATATATATATATATATATATATATATATATATATATATATAGATTTCATTAAAAATGAAAGCTTCATAACCTACTTATACATTAGGTGAGACAATTAAATAACCTAAGGGTTATGGTAATAAGGAAAAGTTAGTATTTAATATGTATACTAAATTAAGTGGGTAATTTTATTATTTCAAGTGATTAATAATTTTAAACCTATTTCTAGTAAACCTAATTAGGTTACGAGTTAAAGAGATATGTGTAAGTAATTAAATTCCATAAGATTGAAAATAGAAACCCTATATAAACAATTAGGGTAATATATATTAAAATTGTTAAGCTATATTTATTACATAGCCAAAAATAATTAAAGGAGAAGTCCAAAAGAAATAAAATGCAAGCTCATACTTAGCCCACTTGATTAAGGATATTTTAGACATTTGATTAATCAAATTTGTGTAATAAAATAAAAAGCAAAATGGAGGGGATATTAGGCATGGGAAAACTGACCACATTAAGCCTTTTAAGGCAATAAGTTTAAGCTAATCAATTTCCTTAAGTAGAACTTCTTACAATAAGGACAAGTGTGTCTTGCCCCCATTGGTGGAAAATCTAATTAGCATCCTTAATGGCATGATTTGGCATGATTAGGAAGAGATAAGGCTAACCCTTTTATCCAAGGGACAAAAAGAATATGGGGGATATTAGCTTAATCACCACATCCCATTTCATCTTCATTCTTCATTTCATTCTCCTACCATTCTTCTTCTTCTATTTTTTTTTCAAACTAGCAAAACACCAAGAGAGAAAGAGAGAGAGGTTCAGATATTTGGGGAAGAAGAGGAGGAAGTTGTGACGCCCCCAAAATAGGTATACATCACCCATTCTGAGTCGCCAAATACATGATACATAATCCAAATACAAACTTAATTTATACAACTGTTAAGTGTCGTGCAGAATACAACAAAACTTAATCTTTGAGTTTTAATACAAATATTGTCTCCTAGACAATATTCAAACTCAAAATAAGTCCTCATTACAATTATTATCACATTATTCTTAAAGAATATTAAGGACTACTATAGCAATTATCTTGGACCATCAGTCCATTCCCTGACTAGTCCCAACTATATTCTCATTTCCTGAAGAGAACACTAAAAGAAAAGGGTGAAGCCCAGTAAAGAATATTATGACAAAGATAATGCAGAATAAATTATAGTTTACCTTCAACAGTATAACAACTGATAAAATATAATAAACAACAAATTTTAGATCAACAACTGCAGCGAAAATCACAATCCATTAAAAGAGTCAAGAAGAGCATGATATCTACTATCTTCTATGATTTAAAAGTTTATCATCAATTTTATCGTTGAGACTGAGCTTAATAAATAATCCACATCACTGAATTATTCGTGCACTATGGGTCGATGATATTCATTAGTATCACATCCACTATTTATCCATGCACTACGGGCTAAGGATATTCGTGTTATCACCAATGGTCATGATCATGCCAAACAACAATTCATCTTTGCACCCTTGGCCGAAGAGAACGCATGTTCATGATCATACCAATATCTGTCCATTAATGCACTGCATGCCAATGAAGACTTTTACCACGTCATTTGTAACATTACAGGTCATAATTATACCGAATACTCCCTGGTCATAATCATACCAATCAACAGTCTATCTATGCACTGTGTGCCAAAGATGACTTTCATCACAATATAAGCATGAGGATGATGACAATGATATAAGAATTTAATTAAACAAAATCAAGGATAAATATTAAAGACTTTAAATTTATCCAGAGTTTAAAAATATTCAAATTGTCAACATGATACTGCTTTGTGGAGTAAAATTAAAGAATAATATTCATGTATCAAAAATAATTTGGACAGAAAAGAAATAAATTTTTCGGGTGAATAGTATCCAGGAATAGTACTTCATGAATAGTACCCCATGAATAGTACTTTGTGAATAGTGTCGTACGTATGAATAGTACCCATGAATAGTACTCTAACATGAAAAGCTTAAAATTTAACAAGAATGTTCAGAAAAATATCCTTGTGAAACGATATTAGATGAAGCGCAAATTTCAAGTATATTCTACTAATTTCAAGGAGTATAGAAGCAAAACTTATCAACATGAGTGTAGAATTAGGAATATGAAATGAAATAATATTACTTACATACTACAGAGTATGAAAGAAAATATTATTTGATACGAATATTGAACAAAAATAATATCACTTATAACTGTTGAACGAAAATAATATTCCTACGAATATTAAACGAAGCTAATATCCTTTACGGATATTGAACGAAAATGATATTCATTACGAATATTGAATGAAAATAAAATTCCTTACGAATACGAAAAATAATATCGTAAGCGAATATGAAATAAATAATACCCCTTACCTTAAAAGAAGAGTAATTTCGACTGGTATAGCAGATATATTTTTGAAGAAAACTATACTATTTTCTACACTCAAAGCTTCCTTAAACTCTAAAGAAATACGCTTAATATTATAGAAGAAGAATTCTCTAATTCTGGTGTGATTTTCATTTCAAAACTGAGCATCTTATTTATAGGAGAATGGCAGGATACTATTTGGATGCATAGTAAATGAAAAATTACGGACGCACAATAATAGTCGGCTGAAATTTTTTGATAATCACATGATTTACTATGCAAACACTATGCAAGCACTATGTAAATACTATGCATAATAAAATATAATATATTCTACTTTTTATAAAAAAAACTTATTATCACTCACACACACACACACACACACACACATATATATAATACTAAATTAGTACTCCCCCATGACAACACCTTTTCCCCCCACTAAAATCACACACACACACACACACACACACACACACACACATATATATATATATATATATATAACAAAATTGAGATAATTTTTACTAACAGTTTTGAAAAATGCGTAAGTGGGGGTCCAAATAATAAGCCAAATTTACAACAAATACTTCATAAAAATCCCATCTATTTATCTCAATTCACTTGGCTTCATAAAACATATTTTTAAACAATAATTATTTATCAATAATATAACTTACAATATTAACAACCAGATCATTTCCGAGGTTATCAAGTATCTCGACTTGAACCTTTAATAGCCATAAAACTATACGAACCTTGAACTCTTCTCCAGGTTTAATAGTGTATCACCACTATAAACCATCTTTAACAGAATGTTTAGCAATCACACAGACTGAAAACACTCTCTGCAAGTACTCTAGGTGATCAGCCTATCGTACCCCTACGTCATGCATAACGTATTACATCTTAATATCGTAACGACTATATGCGTTACTTTCGGAACGATTGTCTCCAATAACATGTCCCCTTTTACAGGGTTATTCACCTCAATTTCTTAACATTTGAATCCACACCAAAACAATTTGGTTTGGCATAGTTTGACAAAGAACGCTTGAATTTCATGAACATTTTTCAATATTTGTCTAGCTGAATCAAGTAGCATAGACTTCTAGCAATAAATCGGACATCAATGGAGATATATTTATATATATCCATATTATTTTTAACCAACTCAATTAGTATACCTTTCTTATTTTTAAAGAAAACCAAATAAAAACTTTTTATGACGTCATGATACCGTACCGTCTTAATAGTATGTTGAGGATTCCGTCATTTTGTGATTTCGTCATACTACATCATACCATAGTGGGCTGACGATCCGATGATCACATCCAACACCAGGTTCAATTGCATTGATGACTCCATCTTTTATTATTTCTACACCATATCAAATGGTGTACACGATTATACAAAATACATTTTGATAAGTTGAAATCATTTTTATCTAGCCGAAACAATTAGCATAGACACAAGAATAACAACACTATTTTTAAAAAAACATTAATTCAATCATATGTTCCAACATTTTTCAAAAACAAAGAAGTGCAACATCAGCACGAAGTCAATAAATTTCAAAAAATTAGCATAGCTAGAAGATTTAGAATATCAAATTTTCTCCATCAATTTCAAGCTTTACTCCATTACCTCATTACTAACTAATTCTTTTTATTTCTAGCACCACCAATGCTCTTATACTAAATATTCTTGTATTTCAAGCTACAATCTTCATATACCCCCATTATAGTTCATTAAACCTACCACACTTTGAAAATTCAGAAACTTGCCACAATAATATGAGTTTAAGAACTTATCCTAGTCAGACCATAAGCGTCCATTCGTTGAGGGGTTCAAAATATACCATATTATTATGAGTCACGAACTTACCATATGCATTAGTTTTAAGAACCGCACCTAATCCTAATACTATATATGACTAATCTTAATAGTTTCTAACTATCAAATATACGCATGAGAAAAGAATCACCTTTTCACCACATATACATTGATAGCGCGACACCGATATTCCAATGATTATCAATGTGATAAACTGAGTGCAAGTACAAAACCCTCGCCCATACAAAGATTTGTACAACTCAGCCATCACATGAGTCCTCAATTGAAATCCCACCTAACACTACCTTACTCTTAACTTATTCTTAACTTGCCCTTAACTTGCTCAATACGAATTTCTCGTATCACATTATCTATAACTCCTCGTGAGTTTATCTCATACTATATCATAGTACAATATTTTTATAGCATCAAGCTATAATTTTTCAAACATTACAAACCATCTTTCTTTACTTGGTACACATCGATTCTCTAATAGTTTCAATATGGTACGCTGAGTGGTTTCTCACAAACAACCAACAAACTAGGTTCCGGGTTGCTAGTTCGTATATACCTCCGCTCTATGAAGGAATCATTTAACCCAGATACCATACATCAACTATTAAAGAGTACGATTGTACCATACATAAATATAACTTTTATTCTTATCTTCTTTATCATTCTCTTCTTATAGACATTATCTATTTATTATCACCTTACATCTTTATTATTAGAGTTGGGTAATCCCACATTTATATTCCTTATAACTCTACCAGATTCCTCTTTGAATCCTCTCACGCATGTTCTAATCCCTTCTTTATAAATTTCTTAAATTATTTCTTATTGTTCAAACTTTATTTGAGCTTATTCTTTCATTATCTTCACCTTTCTTCTCTAAGGTTATAGCTTAAGGTACTCCTACCTAAGGATTATAACCTATAGCTTTGATACCAACTGTAACGACCCCAAAATTTATACAATTTAATTATTGACTTCGGTCATTAATAATACGTCTAACCTTTAATTTTACATCAATATTCAATGTTAAACTTAATAAAATGCGGAATAATTAAAACTTTTCTGTCATCTTACTTTAATTCCCTGAATCAAAACCTTTATCATTTACATATCTCTGAATCAAGTTTAAATTATGATTCGCTTCATCAGAGATAATATATATACTTACATATCAAATCGATATCCTTTATACATCGGACGGTTCAAACTTTAACTTTACAACTCAGCATAAAATATACATTCATAAAATATTAAGTACATCTCATGACCCTTAATCAAGGTTTAAAGAAATAACAACTTTAGCTAAAATAATAATCTTTGTGTATTACATCTGATTCATGTCTTTCAAGTACCACATAGTATTACCTTCAATCATTTACCTGTAAAAATAGTTATTTGCAAGGTTGAGCTCTGCAGCCCAGCAAATCTAACAATTTTCATGCATCATGTAGAACATAATAACATGATTATCATACATCTCATAAACATTTGACTAACATAACATACATGCTTTAGTTCATATAACAAGTAAAGAGATTGAGTTCCTTACTCAATCAGCATTCATTACTCAATCAACGTAGTTATAAATTAACTTTAACGTTTCATACTTTCAACATATATACAACACATCATGCTCTTTGCAATAAAGATTTAAAACAGTTAATCATCAAGTTCACATAGCAAATAGGAACTGAAAGACTTGCCTAGCTCGTAGATTACTAATTACCAAAAACAGCTTACATGCTTTGCGTACCTCCTATAATAGTTCAAAGGTTCATATTCACATGCATTAGTTATACATATAGTGAAACCATATTGACTCTTAGTCTTAATCTTTTTATAACTTTAGTCTCTTTGAAACTCAACACATATCTTCAGGTGTATACTCCTCTTCGTATGACACTTATCATTACATAATCCCATCTTGTGTTTCTTTATACTTCTTTCGTAACCGTCACTTAACGTTCATTTAATTCGTCATAGGTTCCATTACCTCATAGTAGATGTATTACACTTGTTAACAACAACTAAGTTAACCTCCGCCTTATATCTCGTTACGCTTCTCTTACAATTGACAGTTAAGTCTTATAACACGTATTTACATCCTTTTAAACATATATTAGGTTATTTAATCAAAATAACCTTCCAATCGTTCTTTCAACTTTATCTCATGCTTTTCAAAACATTTACTCAATTGGTACTTAACATGTAAATAAATCCCTTACATTGTCTCTACACCATTTTGGATGTCTATTAGTTTAATTTAAATTAAGTTAACCTTTAAATCATGCTTCCAAATTCTTCCTTTAATTGATACTTAATAATAATTTAAGTATTTAAAGTCTTTTAGTATGTGCTCGTTAAGTGTTTAATGGACATTAGAATCGATTATATAACATTCCTCTTTACTATACATTAAAGCTCTCCTCACTGTCTCTGTTCAGCACACGGCGCGGCCGCACCATGTTTGCCTTTGATCTCTGCGCGGGCGCGCCCCAGTGCGGCAGTGCCTACTTTGACTTGGGTTGCAGCGCGGCCGCGCTGTAACGCAAACTTAATTTCTGCAGTTCGCGACAAAGCATTGTTCATCCCAAAACACCCAATTTCTTCACTTCAACGGTAAATTAAGCACACCAAAACATCATAAACTTTGTTAAATCAATTCTAACCATGTATTTATCTATTCTAAAAACATAACCCATATAGAACCACCAATTTAAAGCTTCAAATCACATGTTCATATACTACTCCTATATTTTCACATAATTAATGAAATCTCACACTACGAATTCGTTTTACAACCGTTTTAACTCGTTCAACTTCATTTTTTTTGACATATTGACAACCTCCATTATCAATTTACAGAGAACTTAAGAGAATACAAATTAAAACTTAGGGTTAGATTATTACCTTCTTCATCTTTCTATGCCTTGACGAATAATGAAAAATTGTTTGATCATTCTTATTCTTCCTTCACAACTCTTAGAGTTCCCTCTCCAATTCATAGAGAACTCATATTGTTCTGCCTTACCTTATGAATACTCAACCAAATAAAATAAGCGTATGTTTTTTTTTCTACAATTCGTTTCGCAATACGTTACTACAAAACTATAGTCTCGGCAGTTAGGAATAATAAGGGTCTCAAGGCCATGTTTGGCTAGAACCCAATTATTCTCTTCTAATTTTTTTTCCTTATTATATGATATATCTTCTCTTCCCTAGGTGTCACACTTTAACCATAATACTAAATTACTTAGCTAGCTAAACTAAATAATTACACAATTATAAGATGTATAATTATTGTACTTATACATTATGAAATTATATTCATAAACACCTCTATTTAAAATAAGAAACATTTCATTAAAAAGATTTGTATTTAATCCACTAATTATTTTAATAAATTATACAATTATTATGTATAATTATACAATTTTCCTTCCTTTTATAAATTGTCCCAAGACAATTTATTTAATTTATACTTTTAATCATAATTTAGATATTTATTTAATTCATTAATCCTAACACTAATATTTATTTATAATTATATTGGTTCTTCTCATTCTCATACTCTATTTACATTCAATTGGCTAAATACAATATATTAAGCCATTACATACACGCATTACATTCATATGAAATATATTAGCTTCCCACTTTATAAAACAATTATATTTACCTTAATTCATTATTTAAATTAAGTGAATTATTCGCTTTATTTACAAATTCATAATAATTTCATTACCAATAAGGCATACCAGATAAATTATATTATTCCATAATATAATTTTCCATCTTAATTAACTAATATTATTCGGTTAATTTACTTTTCATAACAATTACTTTTAATTTCTTCAATAGTTTAATTAACTATTAAATCTCTTTTTCCCAACACATAAATATATATAATTCTCTTCGCACTAAATTACATATTTCAAAATATATACATATCATAATAAGAATTTTTTTAACTATTAAATTCTTATTTTAATAATTTATAAAAATTCGGGTTGTCACAGGTGCATTCCACACAAGGAAGTCACCAGCGAAAGGCTCGGGGCTCTTTACTTATGGCTTGATATGACAGTGATTGACTTTAGTGGTTTGGTTGCGTGAATTCGCATAACAGGTAGGTTAGGAATATGAAAGCTAACAACCTTATGAAAACAATTAGTTTTAGTATGATAAGTAGTTAACCAGTCGATTCCTAAAATCACATCAAAGGTAAGTATTTTCAAAGAGATAAGATCGACAGGTAACGTGGGGGTATCGATTTGAATCAAACAAGATTTATAAACAGTGGATGTAACGAAGGTTTCTCCTAACGGAGTTTCAACAGATAAGTCAAAGTTTAATTTTTCTAGAGTTAAATTTAAACGTTGAACGCAAGTAGGAGAAATAAAAGAGTGGGTAGAACTGGTATCAAATAAGGTATAGACTTCCTAAGAGTTTATGATTAGCATACCCATGATAACTTCGTTCGGATTCCTCGCCACGAAAATGTTCTCCCTTAAACTACCGACTTTGACTTGTCTGGGACATCTTTTTGCGTCACCATCCTAGCTGGACTTAACTTCACTACACGACAAAATCGAACTAAATGGCCTTTTTTTCTGCAATTAAAACACGCTTTGGGTTACTGCGTACAGTTTGGACGGATGTGTCCCTCCTGTCCGCATTTGAAACATACGACCGGTGGTCGTTCATGTTCCTTAGAAACGGGTGCTGGTGGTCCTATCGACATCTTTCCATCATTGTTGAATCTTCTCTTTTTAAAATTTTCACTTGGTTCACCTCTCCTATTATCTTGGTCATGATTACCAACGAAGTGGTTACCATTTCTGGCATTATAATTTCCTCCACAATGATTATCATTATTCCGATGGTCGTTGCCACCGGTATGATTATTATCGTGTTGTTGGTCGTTACATTTTGGTTGAGCTGACTCATAATCGCATTCTAATAACTAAGCCCTATTCACAACATCTGAATATAAACAAAGTTTGTGAGAAATGAGGTATTGACGTATTTCGGATTTCAAACCTAGCAGAAACATTCGCATCATTCGCTCCTTATTATCAATTAAATGGGATGCAAATCGGGACAACTCAGTAAACTTAGCCTCGTTCTGCGACACGGCCATATTATTTTGCTCCGGCTAGATGAATTTCACCTCCTTCATATGACGAATACTTTCGGGAAAGTACTTGTCGTTGAATAATTCTTGGAACTTCTCCCAAAACATCATTAGTGCGACAGGTTGAGTACATTTTACAGATTCCCACTAGTAATCTTCTTCTTCACGCAACATAAAGGTGGAAAAGGGAACCTTTTTCTCCTCGGAGCATCCCAAGACATCAAATATCTTGGTGATCTACTTAATCCACTTCTCTGCCTTAAGTGGCTCTAGCTTTCCCAAAAACTCCAGTGGTCCCAGCTCCTTGAATTGCTTAGCGATAACCAACCGTGAGTTGCCATTGACTCCACCTACATTATGAACAGGAGTCTCTCTCGTTTGGTTTTGCATGAATTCTAGAAAACTTCTTAACGTACCATCATTCGTCATTTGATCGATGTTGTTGTTTACACGAGGATTATTTCCTTCCTGATGCACATTATCCTGGTTATTGATCGCCGGTGACTCAACGGTCTCATGTGCTTCATTGTTTATCTCAACATTTTCAGATGTCATTTTCAAATACTACCACAAAATAAGGGTTAATTGACATGCCACATATTATCCCTATATTTTGACCGACCAATTAAATAACAAATAAGCATAAGTAGGTCATACTAGCAAAGGATTTACCCGTCTCTCCCCTTATAGTTCTAGCCTCAAGTCTCAGCCAAGGAACATATCCCTAAGCCCGGGATACCAACTGTGACGCCCCCAAAATAGGTATACATCACCAATTCTGAGTCGCCAAATACATGGTACATAATCCAAATACAAACTTAATTTATTCAACTGTTAAGTGTCGTGCAGAATACGACAAAATATAAGTTGTGAGTTTTAATACAAATATTATCTCCAAGACAATATCCAAACTCAAAATAAGTCTTCATTACAATTATTATCACACTATTCTTATAGAATAGTGAGGACTACTATAGCAATCATCTTGGACCATCACTCCATTCCCTGACTAGTCTCAGCTATATTCTCATTTCCTGAAGAGCACAATGAAAGAAAAAGGGTGAGCTCAACTAGCCCAGTAAAAAAAATATTATGACTAAGATAATGCAGAATAAATTATCGTTAGCCTTCAACAATATAATAACTGATAAAATATAATAGACAACAAGTTTTAGATCAACAACTGCAGCGGAAATAACAATCCATTAGAAGAGTCAAGTAGAGAATGATATCTACTATCTTCTATGATTTAAAATTTTATCATCAATTTTATTGTTGAGACTCAGCTTAATAAATAATCCACATCATTGAATTATCCATGCAATACGGGCTAAGGATATTTATTAGTATCACATCCACGATTTATCTATGCACTACGTGTCAAGGATATTTATGTTATCACCAATGGTCATGATCATGCCAAACAATAATTCATCTTTGCACCCTTGGCTGAAGAGAACGCATGATCATGATCATACCAACATCTGTCCATCAATGCACTACGGGCCAATGAGGACTTTTACCACATCGTTTGTAACATTACAGGTCATAATTATACCGAATAATACTTGGTCATAATTGTAGACACTCAAAATTTTCTGTACTACTGTCACTAACATTGCAAGAGAACAGATTCGTCTTTTAAGAGGGAACCCTGAAAGACAATCCATATCCATGTCGAATACTACCGGAAGTTCAGCATCAACCCCAGATCGCAATCTGGGAGTAACAATTCTAATCTCGGAGATAACCCCGAGGCATGCAGATCAATACCGGCACACACACCAGAGAAGACCAATTAATCTTGGAGATAACCCCGAGGTATCCATTCTCAGTTCCAACCTTAGGAATAGCCACCAACCTTGGTGATAACCCCAAGGAATGCAATTTCAAAAATAACCCCAGAAATGCTTGATACAAATGCAACCAGCTTCAATCTCGGTGCTCACAACGAGATACACTGTGCCAGCCCGACGATAACATCGGAAAGACAGACACACCTCAAAGATGACAATGAGGACCTTCAACTAATTACAGCAGTCCAATCCCAGCGAAGCTGAGCAACGTCTGTTTTATCAGCCCAATCCGGCGATAACGCTGGTGAGGGGGAACATCGTCATCTGACGAACACGATGCCACACCACGTCGTCTCAACATCTCTACACAACAGTGTCCCACAAGACTAATCAATCCCGAGTGACTATTGTGCGGGGTAACGGATGAAAGTTGAAGCTTGAAGACCCGAGGGCACCATCCCATATTCAATGATTTCGCACAAACTTTAATCCCATGCCATCATACAACTCTCGACAACGGCGGTCCGAAATAGGTCTTGTATAGCTCAAACGGATGCCTGGATTGCACTTCTAAAAGTCTGAGTGGACATTACAGTGCCTGAGTGCACGTACTTCGCGACGAACCGAGCCAAAAAACTCGGGCCAACCCGGGTTGCCTCTGGTACACCTGCGGCTCCACCCTCTATAAATAGAGGGCTTGGGGTGGCCATTTTGTAAGAGAAAACGGCGAGGAAGCCCTGCCCAATTTGCGCTGTACTCACCCCAGACTAAG
This sequence comes from Panax notoginseng, assembly GCA_016801055.1. Taxonomy (NCBI): domain Eukaryota; kingdom Viridiplantae; phylum Streptophyta; class Magnoliopsida; order Apiales; family Araliaceae; genus Panax; species Panax notoginseng. The sequence continues at coordinate 127,035,315 of CM029013.1, forward strand.
TGCTTTCTCATTTTAAACACTTGTGAGCTCACATATAGCTTATTTTATACCTACAAAAGCCAGTATTTACCCACTTTAAAGATATTGAAGTCTTCTTTGGCAGCCCACTGTAAGCATTCTTTCACACTTTAAAGTTTTTCTCTTCATCTTTGCACACACCCTTCTACACGTTGAGAATCGTGTTGCACACTTTTGCCCGGACTTCGGTCCGTGGTTTATTTTTAGTTTGTATATACATATATATTTATATATATATATGGACTAACATTATCGAGTTATGCCTCAATTGAGCCTAGACTTCGGTCTGGAGCGTTTAATTGCTTTTATATATATATACATTTATATATATGAACTGCGTGTCGAACTCTGCTCGATGAGCCTAGACTTATGTCTGGTGCGTTTAATGTCTTTCCTATATATATATATATATATATATATATATATATATATATATATATATATATATATATATATATATGAACTGCTATCGAACTCTGTTCGGTGAGCCTGGATTTCACATCCGTATATATATATATATATTTACATTTCGTCCCACCTGGAGTTTACTTCGTGGTGGTTGATCGTTTTTACAGCTTTCTGTACATTTCGTCCTACCTGGAGTTTCCTCCGTGGCAGTTGATAGCTTTTACAACTTTATTTATATTACTAATCCCCCATAGAGGTGCTTCGTAGTTGGTGATCATGTATGTATATATATATATATATATATATATATATATATATATATATATATTTATATATATATTTACAGCTTTTATATATATACCTGCTTACTGCGTTTATATCAATTGTGGCATCATGTGAGCCTAGGAATCATGTGATCACAGATTCAGTCTCCTGAATCTAGATTCTGTTCCCGTGATGGACCTTTTCAGCTGTAAGCGGCTTGTAAATATATCTGTGATGTTTGGATTTTCTCAGATGGTTTTCATACCCACGAGGAATTCAGCACCTTTTTGTACCGTATTTTCGTACGGATGCTTCGCATCTGTCAAATTAAATCAATCCAGCCGAATACGGAATAAAATGGGAGTGTAAAAGGTCTCAATTACTATTGAGCATCAGGGTTTGAAAAACCTCTTTTATAAATCAGCACTGCCATATCTTGCTTAAAATTGAATTTTTACATAAAATTCAAACCCTGTGTATATAGGTGCGAACGAGGCCTCGCACTACTTCCAAATAACAGCACATTGACCCACACACACACATTCAGATAACAGTTTCTTGAAAAGAGGCGGTCACCGTGGTAACACGGATGTCGGGGGGTGCCTAACACCTTCCCTCCGCATAACCAAGTCCCTGGACCCTAATGAATCTCGATTTTACCGACCCATTTAGCAGTGTCATATCACTGGGTCAATGTGTAAACCTTTTCTTGGTTGTGTTAGTACAACCATTTAAAAAACCAACTGGCGACTCTTATAGTCCAATCGTCGACATTATACATGTCGGACCTTTTTCACTTGTTTTTTCAAACAAATCTCACCTAAAATGAGAACACCAAAGAACAAGTAACGGAAAGGGACAATTAAAAATCCCGACGTCGACAATAATCATATCAATCAACAGTCCATCTATGCACTATTGGCCAAAGATGACTTTCATCACAATATAAGCATGAGGATGATGACAATGATATAAGAATTTAATTAAACAAAATCAAGGATAAATATTAAAGACTTTAAATTTATCCAGAGTTTAAAAATATCCAAATTGTCAACATGATACTACTTTGTGGAGTAAAATTCAAGAATAATATTCACGTATCAAAAATAATTTGGACAGAAAAGAAATCAATTTTTAGGTGAATAGTACCTCATGAATAGTATCTCATGAATAATACTTCATGAATAGTGTCGTACGTATGAATAATACCGTACGTATGAATAGTATCCATAAATAGTACTTCGGCATGAAAAGCTTAAAATTTAAAAAGAATGATAAAAAAAAATATCCTTTGTGACACCCCCAAATCCGGGTACTTCGATTCCACGGGATTTGGTGTTCACTGTACAAGCATTATCTATCTATCTACCCATAAATAATATCAAACCATACAATAGATAGAAATCATAATAAAATCTCTTCCCTTAAGGGTTACATCAACTGATTCATAAATAAAACCCAGGTTACTCTAACCTTAAAACATCTGTGCGGAATTCTAAATAAATAAGTCTTAACATCAACATAACTCAAGTCTTAAACAAATACAACAGTTAATAAATAACAGGTCTTCATCATTTGCTAACTTTGCCCTTGCCCTTACTAGTGGAGGGTTCATCGCTTCTTTCATTCTTAACTGCAATGTTATTATTAAGCAAGAGTGAGCACAAATGCCCACAAGTATAAAAAATGAAACAACAGTATAATAACATGCGAATAATCAAAGACATCTGAATAAAGCTCAACTTTTGAATCAAGAATAAATAACATGAATCAAAAGAATACTGAGGGTCATAAGAACTTGAACTATGTCCTAGGTTAACAAGGGTTATACTTGAAACCTTTAACAGTCATAAGACTATGGACCTTCTTCTCGTACTTAGGGGATCAGCCCTTAGTACCATACTGTGCACAATATCTTAACGCTAACGCATAAGTGAATCCCTTTTCAGGGTTGTTCATCTTAGTTTGACATTCGAGTCCGCACCAAAGGAAGTTTGGTTTGGATAATTCAATAAGGGTTCTGAAATTTAGAACGTTCATCAACTATGGACTAGTTGAATCATTAAGGGTTCACTAGTCTAATAAGGTTCAACAACAATGATATTCAATTTGAATAATAATCTCAAGAAGTATACAATAGAACAATTATTGTATAACTAAATCATACTTTGAAAAAATAATCAATTTTTTAATATAACATTTGAACTTGAATAATGGCAATGATAATTTACTCGAGGAAATAATAAACTTGAATAATAATGACAAGTAGGGTTAGGTAACTTTCTCAAATTTAAGAGTTTAAGTTTAGGAAACTTGCTCAATAGAATGGAGTTAGGGATAGGATATTTGCCTCGTGCGTAGATTACTCTTTAACTAAGCACGTTCTTTGAATTAAATCCTACATACCATTCATATACACAATACCAGTTAATTATAAATTAACTAATCAATATAAACTCATTCTCGTTGTCTACTTTAATTATTGACTAAACTTAGTCAAATTATCACGTTGTCACATAATTTATACTTCATGAATTATCAAACTAATTATGTATTTAATAATTCAATTCACATATAATATTTTATTACATGATAAACAACTATTTTATCATCTCATAATACCTCTAACATGATTACATGTTCATTACATCAACCCACTAACACTTGTTAGACTTTAACATTTTAAAAATATATTTCTGACATTTTCTGGAGAGTGGCGCTGCGGCGCCACTAATGTGCTAAGGAGTCGCGCTGCAGCGCGGTGGCGCTGTGGCCGGGCCCTTGGCGCTGCGGCGCTGTGGCGCCGTGGCTCGAGTCTTGGCGCTGCGAGCGCTGTGGCGCTGCGGCGCGAGAAATCAGTTCTAGAGCTGGCGCCGTGGCGCGAGACCCCAGAAACTGAATCTCAGTTCGCGAAGAACACAGAGTTCAGCGAAATCAACACATTTTTAACACTAATTTCACCAAATCACATATACCCACATGTTATAATTCATGCATAATCATAATACAACATCTATAAAGTGATTTTAACCTATTAAAACATATAATCACATATTTAAATCATAAAAATTTAGACTGTTCTTGAAGTTCTTGAGAATTTTGAACAAAACTTATAATTTAACACTACGGATTCGTTATAAGGCATAATCCGTTCGTTTAAAGCTTGATCACTTCGTATTAACATGCTCAATAATATAAGGGTGTAAAATTTAGGGATAATATATAATCAATACATCAATTATCACGTATAAGGCCATATGGTCATAACACGTACTCTGTTTATTTTGAAATAACAAGTCATTAGATTACTACATGTTTTCATGAACTTGATGATATAAAATCATGTAATATATATATAAAACATGTTATGCTATTCTTACTATCACATAAATCCATATAATAGTACAATTCTCAAATCACAGAGATTAACAGAAGAATGTGAAAGCCATTTTATGAAAACTAAAAGACGTAATTTAGAATTTGGGAAGGAGAATTACCCAGAGTATAATTAATGAATGGGATGATTAGTGGTGATTCTTTCACAACAACCTGTTGATTACACTCTCAATTTATCTCTCAGACTTCTCAATTCTTTCTCTGTAATTCTCTCTGATAGCTTTCTAGACTTAGGCAAAATAATGAAAAGAAAAGAGAACGTCGTAAAAAGGAAAAGGTCTGACACGCGTTGGTGGTCAGTTACCCAGTCATGGGTAACTGCCCTCAACTTCTCATAGTGCCATGTTTGGCTAGCAAGAGAATAATTCAAAACCATTTAATTTAATAAAACATTTATAATATAGTTCAATAATGTCACCCTCTTTATAAAATAATCCCATATTTTATTTAATTTACTTTAAATAAAATATAATAATTACTCATAAATTCACATAATCATATATTCAATTATCTCATTAATAAATAATGTCAATTTATTAATTCTCTAATTAAATTAATTAAATAACATTATGCTTAATTAAATAATTCATTTAATTCAATAAGCTCACATAATCACATACTTGAATAATAAGATTCTCTACATTAATTTAATAAATGTAACACATATATGATTAAATTAATCTATCACAATTGCATCAATTAATTATTAAATCCAATAATTAAATCGTCGAAAAATATTTATTTACTTCAATAAATATTAAAATTAAATTATAAATTTCTCGTTCGTCACATCCTTGTGAAACGATACTAGATGAAGCGCAAATTTCAAGGATATTCTACTAATTTCAAGGAGTATAGAAGCAAAACTTATCAGCATGAGTGTAGAATTAGGAATATGAAACAAAATAATATTACTTACATACTACAGAGTATGGAAGAAAATATTATTTCATACGAATATTGAACAAAAATAATATCCCTTACAACTGTTGAACGAAAATAATATTCCTACGAGTATTAAACGAAGCTAATATCCCTTACGGATATTGAACGAGAATGATATTCATTACGAATATTGAACGAAAATAAAATTCCTTACGAATACGAAAAATAATATCGTGAGCGAATATGAAATAAATAATACTCATTACCTTAAAAGAAGAATAATTTCGACTGGTATAGCTGGGATATTATTGAAGAAAACTTATACTATTTTCTACACTCAAAGCTTCCTTAAACTCTAAAGAAATATGCTTAATATTATAGAAGAAGAATTTTCTGATTCTGGTGTGATTTTCATTTCTAAACTGAGCATCCTATTTATAGGAGAATGACATGATACTATTTGGATGCGTAGTAAATGAAAAATCACGGACGTACAGTAATAGTCGGCTGAAATTTTTTGATAATCACATGATTTACTATGCAAATACTATGCATAATAAAATATAATATATTCTATTTTTCATAAAAAACAAAACTTATTATACATATATATATATATATATATATATATATATATATATATATAAATTGAGAAAGATTCTACCGACAGTTTTGAAAAATGGATAAGTGGGGGTCCAAATAATAAGCCTAATTTACAACAAATACTTCATAAAAATCCCCTCTATTTATCTCAATTCATTTGGCTTCACAAAACATATTTTTAAACAATAATTATTCATCAATAATATAACTTGCAATATTAACAACTAGATAATTTCCAAGAAAGAGAGGACTTTCCGTTAAGGATTTCTCCCTATTGGCACACAATTTTGTGACCAAACACCTTTTCTCGACAAAACTTTCTAGACATTGTCAATAATACAAATAATAATATGAATAACTTTGTCGTCTTAATTATTAATTTAATAATATAAAATATTGTGACAATAATTGAATCAATAACGTGAGATATTATGCAGCAATTACTGTGGCAATAATTGAATAAAACTGAGTGACTTCTCACGTAAGTATCAATAATCAATACCGTGTGCTACTATGCAACCACACGTATTACTGTACGTTTATCACCGAGTATTTCAACAGTTAACGGTAAAACTTTCGCCGTTATTTTTATTGAAAGTTATTCCTGTCATTTTCTAATTCCGATAGTAATTCCATTGTGGGGTCCACCAATGATTGTATCGTTGTACGAATATTTCCTGATAAAACAAATATTTCCCGACCAATCGAATATTTTATAACAAATTGCTTACTTTACAAAATTTGTAAATATTACCCACAACTAAAACATTATAACAAATTCACACCTTAATATTCAAAAATATATTTTGAGAAATTAAATCTTTATTCATAAAAGTTGGGGTCTTACAGAAGTGGTTCATGCATCCCAAGTTCCCAACGTACTTTGGAAAGAAAAGGAGGACATCCCACAAGACTAGGTAAGAAAAATCAAACCCTAGTTTTATGTTTTATGTAATCTTATGATAGCTTCATAGAAGTGGAAGTTATAGAAGGCTAGAGTTTCATGAGAATGATAAATCTTGAGTATAATATGTTTTATCTTGTTCATCTATATAAGTTTGTGTTGAAAATTTGGGAAAAAGGAAGTTAAAGTAGTTTTTAGGAAAAATTTATTCAAAATGGGTGATCCATGCTTTTCAATTTGAAATCTACAAATGGTTTTTGTGATTTTGTTTCTCGGTATGCTAGAACTATAAGTTAAGGGAAAACCCTCTTTGGAAGCAAGTAAAAATGTTAAAAATGAGCAAGATATGGATTTATTACCAAAACACTCCAACTATGAAAGCTTATTGCATGATTAGCCACTTCTGGCCTATTTTTTGGGACCAAATTTGATATTTGATATTTGAAAACTGTAGTTCGGGAAGATACGAATCCAACAAAACTGACTGGACCCAAATCGTAGTTGTATATTTTATTTTATTCAAGTTTTAGTGAAGGACCCCAAATCTGGAAAAATCAAAAAATAATAGAAAACCTACTGCCAGTTCACCTGTTCCCGAATCGACCAGATTTTTCCGGCGACCGTTTCTGCCGTTTTCTGGCCGGTTCTGGTGATGGTTCTTGGACCCAAATTTTTCTAAAATTATGAAGAATATTAAGATATTTAATTCATAATTTTTCGTAACAGTTATGTAATTATTAAGTAATTAGTGGTTTAAACTCATTTAAAATCATTGAAAACTTACTAATTTTTAATTTTTAATGCCATTGAATGATTATTAAACTAATTGCATGTAACTTAAGTGTAATTAACTATTTAATTATTATCTAAGTGATATTAAGTGATAATTAAGTAGAGATAGTATTAATAAATTAACTATTGATTATTTAATTAATATTAAATAATAAATAGGGTTAAACCATTGATTAATTAAAAATAAATAATGATTAAAGAATGCTTAAGTAAGAATAATGTAATTACTAAATTACATTGACATAAAATTTATAAAATAATTATTTATTATTTAGTTAATATTAAATAATAAATAAGAACAAATGATAATTAATTATTCTTAAATTAATAAGAAAGAATTATTAAAGACTTGTGAAGTGAATTAATTATTTATTAAACAAGGATAAATAATTAATTAAATAATATTAAATAATAAATAAGAACAACTAATAATTAATTATTCTTAGATTAATAAGAAAGAATAATTAAAGACTTATGAAGTGAATTAATTATTTATTATTTAAGGATAAATAATTAGTACTAAATAAGGACAATGTTAATTAATTGTTCATTTATTAATAGTAATGAATAATTAAAGACTAATGAAGAAAATAAATCAATTATCTATTATTCAAGGATAAATGATTAATTAATTATTACTTAATTAATATTAAATAATAATTAAAGACAAATAATGTTAATAATATAATTATTCATTGTTTAATTAACATTAAATAATAAGTAGATGTAATTACCTATTATTTATTAAATATTAAGTAAAGGTAAATAATTAATTACTATTTAACTAATATTAAATGGTAATTAACTTAATATAGATTTAATAAATAAAGATAATTTAAATGACTTATTAATTAAACAATTATAATAAATTGTTTAAGGATCTAATAAGTGTTTATTACTTAAGAAAGACCTTATAAATTGTTAAATCATTTGCCTAAGATTAATTAAAATTCTTATAGGATTAATGATAGTACATTATACTATGTGTACATTGTGATTGAATTATTTGCTAGATAATAACATAAGTAAGCGTATAGATGTACAATTATACGCAGTACTAATTAGTAGACCAACGTTGTCAATGCTAGGTCATTCAAAGAGTTTTAATTAAAGCTAGTTAGTCGTAGCTCGTCGAATAGGCAAGTTCCCTAACTCAAACTCGAGTTATTATTTTCGAAGCATGTTAGTGAATAATTATTTTTGATTATTCACATCTATACTGATTGTTAAGGTTCACACTTTGTGCAATTGAATTCTTATTATATTATTATTGAACTGCGAATTAGATTAAAGTTCTTCATTCATGAATTATTTATGAGATAGATCTATGCTAATTGTATCAGCTAGATCAAACATGTTTAAAATTGCTAAATCAAATGTGTTTTAAAAGATGTTCTTATTAAATTGATATGATAAGAACTCTTGACGGAGAAAAGGACGAATTTGATTAAAGCATGATATCAATGCTGAATTATTAAGTGTTTATGCATAAATAACGGGGTATGAAAGGTTGATCCCCTTGATTACCAAAACTTATTAAAAGGTCCAGTTTAAATGCTGAGAACCTTGGCAAATGTTCATGGTTATTTCAAACCACTCAACATTTGTTATTCAATTATTCGAATATTCAATTACCTTGTTCATTCCAATGGTGTGTATCTTCTTGCCATATAATTATCTCCATTGTTTCAAACTAAAGATTATATTCCAACCATACTCCAAGATTATATAGATAATGCTCATAGATATAGTCAGCAAGTGGATGTGCACAACCATATCTTATGATAACACGAGTTTGTATGTGGTTAGACATCATGTATGATAGTGGAAACACACCCTTTAAGCTCTTAGTACAATTTTGTCCACCTCACTCTAATGGGGTGCATTTTTTACGCTTTCAAAATTGGGTTCTCCTCACCCTATTTTGTTCACCAAAATTAATTATTAAATGACGTATAAAATACGACACACACATTTTAAGTTCTCAATGAAATTATATATTGTCATGCTATTTTATAATGTATTGAGAAGCTTCAACAATCACAGACCCTCATTCTATTTCTTTGTTATCCCCGCTCGACCCAGCTACGCTCTTATTACCTGAAAGGAATTGTGAAGCAAAAGGGTGAGCAAAAATAGCCCAGTAAAGAATATTATAACTAAGATAATGTAGAACAAATTATCCTTAGTCCTCAACAGGGAAAAATCTGGTAGAATACAATAGACAACAAGTTTTAGATCAACAACTGCAGCGGAACTAGCAATCCATTAAAATAGTCAAGTAGAACATAATGTCTTCTATCTTCTCCAAATTAAAAGTCCATCAATAATATTTCATCCTTGTAATACCCATGAACAGTTCTTTGTTGTACCCAAGATAAAGGGAACTTTCATCACCTGTCTTCACCTGAACCACCAAAGATTATAGTTAAATTCACAATTCATGTTTATAATAATGTAAATCAACAGTTTGTCGTTGCCACAAAGTCTTAATTGAACTTTCACTCAATATCCTTGCCCCAAAGGCTAAAGACATTCAAATGTAATAACAATGATCATAACAATCAATTGTCTATCTTTGCAGATATCAATCAATAGTTCTTATTTTCACTACAGGCCAAAGAGAACATTCATCAATAGTCTTTATCTGTAACATTAAAGGTCATAATTATACCAATATACAGTTCGTGGTCATAATCATATCAATCAACAGTTTATCTTTGCACTACCGACCAAAGATAACTTTCAGCACAATATAAGCATGAGGATGATAACAATGATATAAGAAATCAATCAAGTGAGATCAATGATAAATATTAGAGATTTATAATTTAATTTATCTAGAGTTCAAGAATGTCCAAATTGTCAACATGATAACTAATTGTGGAGTAAAATTTTAGATTTATAATCATGTATCAAAAATATTTTGGATAGAAAGAAACCAATTTTATCGTAAATAGTACCCCGTGAATAGTATCTCATGAATAATACCCTGAGTGAATAGTACTCGAGTGAATAGTATCCCATGAATAGTATCCCGAGTGAATAGTATCCTGTGAGTAGTATCTCGAATGAAAATATTGAAATTTAATAAAAAAAATCAGACCAATATTCCAATGAAACGATACTAGATGAAGCGCAAAAGTCAAGGATATTCTACTAATTTCAGTGATTATAGAAGCAATACTTACCATAGTAAGTTTAGATTTAGGAATATGAAAAGAAATAATATACAAAACTGCAAATAAATTTTAACCCGTCATGCAGTAATCTGCGTAGACAGATCTTTTTCATAAATAAAGAATGGTTACGAAGGGTTATTGACCATGCATACGGTAATTCGTGTAGACATGTTATTCCCACAGATTAAAGAATGAATACGAAAGGTTATTCACCATGCATGCGATAATTCACGTAGACAGGTTACTCCCGTAGATTAATAAAGAATGAATACGAAGGGTTATTCACCATATATGCGGTAATCCGCGTAGACAGGTTACTCCCGCAGATTAATAAAGAATGAATATGAAAAATAATATCCCTTACGAATACGAAAAATTAACACCCCTTACCTTAGTAGGAGATTGGATACTGTAATAGTGTAGTAGCAGAATACTCTTCTTCTTTCTCTCTTATTATCTCTCTATAGTTTCTCTCTATTGTTTAGTGAATTCGTAAGAAATAAAGAATGAATGAGCTTCTATTTATAGGAGAATGGACTAAATAGTAACTGATTCACAGACGGTCCAGATTATTTTACTATTAAAACAGACGGTCCATATTAATTTACTATTAAAACCTCAACCGACGGTACATATTGATTTACTATTAAAACCTCAACTGACAGTCCATATTGATTTACTATTAAAACCTCAACCGACGACCCATATTGATTTACTATTATAACCTCAACCGATGGTCTGAAAAATTAGTATATCTACATCTCCCCATGGAATAATAAGCCAAACTTACAACGAACGCCTCATGAGAAACCCCAGTATTTATACCAAAAATTGAATAAATATTTACCACAAATAACTTGCCTTCAATAAACACATTTTTAATCTTTCAACAATTATTAATCATTAATATTATAACTCGCAATATTGACAATCAGATCATTTCCAAGAAAGAGGGGGCTTTCCGATAAGAATTTCTCCTTATCGATGCGCAATTAAATAACCTAACCCCTTTCCTCGACAGAACTTTCTAGACATTATCAATAATTCAAAAAATAATATGAATAATTGTGTCGTCTCAATTATTGATTTAATAATATAAAATATTATGCAGATGATACTGTGACAATAATTGAATCAATAATATGAGATACTATGCAACAACTACTGTAGCAATTATTGAATGAAACTGAATGACTTCTTACGTAAGTATCAGTAATCAAAGATACTGTCCAATACCATGTGCTACTGTGCAACAACGTGTATTACTATTCTTTTATCACCGGTATTTCAATAGTTAACGGTAAAAGTTTTGCCATTATTTTTATAAAAAGGTTATTTCTGTCGCTTTCTATATCCGACATTCATTCCGTTGTGGGGTCCACCAATGATTGTGTCGTCGTACATATATTCCCCAATAAAAAGAATATTTTTCGACCAAACGAATATTTTATGACAACTTGCTTACTTTGTAAAATTTACACATATCACCCTTAACTTTAACCTTTTATCAATTTAATCATTTACTGAATAAAATAATAATTATAAGAAAAATTAAATACTTTTATTTCATAAAATTCGGGATCTTACATAATACATGTTTTATTTCTTTTGTTCCAACTCCATCTAGACGATATTCCTTCGTGAAGGCATTTGTATTTCCTTATTTGTCTTGCTAATCGACATTTGATTATTATTTTTACCCACTGAATAATTAAATGCATGTTTATATTGTACGTTATGACATTTGTATATAAATTTTACTCGGACAGTACTTGTTTATATATATGAGCATAGTATGCGTGGATATTTATATTACTGTGTTGGTATTATTAGATTATATATATATATATATGGATATGGATATCGATGGATATATATTGATGGATTTGTATGGATGTTGGTTTATTTATATATATTGCTGTGTATTGAGATATAAAAGAGGTAAAAAAATTTGGGAAATAAACAAAACAACCTATTTTTTTTAAATTAATCATCCACGACCGCATGCGTTCGCTAAAACTTTTCAGCGATCGCATATGACTCGAGGGTGTAAGAGACCGTTTCGGTTGCTATTGTTGGTCGCTAACACTTGGGCCACGTCACCTTTGACACCTGACTAACGGTGACTCAGCTCAGCGACGATGTTGGTCGCTATTAGGCGGTAGCTGATACGGCAGTCGCTAAAGATGGTTGCTGATGTCCGCATAGTGACCATATTACGTGCGACCTATATTAGCGACCGTGTTCGGTCGCTGATGGCTATTGGCGACTGTACGCGGTCGCGGATAGGCAGTTGCAGAAGAGATTTGTTCTTGTAGTGATCAGCCCTTCGGAATGCAGAAACAAGGTATCTGAATCTTGAGAAGTTTGCCAATGTATTCATAATAGCTAGTCAAAAATTACGGTAATACTTTCAATGTCTGTTGATTATTGTGTACACTGATCAGCCCTTAAAGAAAGTATTGAGTAAAGCAGACTTCTCGGGATGACTTACTGCGTGGGCAATGGATTTGAAACAGTTTATCTTGGAGTATCATCCCCAGACATCAATAAAAGGTCATGCCTTGGTCGACTTTGTCGTGGAATGTTCATTTTCGGAGTCGGATGTCAGTGCTGACCAAACAGAAGGGGTAGTCCAGACCATCACAGATGTTCAGCTGATTTAGACTTCTTGGACACTGTATGCGGATGAGTCTTGAACTTCAGATTTTAGTGGGGCCAGAGTCATTTTGACAAGTCCAAAGGGGTTCAAAGTAAGCAAGCAATTCGATTCAGGTTTTAGGCGACCAACAATGAGGCAGAATATGAAGCCATTTTAGCAGGTCTTCGGTTGGCGAAGAGTCTGGAGGTACAAAGATTGGTAATCTTTGGTGAATCCCAACTAGTGGTTAAACAAATTTCTCGGGACTATGAAGTCCGGGGGGGCAAGAATGGTTAAGTATCTGGTTGAGGTCAAGGATCGACTCCATTAGTTCAACTCGTTTGCCTTTCGGAGGGCTGACATATTAAATAATATGATAGCCGATGCTCTGGTAAGATTGGCTACAACGGATCCAAGCAAGTTTAGTGGGTCAGTCCACCTAGAAATTTTTAATCAACCAAGCGTTCAACATTCAGATGTAATGTATGTACAAGTATCGAACTGCTGGTTGACTCCTTAATGGATTACTTGGCTGATGGCATCTTAACTTCGGATCGAATGTTAGCAAAGAAGATCAAATATAGCAGTTCAAACTTTGTTCTTATTGACGGTGACTTGTATCAAAGGGCTCATTCTTCTCATTTATTGAGATGTCTTGTACCGTCTAAGACCGAGTACATTTTTTACGAGGTTCATGAAGGGATTTGTGTTGATCACATGGGTACAAAGGTGTTCGCCTATAAAGTTCTTCAACAGGGAAACTATTGGCCTATTATTTTCAAAGAAGCTACACACTATATGAAGAAGTGCCCCAAGTGTCAGCTTAATAGTCCTATTACTCATCAGCCACCCAAGGAGCTATATTCTGTTTTGTCCCCGATTCCCTTTGCTGTGTGAGGGATTGATATACTGGGTCCACTACCGAAGGCAAAGGGTCAGGTTAGTTTTGTCATAGTGGTTATCGAGTACATAACCAAGTGGGTGCAAGCTAAATCTCTTCAGCAAATCACGGAGCAAGAATGTCTAAAATTTCTTAAAGAGTTTATGGTTTTTCAGTTTGGGATTCCTCTGGTGTTGGTCTCGGATATTGGCAGACAATTTATGGGTTCCAAGTTTGACCAATTGTTAATAGATTTGGGTGTTCAGCACCAGAAGACTTCAGTGGCTCATCCACAATCAAATGGTTTGGTAGAAGGCACTAATATGACTCTACTGAATGGGATCAAAAGAAGGATTGATGAAGCAAAGTGAAGGTGGCCCAAGGAGTTACTTAATGTGTTTTGGGCTTATCGGACTACTCTGAGGACAAGGGGTGACTCACCCTTTAGATTGCCTTATATAGAACCGATGCCCTAGTTCCTATCGAGATTGGGTCTACCTCTCTCTGGGTCAGTCAGTTCAAGGAGTTGTATAACGATGAAGGCCTTCGCCTCAATCTTAACTTGTTTGAGGAGGTAAGGGAGTTTACCCTGGGAAGGCTTGTAGCCTACCAAAGGAGGGTGGCCAGACATTATTATAAAGGTGTGAAGCTCAGGAGATTTGAAATTGGGGATCTAGTTCTTCGGGAAATGGAGGCTTCTATGCCACAAAATCTTGGGAAGCCGATGCCGAATTGGGAGGGATCCTATAAGGTCATTGAGGTGCCGAAGCCAGGTACTTATCGGCTTTGGGCAATGGATGGAATAGAAGTCAAGAACACTTGGCATGCAGGAAGACTTCAAAAAATATTACCAGTAGTGCATGTCTGAGCAGTTCGTCTATACGACTCTGTAATTTTTTTAAGTTATCAATAAAATTAGTATTCAGTTTTTTAAACGAATTCTGTCATTATATATGTATGTTTGAAGGGTTATTCAGTTCGTCAAAACGAATGTCCTCTTTATTAATGTGTATGGGTGTTCAGTTTCCCAAAACTAACTGCTCTTACACTTGTATTTAGTTTCCTGAAATGAGGACTCTTGTATTACTTATTCAGTTCTGCCGAATGAGTATAACCTTTTTATTATGTACTCAATTTTTAAACGAGTACATTTATTAATTATTTGTGTCGGTGTTCAGTTCTCCCAAACGAACACCTTCTTCTTATTCAGTTTATCTAAAAAATGAATAATTTTTTGCACAAGTGTTTAATTCTTCAAACGGCCGATTTGTTAATTAAAAAAAGTATGAAGTAAACATCTAGCTCTTTGGAATGGTAATATTTTTCATCAATTAATTTAATATTTACTTTCGGGTAATTATATAGATGATTAAGAATTATAGAAAAAAGAACTACTGCTGAGGGGGGGGGGGTCATCCTCGAATTCATCTTCAGAAGAATCTAAGATAGAGACGTCTAGCTTGGTAGTAGTGATTTTGGCTTTATCTTAGCTTCGGGAAGTTTTTTACTATTTTGCAAACATTTGCATCACTTCAGCTGGCAGTTCTAGGGATTATCGGTATTCCTGATAGATCTGATGTAACATTCCATAATTTTAAAGCGTGATATTAAATATTTATTGATTTATTTAAGTATTTAATAGATATGTTATTGTTGAATAAATAATTGTTCAATTTGAGTGATGTGATTTATTTAATTATTTGTTGAATAAATAATTAAATATTAAATATTAAATATTTATTGGCAATATTAAATATTTATTGAATTATATGGCAATTTGAGTTGATGTGATTTAATTATTTGTTGAGTAAATAATTAAGGAGCTAAGTAAATTAATTGTTATGAGATTATATAATAATATAATTTAATAAGTAAGCTAGAGAGCTTATGGTGATTTAAATAAGTTATAATATTTTTAATGGGAAATTGTAATTTAAAATATTAGTTGGTTAAATAAAATTATAATTATAAAAGAAATTATAATTATGTGATAATGATTTATGTGTTAAAGTAATTTAATAGATTAATGTTTTAATTGATTTATTAATTTAATAAAAGTGTGACTAATAACCTTGCTATAAAGGAGTTATTAAAATAAATAAAAAGAGTTTAATTTGGTTTTTCTAAACATGTCTTATTGCATAATAAGTCTTTAATTTAATGATGTTTTATCAAACAAGGTATAAGGATTAATCTATTTGTTTTAGTTAGATTTGCCAAACAAGGTGTAAGGATTTAATGGGTTATTTTTATTAAGCTTAGCCAAACAAGCCTTATGGCTTTTGATTTTCAAAAAAAATTATAACTGATGTCAGTTAAATCCTATACTTAATATCTATATTATTATTTTACGTTATAATATTATACGTATGTTAGAGTTAGGGAGAAGAAAGACTCAGTTGAAGTTTACAGAGAGAAAAAGAAGAAAAGAGGAAAACTAGAGAGAATTTGAGAGTGATTTTAACAGGTGTTGTAGAAAAGAATTTGGAGAAAGGAAAAGTTCAGAGATTTTGAGAAGAAACCAAGTGCAAGATTGTCCAAAACAAGTTTTGATTTACAAGTTTTCTACAAATTAAAGGTAGGTTGTACAAACCTTATAATATATGTTTACGTTATATAGTTTTTGAGAAATTGTATGTCTTTGTTCTTGTTCCAGAAATTGTTTTGGTATTACATGTTGTGTTGTTATAACTAGCATGTATATATAGGTGTGTAGGTGTTGTATGCTAAATTATCATTGAGGAAGATAACTTGATTTTTCGGTGAAAATTTATATACGAACATATGTTTTGAAAAATAACAAAATTTGTATGTGATTCTATAAATTGTATGCTAACTGAGGAATTGAACTATACATGTTAATTTGTTGTGTTGGTATAGTTGTATTTCAAAGGAATCAAAAATTATTGATAACAGTGGAAATTTTCGTTCACTGTAAATTATATTTCATCAATACTGTGACGCCCCCAAAATTAGGTATACATCACCCATCTTGGGTCGTCAGATACATAGTACAGAATACAAATACAACTGATTAATACAACTGTCGTGTACAATACGACAAAACATAAACTGTGAGTTTGATTACAAATATTATCTTCTAGAGAGTATTCATACTCAAAAGGAGTCCTCATTACATTTATTAACACACCATTACATAGAATAGTGAGGACTACTAACTAATACTATCATTCGGACCATCACTCCGTTCCCCGACTTGCCCCAGCTACGTTCTCATTTCCTGAAGAGAACAGTGAAAAAAAGGGTGAGCTCAACTAGCCCAGTAAGAAATATTATGACTAAGATAATGCAGAATAAATTATCATTAGCCTTCAATAATGTTAAACTGATAAAATATAATAGACATCAAGTTTAACTGTAGCGGAACAAGCAATCCATTAAGAGAGTCAAGTAGAAAATAAATTCTACCATCTTTTATGATTTAAAAGGTTTTTCAACACTGCGATCGCTGAGACTCAGCTTAATAAAATAATCCACATCATCGAATCACCCCTGCACTACGGCCAAGGATATTCGTGTATTCATTAATGGTCATGATCATGCCAACAACTGTCCATCAATGCACTACGGGCCAATGATGACTTTTACCACATCATTTGTAACATTACGGTCATGATTACACCGAATAATCCCTGGTCATAATCATACCAAGTCCATCTATGCACTACAGGCCACAGATGACTTTCAACAGAATAAAAACATGAGGATGATGACAATGATATAAGAATTCAATAAAACAAGTTCAAGAATTAATTTATCCAAGAATTAACAACGTCCAAATTGTCAACATGATACTGCAATGTGTGAGTAAAATTCAAGAATACTTAGATAGAAAATTTTCATGAACAGATACTGGATGAAACGCAATTATCAGGATATCCCACAAATTTCATGGAGTATAGAAGTCAAAACTTAACCAACTGAGTATAATAAAGAATGGAGAACAAAAGAAATCACCATGCATATGCGATAGACCACCGCACAGACAGAGGTGATTCCAACAGAATAATAAATAATTGGAACCAGGTCCGCCGTAAACTCACAGCCAGGAATTCCGACAGAATAATAAATAATGAACCAGGTCCCGTTTAAAACACACAGACAGGAAATTCCA